>OX637573.1:23512968-24112968 GCA_951800085.1 Comarum palustre
TTGGAACTATTCTTTATTTGAGATTTACGTCAAGCAAGGCTGAAATGAGTGAGTGTTTTAAATTAAATTGTGACAGACATTTAACATCGATTCTCATTAAAAATGCTCCTCCATATATCTACCCTATAGTTAAATCTTAAATACAAGAAATAAAAGAAAATAATCTATGGTGGTGGGTGGGTTACTCTCCGAGCTAGAAAATATATCTGAGGGAAGTCATATTTGCCAACTTTAAGCTCTAATCAGATTAGACATATCTTTAGGGAAACAAATCGTGTGGCTAATAGCTAGTGTCGATAGGCTTGATCAGTGGCGTAGTCAGAAATTTTCGGCTAGTGAGACATAAATAATAATAATAATAATATATTTGCAATGATATTGGTTCTCGACGCGTGTTATGTTTTCAAGTTGTTGCATGATAGCTAGTCTTATCGACTATACTAGAAAAAATTATCATTCTAAATATATGAAATCAAACAATCACTCACCGAGACTTTACAGTGTTTATAACATAAAATAAGTGTCTCATAATCTTAGCTTTCACAACTCTAATACATACATTTAAAGGTAGGTTGCAAAATTAAGGGACTTCTTAAGCTGGTTAAGTAAGTTCAGCCTTGAAGTTTATCTGTGAGTGAAATCATTGCCTGATTAATTTTTTTAAAGGTGGGTTGTGTTGTCATCTGGGAATGAGAGAACCCTTCCCCGGCTTGAAATGACGGAGAATGACCGACATCCGCACTTTAAGTTGGAGTGCGGACGTTCGCTTTCGAACGGCTCCGTGTGTGTGTGTATATATATATATATATAGGTTTTCTCCGCTACAAACGTCTGCACCAATGGTTTTGGTGCGGATTTTCATTTTTGCACCACTTTTCCATCAAATTTTCTCATCTCCACCGTATAGTATCTAGATAATAGTGTGTAGATCATCTCTGTAAAATTTCAACCAATTTGGTGATCGTTAAGGGACTCAAAATTGCGTTTTTCTGTTATAAACATGAACGGTTCATGTCGACAAAATTCAGTCTGTCCATTTGTTTTCCAATTTTGAGGGCCTTAAAGATCACCAAAATTGCTGAAATTTTACAGGGATGATCTAAACAATATTATCTAGATACTAGACGGTGGAGATGAGGAAATTCGATCAAAAAGTTGTACAAAAATGAAAATCCGCACCAAAACCATTGGTGCAGACGTTTGTAGCGGAGAATATATATATATATATATATATATATATATATATATATGTATAGTTCACTCTGAAATTAAAGTGTGAAGTACCTTTTTGACTCACTTTTCTGTCATATGTTTCAGTTATTTGATTCTAATATATAGATCATTCATGCAAAGTTTTATTGAATTTGATGATCATTTGAGTGTTCATAATTATGATTTACACAAACAGTTCTAGATAAACATATTTATGGTCAATTCATTGATTTAACCTAACTCCATACATAAACCATCATCCATTTAAATGAAATTTTGATATATATATATATATATATATATATATATATATATAAAGTTGGTTGAGAAACTTGACCGCAATTCAACAATATATATATATACACACACAGTGCAGATCAGGAGCGGAGGTCCGTTCCTAAGCTTAGGAACAGATTTCATCATTTTGACCCACTTCCCGATCGAATTTCCTCAAACTTCCTTCTAGACATATCTATACCATCTTGTGTAGATCATCTCTACAAAATTTCAGCCAATTTGGTGATCATAAAGACCTTCAAACTTGCGTTACAAAACTGACAGACAGAATGGACAGAATTTTGTCCGTCAGTTTTGTAACGCAAGTTTGAAGGCCTTTATGATCACCAAATTGGCTGAAATTTTGTAGAGATGATCTACACAAGATGATATAGATATGTCTAGAAGGAATTTTGAGGAAATTAGATCGGGAAGTGGGTCAAATGATGAAATCCGTTCCTAAGCTTAGGAACGGACCTCCGCTTTTGATCCGGACTATAACAAAGAAATAGAGGCCGACAGCAAACCTAGCTCAAGATCGAGAACACATTCTAGAAGTCGCCTTCACAACCAAATTCCAAATGTAAGAGCATAAGAAATTCCAAATGCCGACGATTCTCAAGTCAAGTTTTAGAGATTTTTCCTAATATTGATCGAAAAATAATATAGGAGTACGACATATATGTACAATTTGATTTAGTTAATCAAAATTTTCTTAAGCACTGGTTTGAAATTTTCGATAAAGGAAGATAAATTCCATAGGAATAACCCAAAATTTTGAAAAGAATATAAGATGGGGGCGCCGAACCTTTATGTCCTATCTAAGGTGCCATTTTCTTTGGCATCATGTTTTAGTTGCATACATATATGTACGATGCCCTAGGAAGCTGCATATTTAAGCATCAGACAACCTAAAAGACTTATATATACCATTGTTTTTTCCTGGTTTAAAATTAAAATTAAATTCATGAAACCCTAGCTTAAGAGAAAGAGTGTCAAGCCACAAAACTTGAGTGTTGTTTCACTATGTCTCTCATACAGGCATGTTATGAAATAATGATAACAATGATAGACATGTCATAATAGTAATACTTAAACAGATAATGGTGATTAATCAATATAATATTAGAGCTAAATATTCCTAGATATAGTTGCTCTCTTTTCTGCAGATGTATCTTTAGAGAAAGTCTTCCTCTCCTACAAAAAGAGGAGACAAGAATTATGATTACAATATTACTTTCACCAACATAAACATGCATTAGACTATAATCCATCAATATATTAATACTCAGACGAAAAATATGAATCAATATATTAATACATTATTGATGCATAGTGAGTGTAAGAGTATATATCGGAGTTTACAGTTTGGTCCCACGTTATTTTGCAGTAGTGCCTTGTAAATCAAACATAGAAGCATTAGCTTTGGACCAAATTAAGGATATGATCTGGTTGGCAATATGGAGAGCACAATTGTAATGTTTATGCAGTAGTGACTGCTAATGAGTTTGAACCCTTACTAAGCCAACAAACCCTGCAGTATATGCCTTGCAATTTCCAAACCAGAAGGCCAGGTAGTGGATGAGCTTTTCATGCATTCAGTTTAGATTAGAATCTAAGCTACCGTCTGCACTTTTGCAGCACATACGTGTTGGACAAAATTTCTATTCGATCATCATCATTAGTTTGAGTTTTCATCTGTTCGTAGTGGATAAGAACATGTTTCTTACTCGTACGTATTATTCTTGTTACTGTATTAGATTGTCGATCGATCTATACAGTAATGAGATTGTCGATCAATCCAGCACCACATCACATCAATCGATCGAATTTTTGAGAAGATAACATCGCTCGATACGCTATAACACAATACATTAATCGATGTAGTTCGAAAATGAAGGACACATTGTCTCCGTATCTCATTTTAACCTAGGGTTTAGTTTCGGATTTACTCGGTGAGTATTCTAGTATGCATGCCATGCTAGTTCATAACATTAGAATCTTATAGATATCATTCTTAAAGAACAAAGCCTGTCTCTTTTGAAAGTACGTAGTATTCTATTGTGCTTACATGGGGTAGCAAGAAAGCAGCTAACTGTAAAATCTAGTTGATATATAGAATCACACTGGAATCATATATAGTACTAGTACTACTAGATACATAAATTGCAGACAAATGAACCAAAGTGATGATTCTAAAGCTTCAAGAAACCAAAGTAAAGAAGCTAGGCATTCGAAAAGAACTAACGAATTTCTTTTAGGACAGTTGAGGGAATTATGTATTTGGTAAAAGGCAAAAATAAGGTTTCACCCTCAGAAAAAAATATACCTTGTATCATTTTTTGACTCTCACTTTACTCAGACAAACAAAACCATATATCTGTAGCTAGATTCATCCTTGTATCACAAGAAGTTGACTGCTTAGTAATAGTTGTACAGATTCGGTCTGATAAATTCGTAGTTAACTGAGAATCAGAACTCATTTCAGAAAATCAAATCAAATCAGACCAAGTTTTCATTGTCTCTCACTAGCTCAGACCAAGTTTCACCAAATCAAATCAAATTGCTTTCATTGTTGAATTAACGTAAGCAAAGATTAGACATGCAATTTCATATCAGAAATATAATTGAGTTACATCAAGATCGACTTACCTGGATTCAGTAGGATTATAAAACTAGGTCACTCAAACACAAAGTCATCTGCAGTCACCAGAAATGGGGTATTAACGGCTAATACCGGTCGGAAAGAACCCTAGAAAATTATGGATGCCAACTTTGATTAAGCGCGTGGGTCCGTTAATACAAAACAGAGAGTAATTTAAGATTACAAATTGTGAAGAGGGTCATATTTATTTAGCCTAATGGGATTTAGCATATTAGCATTAGCTAGGTTACTATGATCTTCTCCTTTTAGTCTTTAGGTGGGTCGTCAATTCCATCCCAAATCATATCATGTTTTTTTTCTTCGCGGATCTTTGGAATCCCAAGCGGTCGTTATGTAAAAGTTCTTACTATATATAATATGTGCCTCATATTCCATTTCTATTACATTGTTTAATAGTCCTTTTCAAACTCGTTCATTTATGTGAAAGTGTAAGCACTCGTATTGTTGATTAAGACTCCGATTCATATTTGATATGTAGTTATATGAATTTGCTTGTATGACATATGGTTGGGGCGACTAAATAAGGTGATTTCTCTCTTTTAGCATTGTATTGATACACAAATTTAATAGTTTATTCATCTTTTCCTTAATTATATATAAACCCATTAACATGGAGATATAAGATACTCGACGAATTGTTTTATAAATACACTAAAACTGACCCGTTACAAAGCATACAAAACATGTCACCATGTAGAACATTCATCCATCCCAACGGTTTGGTGTTTTGCTTTTTGCAGACCGGCTCTGTCGCAGAGGCTTCATCATCGTTCAGGACTGGTGAGTTATGGCATGTTGCGGGGAGGAGGGATGGAGAGACTAGGCTACACGATGGGGTGATCGTGGTGGCAAAGGTCTAGCGTGTAGATAACCTAACCTATTTTGGCCTTGCTGTCTCGGTTTGTAAAGGATATTGGAGGATGGAGGTTGGTGTTACGATGATTCTCCACAGTGGGTTGCGGCTGGTGTTGTTCTTCTGGTGGTGATGCAGTTCGACGTTGTGGCAGCGGGATGTATCAAGCTGCATCAATTTGGATCAGGCCGGGTCAATGGTGGCTGGATCTTTGAGTTCCAAGGGGGAGGTTTGGGCCTGGGCCTTTTTTGGGCCTAGGTTTAGTTTAGTTTTTATTTTTTAAGGTTTTTGTTGGTCTAGTTTTTTGGTTGGTTAGTGGTCCCTTCTCTCTGAAGAAAGGGTTTTTGGTTGGTTAGTGGTCCCTTATATTTGAAAGAGGGTTTTTATGGGTTGGTGTTGTTGGTAGTGTCATGGAGTGAGCCATGGTTATGGTGTCGTTTTCAAGGACTATATTAATGTCGGTTTGTAATGGAGAGGTTACATGTGCATATATGCTGGTAACTTTGACATGTAGTGTTTGAAAGGGTTGTTTCTTCTTAAGGTTGACTGTAAGGGTGTTTCGATGTTTCTGGATTATGTTAGGTTAGGTTACAGTTGAACCCATATTGGTTCTTATCCACTGTAATCGTTGATTTTCCGAGTAAATTAAAATAGGAATGATAGTGGAGAATTTATTTCCACCACAATTTTTTTTTCATGATTGTAATTTTATTTTCTCGATTAATAAAAATTTTGTTATTGCTTTAAAAAAAAAGAGGTGTACACGCTTCTAAATTCTAATTCATCTAATCACGTTAATATACAAGATTATATACGTACCACTCAATTAAATTGGTCTCACAACGACTAATTTATTTTTACAAAATGGAGAGAGAGAGGGAGTTGAATGAATAAATATATGAACAATTGAAAAAGGTTGAGTGCTGAAGTAGCTTTAAGAAAGGTGTAGAATTTTGGATGCATTATATTTATCTAATTGGTTAATTAATTAAATCCTACAAAAAATCTAAAAACCATTAACAGGTCCGTGATCTCACGCGGTTTGAAGGTCTCGAAAATGTGACGGCCCCGTTTCTGGAAAAGATGTTTGTTTTGTGCGTTAGGATTCGTGGAGCCCCTTTCATGTCGTCCTCTTCGTCTACATACTTCATTAGCTTAATTCACAAGCCCTTTCTGAAAATGAAGCTCTCTTATTTAAATTGCACTGCAATCTGATTCAAGATTCACTTGTCTATCACACACATATTCTTTTTTATCATCATGTTTTCTTCTTCTATTTTGTATGAATACATAGGTGCAGACGCATAATGTTCTAATATTTTGAGTTAAGTCTCTTAATCTCTAATCAAAATCAGTTAATCTATTTGCTGTGTCTTTGAGGATGATTCTTGTAACAATTCAGCTAAATCATACTCGAATCGAAAATTATGAAATAGTTTCGGATCCAAGTCTGGAATTCTAGATCATGAGATCGATGAAAACTGAGATTCATTGGCAAAATGAAATCCTTGGTTCAAGAAACACATCAGAAACCAAAGAAGGCTAGTTCTTTTTTTTAAAGAAGGCTAGTTCTAAGAAAGGGCAAACTGTTGGTAGCTAAATCTAGCAACCCCACAATATTCACCAAGTTAGAGGGCCACAAATGGTGCCAGAATCAAATGGAGAATATGAGTAGCCATAAATGGTGCCACCGGATCAGATAGAGAATAAGCAGATGTCCAAGAGGATTTTACTGAGGGAAATGAATGAGTTCCAATTCATGTCTATATTGACCTGAATGTATAAGCTGCAATCATTGGGACTTGTTCTTCCAACTTTTGGAAATGGTTTCCACTTCTTCAATGTTTAAATTGCACAAACTAAGTTTATTGGAAGGTGTTCTTTGGACACTTGATGTAGTTACTAATTGCAAGGAGTCAAAAGTAAACTAATAGTAACCTTAGATTTTCATGCAAATGAAACCCATTGTTTGAATTTCTGTGCTTCTTTCGAGCAGTTGTGCTTTAGGTTCAAATATAAGGGGAAGCAATGGCAGCTTGTCACTAGAGCCGGAATTGGGGATCATATTACCCGTCAGATATCGAAGGAGGCAAACTCCAGTTGGATGTCCTATTATGCTGCTTCAGTTTTTGAGTTACAGGTCATATGGTACTAGGTCATTTCAAAGAAGATCATCATGACTGTGTCATGGAGAATAAAAAGCTTGTTCAATATCTACGAAGATTAGAGAAATCAATGTCATCAAAATGAAAATAATGAATAACTGCCGGTGCAACAATCTCGATCATGAGATTCATAGCTAGCTAGGCAAAGGTAAAATTTTGGTTTGAGCAACACATCAGAAACCAAGGCAGGCTACTTCAAAGAGAAGGCCGAACAATTTAATGATTTCCTTCTACTTAATTTGGAGTTAGAGGGCCACAAATGGTGCCAGAATCAAACGGAGAATAAGTAGCATGTTTCTTGTCTTAGAGGATTTCATGGAGGAAAATGAATGTGCTCCAATTTTTTTATTTGAAAACCTTTTATTAATAACTCACACCCTACACTAGATATGTCAATAAAGTTTGAACTCATGATCTCAAAATTGTTAGTTAACACCTTAACCAACCAGGGCATGGCTCACCGACTAATGTGTTCCAATTCATGAGCTGCAGTGATTGAGTAAAAAAGGATAGTACTTGTTCTTCTAACTCCTGGAACTGGTTTCCACTTTCCACTTCTCTCAATGAGAAAATTGCATACTATTATTATTACTATTAGGTGTTCTGTGGACAATTGATGTAGTTACAAATTGCAGAGTCTAAAGTAAACTAATAGTACCTCTTGATTTTCATGCAAATGAAACCCATTGTTTGAACTTTTAATGTCTGCTTTCGAGCCGTTGTGCTTTAGGTTCAAATGTAAGGGGGTGGCAGCTTGTCACTAGAACCGGAACTGGGAATCATATTAGCCAAGTCAATTTCAAGCTCCACATAAGATATCAAATGAGGCAAACTCTAGTTGGATCCTTCTATTATGCTGCATTATTGCTCCAGCTATGAGTTATAGGTCATATGGTACCCAAAGCACAAAGTCTCACAGAAAATTATCGCCACTCCAATGACATGGAGAATAAAAAGCTTGTTCTATGTCTATGAAGGTTTTCGTTCGGACCAAATAAGAGCGTTCCAATACGTATATATTGAGAATGAAACTGCATATATTGGGCAACAGAGAAACACACGAGTTCCAAAATACCTTAACTCATAAGCGGCAGCATATCCAACCTGTTCTATCAATTCTTGAATCTGGTTTCCAATTCCTATGAGAATTGTCTAATATCGCTATTTTTTCTGACAATAATTGCAATTTCAATGAGCAAAAACTAAACCCTAGAATTTGATAGTCTAGTTCATTACAAATTTTCTCATACAATATATAATGTAATCACAAGCTTTCTCATTAGTGTAATCATGAGTTTGTGACGGCAAGCGATAATTAGAAGAGTTCTGGTTGTACAAACTTTTTCAACTCAAGGTTATATATGATCAGCATTTAGAAACAGACCTGGTCACTCTGCTCTACGCATTTTGACATGGAGTGGAGGTTCTTTGTAGGACTGAACTTTCTCAACAGCTTTCCGCATGGGCCTTCCAACTGAACATCTTTGTGACACTCCACTCTTTGGGACACTGATTTCTTCTTTCTCTTTATTGGTTGATAAAATTAGAGTGGGATCGCCGTTAAGGATTAAATTTTCTGAAAATTCAGTATCCTTCTTAACTGCCTTGCACAATGATTTTCTTCCAATTGAGGATATTTGTGATACTCCACTCTTTGCAGCCCTGCTATCTTCTTTCTCTTCTTGCTTAGTAAATGAAATGGGGGGAATGGGATCATCCTCAGGCATTGGTTTTTCTGAAAAATTGGCTTCTATTTCAAATAAATTTTCTGTCTGTTTTTCCTTGTCAGATTTAAATCTAGAGGACTGCCTCCTCAAACTCCGCCTGTGAAAAAAGCAATATGCATTGGGGAGAGTACATAATAACTTGAGATAGAAAGCACAATTCTTGTGTAGAAGCGTTTTGTTCAAGAGGTGATGATCTAATTGAACTTGAAGAGTAGAGCATCAGACTAATATAGCATAAGGTGCATGTGCATCCCACAAATATCTTTTGGGATGTCATGTATACGCAGACACCAAATGAGTGAGTGTGCTTAACTCTATATTCATCAATATGAGGCAGGACTACCCAGAGAACTGATTCACATAACACCAGTCAACTTACCTTTTATTTTCAACCTTATCTTTCTGTTCAATGTTTTGACGTGCTGTAGAAGCGCCCATGGCTGTAAGAAATAGCAAGTACATATGTTAACATGGAGGCTGCAAAAGTAAGTAGAAAAGCTGTAGATATTCATATGAGAAAATTATATAATCAATGTTTACATTGACTTCTTGTAGGGCGCCTTTTTTTGCCAACACAAGGTTTTTCATCCTTAGTAGCTTCCAGCAAAGCTGGCTTCTCTCCTTCTGTGAGCTGACAAAAATAAAGGAGGTATCAACTAAAATAAATGTAATTGTGAGGCTTTAGTTTGTTACTGAGTATCTTACATACCTGATGGCAAGTAGTTTGACAATTTATCTCTTCTTTTCCCTGAGTGAGAGACTGTTCTACCTTTTGGCATTTAGCAGAAGCACCAAGAGCTGCAAGAAATTGTGTGCATATGTTAATGAGGAGGACGCAAAATGGGAAAGACAAGAAATGCAATAACAAAATTAGATGAACAAAGTATACATTGACTTCTTGTTGCTCGCCTCTTGTTGCCAATATGTGGTTTGTCATCATTATCCGCTTCATGAAAAGTTACCTCATATGCTTCTTTGATCTAGAGTATAAACCAAATGCCAATCAATTACAAAAGTACAAGGAACTGTGAACAGCATTATAATAACATACAGATCCGCAATTGAATGATTAACTCGAGTACCTTAGACCGAATATTTGGACATTTCATCTCTGATTTTTCCTAAAAGAAGAAAGAGTATTACTGAGTACAAAAATATTATAAATGGTAACCTTTAAATCAATCAACTAACTAAATAATGAACAGGTAATTGATTTTCTGTCACCCATATTGCTCTACATATCGAAGAGCAAGATACGTTTAGAGGAGCAGGAGTATTATAGCGAAGATAACTGTAGGTCCAGAAGTATGCTTTTTTATCAAAAGATGTGAAAAGTTAGTGTAGGTCCTCAACTTGCATTGTTTACCATAAACTGCACAATGTTTCTGATTATGTTTAACTTCAACTGTGTCTCAAGAAGAGAAGTACAGCACAGTGCCGGAAGACAAACACATTTTCGTGAAGTTGAACAACAAAACTGATACAAATCCTCTTTTACTATATACTTGCTTCTAACAGATGCACAAACTCTAAATTATGCATGGGACAGTTACCACTTTCCAGTTATGCTCTTGAGGAAACTGATTAGTGGAACTAAAAAACCAGAGAATAACTCTACCAGTTCCATATCGGTAAAGAAAAGGTTTTGGAATCTGAACTGAATTACTTTCAATTTTCTTATCAGTGATAGTTGCACCTAATGATGAGTGGCAACAAACAAGGACTCAATTCAAAGAGCATAAGGAACTGTACAAAGGGTCACATTGGAATCTGAACTGAAATACTTTCAATTTTCTTATCAGTGATAGTTGCACCTAATGATGATTGGCAACAAACAAGGACTCAATTCAAAGAGCATAAAGGAACTGTACAAAGGGACACATTGGGTTAAATGGAAACAATAGAGTAAACAGCATAGAGTGTTCCTCGCTCCTCCAGTACCAGAACCTAGATGCGAGGCTTGATTTATAAAAAAATCTACTGGAGGGGGTAGTGTTTCTTATGCAACAAAACATAGTGCACACAACTTATATCCATTTAAGTCCAAAGGTGACGGTTAGGCCAGTATAGTAATGCAATCCAAAATAAATGCGTACCTGCATTTCAGAATTCTTTGCCTTAAGTAAGGCCTCCTTGCATAAAAGTTCATGCTGTAGTGTTTTTACCTGGTATGACCAAAAACAAATAAACATAAGACAGGATATGATAAAAAGGCAGAATTTCGGTTATAGACAAACCCACCGTATCTCTTTTTGAATTAAGCTCCTGCAAAGTCAACAAAAAGAGAGTAAACACCAGAAGCAACTAGAAAGCTATTACTTCTACAAAACACTTTAGATACTAAATCACTGCTGACAAAAACCATACCGCTAACATCTGGCTGTTCGATCGAGCAAGATTCCAATTCTGTAGCTGCAATTTCTGAAGACTAACTCGCAGCTTCTGTAACTCGGCTCCACTCAATTCAATTATTTTACTGTTTCAAACAGAATCAAGGAAAAAACAACTGGATATCTCGATTTGTGTTTGATTGGTTTCTTTACATATCGCAACCAATCAATCTGCCAATTCATAACTTCTCATTGGAGTAATTTCATTTACCAAACAGAGTAAAATGCATAACAGAACAACAACTACAAGGACCATAGAAAAGGATACTTCCTTTCGGTGACGAGCTTAATCAAAGCCATTCTTTCCTGGTTCACAAAATTCACAGCCAATTAGAAACCCTAACCCCAGAAAAATTGAAGAAGACCCAAGTGAGAGTTTTACCCTGGTGAGCTGTTCAACACGGTCCTTGTCACCCATGGAAGTTTCGGGGAGGTTTTCATTTCTCGGAGGAGGCGCCGGCAAGTTGGTGACGTCAGCGAGCTTAGGCCGCGTTGCGGTAGTGACAGACGATCTTGTGGCCATTCTCGCGGCTCTCATACGGCTCAAAAACCCTAAAATTGAACTTGAGGGTTAATTGGGTAGAGGAAGAAGCTCCGAGTGCGGAAGACCCAAATCGGGAATTTGGGAAATGGAGAAGAATGAGGGAGTGTTTGAAAGAGCGAAGATGAAGAAAAACCCTAATTTGAAATTTTCCCCTCTTTTGAAATGTGGCTGTGGAAACCCAAAAGAAACGAAGATGCAAAGACCCAAGTGTTGATGTAGGTTCGGTTCCCAACGGCTTTCCGAAGCTATACCGATTTTGAATATCTAAGACCTCATTTTTTCTCTTTTTCTCTTTTTCTCTTTTGGTTTCAAGTCCAACAATCTCACTGAGGTTCTAGTGACACTATATGTCACCTAGTACAATATTTAAGACTCAAGACTTATTCCTAATTAAAATGTCGAAAATTCATTGTCGCTTTAACAAATCAAGGGGATGATGCCATAGAACATAAATGATTAGCCATCACACATCACTAGTTAAAGATAGTACATTCATCAATTTCGACTCCATTATAAGTTGTTTTTAGTTTCCACTGGATGATAATACTCCTACGTTCAACTGCCCCATATTTCATTGGGTGATGGTGCCTTGCAGAAGATATGAAGCCTTATTACGAACCTGCAAAGAAGAAAAAATATGTTCAATACACCCGCCAACTGAAAGGAGAAAGCAAATTAAGTATGAGCCGAACCTTAGAGGCAAAGGTTCTCAAATCTGTACTGGCGATCAGGCAAGAACAGTTTCGTAAGTACAGAAGCCACATTTCATTCAAGACTTGATTCTCTTGATTAGACAAGAGCCAATTCTCGGTCAACACCAAGTATACATACAGCTTGAAGAAATCACAGTTTTTCTCTTTCACATTAACAGAGATTAACAAATTTAGGATCTCTACTTCATCCTGTGCCTGAGGATATGGAATAAATCAGGGAACAGTGTTCTATGCACAAAAGATGCAACATAACGTATTAGCAGTATTTTTTAAAGCTAGCAGTAACAATAACGCCTCTTGGAGTAAAAAGTGATATTTAATCCGCAACATACATGCGCACAATGAAATTTAATACAAGTACATCACAAGTTGTTATACATAGTTCATGCCAACATGAATGTATTGCTTTCTTCTCACCTCTCACAGTGGTCTGAAAGCAATTTACTGAAGATATCAAACACAAACTTCTTGTATAAGCTACTCAATTATCCAAAAGCTTAAACTCTGCTTAATGGATTATATGCTTTGATACATATGTCTAATGACTCCTCACACAGATCCTAAAATGTGTCAAATCAACCCAAAAGTTCACAAGATTTGCCATCCTATGATACACCATAAATTTTCCTAATATCTGAGGTTTTATCATGTTATTAAACAATATATTTGATCTGCTTCCATATCTTCTTTTATATTCTCCTTACCAAAGAGAAAAGTACCTCTCTCTTTTTTATTTATAAAGAACAAAAAAGGAAGAAAAGTACTGTCCTATCTGAATGAGTTTAAAAAGTTGAGGGTAGGATATGACTAACACAATTCAAAATGTAGACTACAAAAATTTGTGCATGACAGGAATAAAACCAACAAGAAGAAATTTTATTATTTCACTTACCTAGAAGTGTTGTTTCTTGTTAGCAGCTTAACTTGATTTGTTGGAATAATTAGTTGGAAAGCTTCGGAGTAAAAGCATATGGAGTAGTATTATTCAAAATATTTGTAATCAGGTTTCACTACCTTATAATCAAAACAACTGTGAAGGATTTGATAGGCAGCCACACTTCTAAACAGCCTGCTGCGAGAATTGGCACCCGAAATGCATTCTACAATTCGTAAGCAGTTCATATCCTTTGGGATTCTGCATATAACACAATTAGCAACTGTATAGGTGGGGAACTGAAGAAAAGTAAACAGCAAAGGAGAGATACTATTGAAAGAGAAAACTCATATGTTATAACCATCGCAGATATGAACATGCAGATTAAAATAGCATAAACATTTCAGCAGTACAAAAATATCAACCCAGAAATATGGAGACAAATCATTATCATATGTATGCACACTATCTGTCTGAACAAATCCTTTCACTAGATCACCCTATGATTTCTTAATTATTTCCATTAAAGTGTAAAACTGATTGACATGAGATTACAGTCAAAATCTGTACTGATGCGGAAAATTTTTTGTCCTTGCTACAACATAAGATACATACACTGATCAAACTTGAGAGGGCAGGAGTAAGAAATAATAGTGGATCTTTAACTAAGGTGAAAAAAGCCATTAATTGATCAATAACAAGCTTTTGGAACCACTACAGTTGGCCAATATTAGATCGCACTACATATAGTGAATCAAAAGAAAGCAATCACTAGAATCCATTACCTGGGAGCAAGAGATTTTGCTATCTTCTCACAGCTAGATTGCCATTCATTGTCTGTGAAGTAACTGATGACTGACTGCATGCATTCATGCAAAAGCACAAACAGACCTTGAAGCTGGCGGTCTAAAAACAGATAAACTATAACTTCCATCAACTCTTCTGCTTCTGAAGTCAAATATATAGCTTTTTTGCTCCTGTAGATAAATAAGCACCACAACAACCTTATAAAACAATAACAACCAAACATACTACTAATAAGCAGTTCATCATAAACTTGAGCTAAGACCCTTAGTTAAAAGAGTTCATTAATTATATACATGCAGATCACTATCCACTAATGATTAGAACTCCACAATCTGGTAATCAGCTCTACAGATTAGAGCAAAATTCATATGTCTAGGTGTACATGCCTATAATCAACCAGTAGATCTAATGATGAATAATCAACCTATATCAATGGCAATCCCCCCAAATTGGACAGTAGATATTAAGAAACTCCCACTTGTTGCAGATAGAATCAAAAACTTCTTTATGGCTGATAATATGCTAACCCTTCTTTTGAGAAGGAAAAATATATTCTAACCTAGATATGACACTAGTATGATGGTCATAGACACAGACATCATTGTCTTTTTGGTGGCTTAAAGGGGCTAAAGTACAACAAGCAAAGGACAGAGATGTGATCTAAGGTAGGTAAAAATCCACATGAGATCTGAGAACGAAGATTCAGTGGAAAGGTCATATATGAGAAGTTGCCATCCATCTTTTCTAGTTTTCCCTGTGTGTGGTGATGTGGTTGCAGTAGGCTGGGTGGTAGTGAGTTAGGCTTAACAGCATATTATTTACAAAGTCAAAAAGAGAATTTTTAGGAAAAGACGTTCCATTATACTGCCCATTTAAAGGAAAGGAGAAAAACCAATTTATATTGAATTACAGGGAAAATTGCTCTGAAAATCAGCTCTATTGTTAGACATACTAAAGCTAGCACCTTAATTTAGATGCCTCAAATTAGCTTTCAACAGTATTACCAATAAGCAATATATTAAGAACAATAACAACAACTAAACTCAGCTGTTCAAGCCATGATTGTAACACGAGAATAAATTTCTTATTCGTTTTCAAACTAGTTTTAAGTTGTTCCTTACCTCATTTGACAAGAAGTAGTTACATATTTGATCCACGCTCTAATGTTCTGGGTTGGACCTTGACGAACAGAATCTGCATGGATATTTTATAGTACTATGAGTAAACCAAGAACTAAAACACAAGCAAAGTATTCATACCCATTTGGAATATTGCATCAGATGATATATCCATAATAAAAGCAAATAATTAAAAATACTTTAACAAATAACAGATAATGCAATAACATTACAAACACATTCATCTCATTAATAAAAAGAAGACACGCAGACATTTGAAAACACATCAATGGAGTGTAGCATCTGTCAGTTTAGAAGAATAATAAACCCACTGAACATTAACGATTTGTTTCTGTGTTGGTGGATAGACCAAGTTAATACGGAGCACATTTGGGAAATATAGCTAGTACATATGGCTCTAACATCAATTTCGTTGCAGCCACCACAACTCTTACATGCATTTTGAAAGCGGAGAAATATCTCTTGCTTTTATTGTACCTCAAGTATCATCACTATTCTACCACAGAATAAACAATGCATAGTCCTATTTATGAAACAAAGCGCTTATTTGACTTTAAATCATGCATAACTGGATGAAGGTAAGAAAACTTACTGGAATGAACATTTTCCATATTTGAAAAGTTGAACAGAAAACCATAGTTTTCAAGAGCCACTTTTAACTTAGAGTAGCTGGGGAACCATTCAATTGTAACCTGATGTAGAGCAACCTGGTTAGATATTCACCAGAATTCGCTCATTGTAAAATGTCATAAACTTGACATTTCGTTAAAGCAACACAAAGATCAAGTTCACCTCATTTTCGGATGAAAGAATAGCACACCAGAAGTCACACGCAGATGTCCTCAACTCTTGTATTGATGAATAAGCCACTGACAAACAAAAGGGTACACATAAAAAAACTTTAATGTGTATCAAAAAGCAAGTTAGCATTGACAAACAAACTCACTCAAATCAAACGTCCACATGGCTACAGACTTTTCCACATGACCCTTAGCAAGAACCACATTTGAAAGCCAGCCATTAACTAATAACCCTTCTAGCAAAGTGTTCCCTGAAAAAGAATTTCAAGAGTTAATGTAAACACATTACAGAAGAACAAATGACTCTAACATTCAATAGTATACACAATAAAAACTTATTTATGCAGAAAAGCTTGTTCATAATTAATAACCAGAAATAACTAATTGATGCAAGCAGTGTAGCTGACCGTTATCCATACAGATCTGAAACTCAGAATTGAGCTTGTTGTTCATGAAAGACTGCAAGAGTGTGCAGCTCTCAAGCTCGGGAAAAGTTAGAGAAGGTGGGGATTTCTGCAATTAAAAAGTAGCCACCAATTACTCAGCAATCAATTCATATCAAAACGCCCAAACAACAAGAAAACACTAACTAATGCAATTGACATCGTATCTATTCATTATACCTGGTCTCCAAAAACGCATATCCCCCACAAAAAGCTATCCTCCTTACCACCTATATCTGTTATCTGCATCAAATACCTCATATTGTCATTCACAAAGAAGAAATCGGATATACAAAAAAACCACAGAATTAGATTAGTTCATCTGCCTGATTTTCGCAAGTATCAACAAGTTGACAGAGTGAAGCCTCTTGGTGTCGATCCTCCTCATCTGAATCATCCTTCCGCCGCGCCTTTGCCTTTGCTTTCCTGGCTGCCTTTTCGACAAGTTTGCCTTCTTCCTTGTAGAAATCAGTCAACAAATCATCCAGCCCAATAACTTTCTTCCTAATACAACACAAGGACAACAAATTACTCCAAAAATAAAAATCATATTTCACATTCATCACTTACTGGAACAAAACAAAAAAATCATAAACTCGAAATTTAAACCATATTAGCAATCAAATCAAATGACATGAATCTCACATTAAGTTTTGGGCACTCAATTTTTCACTCCAAGTCGTTAGAGAAGAAATTTCATTCATACAAAAGAAAGTGAGAATTAATCAAGAAAGTAAAGTGAGAAAGCAAGAAAAACCTAAAGAGACCGAATCGAAGAAAGGACCCACTTTTTCTTAGCAGGAGGGGGATTGAGAACTGGGTCGTCGTCGTCGAATTCGAGAAGTTGATCCAAGTCCATCATGTTTACGAAGCGTTTGGTCTTACCTCTCTGGTTTTGTGAAATTTTCAGAAACTGAGAAGCGCCAAAGTTGTGGCTGCTTTAAAACAATGTCTGTTTAGCGTAAACTTGTCTTCTGTGTGGACTAAGGCCCACAACAGGAGGAAATTATTACACTATTTTTTGTTGAGAAAGAGAGGAAATTATTTACACTAGAGAAAATTGTTCCCTTGGTCATTGAATCAGATTTTAGTTAGGGCACGATGTCTAAAATAACAGTCTTGGTCTAAAATGACACTTATCTCTTGGGTTCCTTGCTTGATGTCTAGTATGCACGATGCTAAAGTTAGGGCGGAGGATTCAAAGCTTCGGTCCGGTTCGTTATATGTCCGTCTAAGCTCGTCCGGCTCGGCCTTAAAAAACCCGTCCAAAAGTCCTTTTAATTGTTTTATTAATAATTTTTATAGAATTATTAGTTACATTTATAAACTAGTTAAGACTTTAAGTCATATTTTTCTTAGTTTTTTATTATATTTAGTTCTTTCATTAATAAATCTTAACCTTTTCATATTTTTTGTTTTGTTTTGATGAAATTTTATTAAATATATGTATATAATGAGTCTGGGCCGGCCCTTAAAAGCCCGTAAGGCCCCGGGCCCGTGGGCGACCCATGGGCTTTGATTTTTTTGAAAAGCCAGGCCTTAAAATTTGCAAAACATGGTTAAGGCCCAGCCTTGGCTTTTTGACGACCCTAAGACGAACTAGTTTCTATTGTAGTTGTTAGTTTGTAGCTTTAGTATTTCTTTTGGTGTCCCTTGTAGCCCAAAAAAAAGAAAATGAATAAATATAGTAGGAGAATAGAATTTGATGTACTTTATTTATAGATGAAGCTCTATTTATAGAGACTCACTTAGCGTACATTGAGTTATGCCCTTACATATTGGGCTAAGCCTGTATAGCTTTCTTATAACCACTACGCTAATATTGCTATCAGACGACAAAAGTCGTTTTTACTATCGTCTGATCAAATTTTACGACAGACATTTAAATATCTGTTGTCTGAATTTCGCAACATGTAAAGAGTTAAAATTAGCGCGTTTATTAGACGACCATCATTTGTCGTCTTAAGAATAAGAAAATCTGACATTAATGCCTTTTTTTGAGACTCTTTGAAAAAATATTGTATGTGACGTTGTTTTTATTTAAATCAACTCCTTTCCCTCAACTCTCATTCTCTCTCCCCGACAACTCTCTCATTCTTGAAAAAGAGAACTCAACGCCCTCAACCAGATCTTCCCTCGAGCGAACTGATGGTAAGTTTTACGATTCAGTATTATTCGATTTGGGTTTCTATAGGGTTCGTTTTGGGGCTTATCTGAAATTCAACTTTGACAGATTTGATTTAGGTTTTTTGGGTTTTGTGAATTCGGGATGCAGAAGGGTATTTGTCTCTCCTCGATCTTGTTTATATATGAAATTTTGCATGGCTTTACTCCATCTCTGTGAAATTTTCAACCTCTCTCGATAATGAAACCATAAGTCTTGTTGATCTAGTGGTCCTTCACAGCCAAATCTTCAACATGTATGCTAATAATTTCCTGTGGTTAGTTTTAATAGGAGGCAAAGGAGGATCAGAAGAAACATTTAAGAATCAAGACCCCAGTTCAGATCAGAATCCTTAATGGTGTAGGATGGCGAGGTTTGTTTAACTGATTTCTAATACAGGGGTTTTGAATTTGTTCTGGTATCGGTTCCTCCCGTTCATGTACTGCGCCCAATCTCTCAGACATCTTCCATCGACGAAGCGAATAGTAGTAAAGCTAAGAAGTCATCGGGGTTCACATACTGAAATCAGCTCATATGAAGTAACTTTGATCGCTGTAACACATCAAATACAAGATTTGACAGAAAAATTGGAGGTGTCCAGACCTCATCGGGCCTGTACGTAGCTCCGTCCCTAGGCACTTTCAGCAGGTTTTTTCCCGATTGTACTTTAAAAAATCATAAGTAATTATAGAAAAAATTATTTTTCTGCGATTCCAAATCTCAATTGATCTGTAGGATGTGTACTACAAATGTTATGAAGACACCAACCTTGAATTATTAACTAAACTATATCGTTTTTAGCTAAAATGATCTGCTGGTCAGAAAGTCAGGAAATTGTTTTATGATTTTCAGATTTCTGTTTTAGTTGTTTTTGAATTGTTGTTTGTTATGAAATTGTTCATATGTAATGATTAAATTATGAGGTTCTTATATATGTTATTAGTTCTTTACCTCGAAAGAAGAAACCATGATGTTAGATTTGCATAAAGTTGCTGAAAATTTAAAAGTTAAGACTTGCATATTAGTTATGTTAGTTATCTTTGTGCTAATGTTAGTTGGTCTTTAAGTTGTATGTTTGTGTGGTTTTCTCATTGTAATATATATTGAAGTGTTTAGATTTAGTAAGTAGAAGTTTTAGATACCATAAAATTGTGATAAGTTGTTTTCAAATACTTAAACTAGGCATAGCAGAAAATTTCCAGAAAAACCTCGAACTATTACTGAACTTTGAAATTTCATAACTAATTAAAAATTCATTTTAAGGTGATTTCAAGTCTCAGAGTTTCTATTGTGTGTCTACTTAATTCCTAACTAAGTATTGATATTCTTGTTTGCGTATAATATTTCCTCGTGAAACAATTATTTCATTTGATTATAGAAAATCAAAGTTACAAGATCAAATTAAGGGCCTGAAAGTCACTATCCATTTTAGTTATATATTCCATAAGAAAGCATTAGCTCGAACTTGCAAGTCTGAACGCCCCATAAAGACTGTGGTGCAGGTCAAGAAAGACTTTCTAGCACATCAGTCTATGGAAATGTAAAGTATGATATTAATCCTACACTATTGGTTCTATTTTTTTACTTGATCATTCAATTTACTTATATAAGTGCAATTTACATGTATTCTTGCAGTATGCACATGCACAAAACTACTTGTTATCTAAATAATCATGCTGTTACTTTTTTTCAATCTTTGATTGTCAGCGCTGATAATGTTATTCCTTATATGGTTGTTCAATCAGGGTATCAAATAAGAAGCTTATTTTTGTGTATGAAAAACTTAACTGTCATTTATTTTCTTGGTTCGAATTACTATATTCGGCTGGAAATATGTATAGTTTGATTTTGGTCATGCCATGGATTTTAACTGGATTTCTTTGATTTGATAGCAAACAAGAGTTATCGAAGATTCCCTTAATTTGAAGGTTGAGACCTATTGTTGAAGCTCTAAGCAATTGAAAACTCATCAAGACTGGGAAAAAGAGATTGAACAATATGAGGTAATTAGGCTTAATTGATTGATATGTTTATTTCTTAACTCACTATCTTTGTCTCTATAATGAAAGTAATCATTTTCTACTGGCTTACTCTTCAACATTGGCCTTGAGGTGACTCTTATCAATTTAAAATTTATATTCCATATCCGTGCTATAATGAACATTTATGTGATTAACAATGGATAACTAACATGACTTTGGTTTGCATTTGTAGCTCTCTGTTAAAAGGTAGAGTTCTATTTCTGTAATTTTCTCCTAATTGGGTTAAGCTCTTCTCATGTAATTTTCTTCTAGTTCAATTTGCACAAAAACAAAAAGTTGATAGAGTTATTTGTTGGCTGCCTCCTCTTTTGATTATAAGCAATTCATGTTTGTTACGTGCAATAATAACTGTAATGAAATATGGGTTGCTCATTTTATCTGTTGGTTAAATAGTTTGATAAGCTTGGATGATTTTGTCTGTTGACAGTTATCATTTTGTCTATGTTGTCCATGTTGACTAAATAATAACTATAATTGCCCATTCTATGTTGTCCATGTTTTGTTTGATTGGTTTTTGCATAGACTAGTTTTTCACCAACCAATTCAGTATACGGTCTCCAAGGAGTTGAGTATATGCTAGATTACATTCAACACCTTTAATTTGGGTGGACATCAGATCACTTGCCGAGTCTAGAAAGATTAATATGCCAAGGTTGTGAATTTACTCATAAACTAGTAGGTATTATAGCTTTGGTCAATTAAATAGGTGACTTTAAACTGGTAAAAATGTATTGTAGGTCATTTTAGAGTAATTACTTATTGGTGTTATAGCATATATGTCTATTTAGAACAAATAACTCTTTGTAAACATTGTTGGTTTTAATAATGAGAATGAATTTAAATTTCTATTTTCTAAATTAGTTTGTGCAAATGTTTTTGGTGACATCCAAATCAAAATCAGACAATAGATATGCCAGAAATTTTGATGTCTTACCTCTTTGAAACGACTTTTATATATCGTCTTAAAGTAAAAAGAGAGAATAATGCATGTCGTCTGAGATACATATCAGACTACAGACAAGTAATGTATGAGAATTTGTGTGAGACGGCATAAAGATAATAATGTATGTTGTCTAAGATTATATCAGACGATAGACAAGTGATGTTATAGTATGTTTGAGACGACAGACATATCAATTCATTTGCAGCTTCAGGCCTTTACAATGACAATTAACTATAGTTGTAATATTTTATAACGACAGATGCATTTTTTGTGTTACAAACCTGGATTAATTCAGGCGACATACTGTATGTCGTGTAAAGTTTTATCAGACGATAGATAACGTCTATCATCTAAATGCTTATTAGATGACAGTTGGATATACGACACGCAAAAAAAAAACAAAAGAGACAAAGAACATTGCCCGTCGTCTGAAGGCTAAATTGGCGTAGTGTATAAAGAGGTAACATAAAACATATGAATCAGTATAGACTAAGAGCACACACACTTGTCATATATTCTACAACACTCTTTCTTGTGTCGCGTGTCGTCATACCGGATGATGCATACAGTGTTGCATTGTTAAAACTTTGCCAAATGAAAAACATTAACACCCCAATTTTTCCTTGTTTAACCAGATAAGGTCGATGAACTTTAAGGTTGACCCAGTCTTTCTTGGTTGACGAGGAAATTAACCATGACCTTCGATAGGGATCAAACCCTCATAAGGTCGATACTAAACTCACGAACCACTCAATTTTTCGATCCAACAAAACATCAAAGTCAACCCCTAAATGCAACTGAAGTCGCAAACTTTATAATTATATTAACAATACTAATTCGTCCCCAGGTGGCAATTCTTGCCAGTGAATATTTTAACAAGGCACCCAGCCTTACTTAGAAATTAAAAACGCACTCAAACAATTTTATAGACTTTAACTGCCCAAAGCTTTGGTCCGAGGTTTTGAACCTAAGCTCTGATACCAATTGTCACGCCCCGACCCCAGATTACTTTCCTAAACCTGGGTTAGAACATGCGGGACCCATCCTAAGAGAGATTTACTCGAAATCCCTCTTGAGAATGGGTAGCCCTGATTCCCAAACCAATTTTCAAATGATCCAAACGAAACCGGAATAGACTTCAAACCAAACATTTTAAAGGATCTAGGATTCTAATATTATTTATGATTGCACCCTGAAACCCGGTCAGGCTGCCTACGTACCCTGTACTCAGGGATCAAGCCACACGTAGCTCTTATTTTCACTAACGTCCTAACCGGAAAAAAACTGCTTTACTACTTATCGGTCGATTTAATAATGGATGACAAACACTTAAAGCATACCTGGAGTTTAACCCATCCGCTGAGGTATTCACCGACCCACTAACCACCGGGATTATCCCGAACATTCCACCATTCGTATCAAAATCATCCAAACACAACAAAACAGATAAATAAAGTCAATCACACAATTACCTTCAACATCCAAACCTAAATATGTAAGATAGTGGCATCTGCGTAAATAACAAATCCTCTAAGAGCAGAACTGTAATATCAATTGGAGGGTACATTTGAAATTATCTTAAACTATCAAGGACAATATAGTCAATTCGACATTAATGGCAGTTTGGTAAATATGTTACAATATCAGGGGTATTTTAAAGATTTCAGCCTTAAGGGCAGCCCCTGTAAATAGACAACACAGCCAGGGGCAATATGGTCTTTTTGGCCTCAGTAGCAGTTTGTAAATATACAAAATTTCCAAGGGCATTTCTGGGATTTCAATCCCAATAGCAGTCCTGTAATTAACTCAAACTACCAAGGGTATTTCCAGAATTTCTGTCCTGATGGCACCCCTGTAATTACTCCAAACTACCAAGGGCAGTTCAGTCTTTTCACACCTGTGATAAATGGTAAAATACCAGATCTACCGCGGTAAAAATCCAAAGATTTACCCTTCTCCTTTAAAACGTTTCCGGTCGGCCTACCAACCGGTTTCTACCCCATTTATCCGGCCACAACCCTCCCCCAGTCGCTCGTCACAGCAACAACAACATTCATCAACATAAATTGCACATCCAACACAACGCGGACCTAGAGACAATAATGCATGGTGCTCGTTAGCAACACAGGCTTGCGCATGATACTCGACAGCAAGTGCGACAGCCACCCAACAATGTCAATCGCTGTCACTAATATCTTTTCCAAAAGCACTCAGTAATTGTACGTTGTTATCGGCACACAGCGTTCGTAGTGGTGACTGCTCTCGACAGCTGTAGGCAGCATAACCTAGCTAGTGCTCGGCAGCTGGCGCACGACAACGATCAGCAGCACACGACAGCTATTGGCAGTCAACACTTAACAACTCCAGCAGCTTAGCCTCGCTAGATGTTGGTAGAAGCCGGCAGCGCTCAACAGCTTAGCCTCATTAGCGCTTAGTAGCTTTCGGAAAGAGCCGGTAGCAGCTCCAAGGCCTACAACTAGGCGTGTGTTGGCAACCATGTGCACTTGTCATCTAGGGCTTTCTTAAAAAACAACCTGCATAAACACCGAACCAAGCATATAGTGATGTAGGGAAAGGGATAAACCGATTTTATTCTCCCCGAGATTATTGAACTTTAAAAAGTTTTAGGATTTTTGAAAACCATTCATGTCGAATTGATCTTCACAAACTTGTTTGGAGATTTCAACACAAAACAGCGGCGACAACTAGCAATCGGTGCGCGACAGCGAGTAGGTGGTCGGTCTCGGCACGTGTAGGGGGTAGCGGCAACATGTGCGGCTAAGGGCAGCCGAGGGTAGATGCAGCCGATTTTGGGTTTTCAAAAAGAAAAAAATTGGTTTTTTGATTTCTTAACTCTAAGGTTATAGCTCGTGACTTGATAACATATAGTAGGAGAATAGAAATCAATGTACTTTATTGGTATGAAGCTTAATTTATACTTACTTAATATACATTAGGCTATGCCTTACGTATTGAGCTAAACTTATATAGTTTTTCTATTACAAAAAGGTATCATAATGCATATAAATCAGTATAGACCAGCAACATACACATATCGTAATTGTTTCTCCCAAAAGAGGCGTACTTGAGTTCATTAACCGTCTCTTCTCGTGGGCAGAATGGTCTTTTTATTTTGGGAAACAAAAGGAATGGTTTTAATAATTTCTACCGAGTTATATAACGTTTCGATAGTTTCCTTAGTAACGTCTCTTTCTCTCTCTCTCTCTCTCTCATTTTTTGAATTCTTAGCCTCTCTCTGGAAATTCAAAATCGTTTAGGTTTTTGACAGCCGCTCTGGTGCGGCCAACCAGCACCGCGGTTCGGTTCTGCTCCGGTTTTCACCACCACAAGGTAAACTCGTCAACATTTCCCCTATGTTTCTCATTCGTTTGATTGTTCCCAGTTTTGTCAATTCAATTGAATTCTCCCAATAACCATATTTAGTTCTGTTCGATTTCATATCTAGGGTTTTGATTTTGCTTTTCCTTGATTCAATTTCAGATTTACGCCGCCGCCGCGGGTTGTGTGGGTTTCAGATGTTCGAATGGGTTTGCCCATTTGATCATCATTATCTCGATTAGGCCCCTTGATTAGTTTGGGTCTGATGATGAAACCCTTAATTTGTGAGAGACATGCGTGGAATATCGATTCAAAATATTGGTGCTCCCTCAATTCTTGGGGTTGAGGAACCATTTTGGATTGGGTTTCATGCCGAATTATGAGGGGTTTCTTCTTTCATCAGTCCCAAAAGTATTGTTACAGAGCACCAATGGTGTCAAGGTTGCCCCATTTGATTTTGTCGGAATAAGACTAGTCGGAATTGGTCCCTAAATAAATCGTTGCCTTTTGAGATTAAAGCATTGTTGTGGACTTGCTGAATATGTTGCCTTGTCGGTTTATCTTATTGTTGCCACTCAAGTGATTATGCCGTGTCGAAATTTGTCTCTAAAGGCTGCCTCTGAGACTAAAGCATTGTTGGGGAGACTACTGAATATGTTGCCTTGTCAGTTTATCTTTGAAATATTGTTGCCACTCAAGTGATTATGCCCAGCTTGAGGTTCCAACAATTTACTCATTGATACCACTGAGATTTGTTGCCTTGTCAGTTTATACTGATGCCATTGTTGCCACTTTCAAATGATTTTGCTAGCTTGAGGTTTGATAAGCGGATGCTTATGTTAAGAAAAGATTGGACAGCTGCTTCTGTGACAGTGATTGAGGTTGCAATTTCCTGAAGCACAGGTCTGTTTACTCACAGCGTTGCCCTCTGACCATTGTCATAATCTGATTAATCTCAGGTACCTCAGTTAAGAACTAAGCCCCGTTTCGATTTCATACTATGTTGATGCACCTTGATACTTAGAATGACTTTGTTTGTGGGGCCCGAGTAAAGAGATATAATGTGGTTCTGAGACCAGAGTTCCTTTTGGTTACTGAGCTGGTCACATTTTACTCGAGGTGTAATCTAATGTCGATGTCCATATTGTCAATGAGAATTCCAATATATTACATCATCTACCTGGGAATTCGCTCACCCTTTTATATGTTACAAATGATGTTTTGGAAGTGCCTCTCGCTACCTACAAACAAATGGGCAAAAGCGAGATTAGACAAGATAATCTCACATGCATCTGTTTTCAATGCTTGTGAAAATTTGGGAGGTGCATAAATCCATTAATGCTAGTTGGTGGAATTTAGTTATGCATAGTTCATTGGTCTCCAAAGTAAGGAAAGTTGGGGCTTGTGGATGTTGCTTGTCAGTTGTCTAACAAATGCCTCAAAGGGATATAATTTCTTAGAATTCAGTGATCTCGTGTTATGCCTCCAAAGATATGTGGAATGAAGCACTTGAGCTGTTTGGAAATTTGCAAGTGAAGTACTATTGTAATTTGGAATAGCAGGTTGCTTGAGAACATGCAATATGAAGAGTTAGTGGTATTCAAATAGACTTGGTGGGTTTCATGCCGAATTCTGAGAGGTTTTCTTCTTTCATCAGTCCTATAATCGTGGTTACAAAGTGACAAATCAAGGTTGCCATTTGATTCCTTCAGAATAAGACTAGTCAAAATTGGTCCCTAAAGGCTGCCTTTGAAATTAAAGCATTGTTGGGGAGACTACTGAATATGTTGCCTTGTCAATTTATCTTGAAGGGATTGTTGCCACTCAAGTGATTATGCCCAGCTTGAGGTTCCAACTATCAAATCAGAACATTTCATATCTAAAGCTGGTTGAACTCTATAAGCTTCCTTTAAGTTCCATGAAAATGACCAGGTACGTGATTTGGAGGCTCCAATTGTTGATTTTAACCGCTCTTCTCTCACACCGGGGTCTACGGTCAAACTTCAGGGCAATGGAAAACTACCGTCACCACAACGTGGTTTCGGTGAAGATCACACAGATGCTAAGTTATGTGAGATGCAAAATTTTTTGGAAGAGATAGAAAGATACCTTCATGTCCGAATTTCAAGCAGGAGCTGCGGTTGCTAAGGGCTCTCTGCCGTTGTTGTCAACTCCCAAGTGTGTTCCAACTACCACGGTGGTGCAGACATCTGTTGATACATCATTGGCCACAATGGCAGCTGATGAGGGTAATCTCCAGTCTCCTAAGACAACCTAAATTTGATTCTTAGTGATGAGATTTTGGGTTTGAATGATGTTATCTCTGCTGTTGTGCTATCTGCAAGTGTGGATAAATTTGCTATTGATATGACTGACAAATTGAATGTTGGGAGAAAAAACATGAATGTTAGTATGGGAAATAAGGAGTCTGCGACTAAAAGTACCGAAAGGGTCTGTTGACTGCAGTCAAATTGAGTCATAGGCTTGAGGATGGTAGATAGATTAATGAGCCTGGGAGTGTCACCTCTAGTGCAAAAAGTACTGTTTCTTTAGCTATTGCACTGGTTCATAGTTCAAAAGGTAAGGAGACTGTAAGAAATGCTACTGCTGTATTTGGCTCCTTAGTATCTGCTCATTTATCTAGTGTAAGGAATTCGAGTACTAGCATTCCAAATTTTGGAACTTTGTTGCAAGACAGTGATGGTACTCGTAAGCATGAAGGTGCAAGTGTTATTTGAAATGTTCAGGGATTGAGTTTGTCTTTGGAGAGGAGAAAATGCAACACTGATCATGAAAGTGAACAAGAGATAATGGAGAAGGAAATTGGGTATGATCAGAACCAGTCAACTCCAGATTTAAATATTGGCCTCGCTGGTTTATCAGGCAATTCTGTTCACTTTGGGCAATCATCTGTAGCTCAATGCTTGGCAGCGTACAACGGCCAATACCTGCTACAAGTCAAATTGGAAAGCTTCCTATGAAGCATCTGATGTCAAATGGTTGTGGGGAAATTGCAACATAATTTCAATATGGCATTCCAAACATGCATGTCATGCCTCTTTATGAGGGAACTGGTTGTAACTTGTAATTCTCAGTAAATTACTCATGTTGAATTACAGTTTGTGAGTAAAATTGTTATAAATGGTTCACTGTGTAAAAGGCTTAAGCATTACATTGTGGGTTCAAGGAAGATTAGCCACCATGCACTGCAACCATGCTTCTCCAGGTTTCATAAAGTCCGCGATAAAGGTAGCAGTCACCCTCCCTTAATATGTGAGCATGTTGTCCTGGATAAAGAGGTCACTGGGAATATGAGGCTGCTTTGGGTTAGTATGTCGAACTTGTAGTATGCAATTGGGAACTCAGATACAACGGAAACTGATTGTTTGAAGCTAAATGAGAAGTGTGTAGGATATGTTCTGTGTACCTTGGAAGCACCTAACACAATGCAGAATATGTTCTGTCGTTCAAAACTTCATGCCCATGTATTTTCGCTCAATTACAACATGGATTACTACATAAAGCTCGTATACAAGGTATGAACCAAGACACACTTAAATATCAAATATTCTAGAACACTCCCTCTGTGTCGTGTGTCTTCATGCCGGTATGGAGCTTATGGTGTTGCCTTTTCAAAACCTTGCCAAGTAACCAAAATCCTGTGGGAAAACTAAACCTTTGTCGAAGGAAAAAGAGTACAATGCACCAACTACTTCATTGAGAACTCGTCATGTGATGTTCTCCCTGATGTGTGCTTCAATCAGATTTTCCTGATGAATGGTGCATTCCAACATGTTTCTCAAGAGTAGATGTGAGCCAAGACTTGAACAAGTCTGCCATGATCAACCACAAATGGGGATCAATGGTCTTAGTGGTGCATGCAATGTTATCTCGTTAAAAACTTTGTCAAGCAAAAACCCAGTGGGACAAAAAGCTTAGACTAAGGGAAAAAGAGTGCAACATGGTTGACACAAACAACTACACCATTCACATTTGATGATGACATGCAAATGCTAGACTTTCTTTCAAATCTGCATCTCCCCCTGATCTTAAGATCATTCATAGGGCGCTTCCAAATCCCTAGCGACCACGGAACTGTCTTGACAACCTGGCATATGTATGCTCTTTTAACATGTCTTAAATGTGACATTACTCAGTGCTCAGCAGCTATGTGCACGGTGTCTAGCAGTTGTGTGCACAGCGCTAGGCAGCTAGGTGCACAACGCTCGGCAGCTGGTAAACGACGCTCAGTAGTTTGGTGCACAGGTGCACGTATAGTGCCTGGCAGCAGTGCACAGACAGCGCACATGCAGCGTGCATAGGCAGCGCATATGCAACGTGCTATATGTCTAGCAACTCGGCCACTAAACCGACCGGTGCTTAGATCATGATTCCGCTTCCGATGCATCTTGATTCATGCATGGCTAGCGATGACATAGGCAACAACCTTTCTCTTATGTCATAGGGATTGAATATGTTAGATACTCGTAGAGTATTTAAGTGATGTCTTTTGCCATATCATTGGCATTGCGTGGGCGCAAAGCTACTTAGCTTTATAATGAATGGAAGAGAGGTCAAGTCTTTCTTTTGATTAAACAGATCACTCTCTCTCTTGTAGTAAAGACCTTGACTAATCATGGGAGTATATGAAGGTTCCCCTCTTCTTCAGAGGACCTAAGTCGATTGATGGAAATACATCATCAATACACAATCGATCGACTTAAATACGAGATTGTGTCTTTCCCAAGATATTTTTCATTCTAACATCGGACGTTCAACATATACTGCCATCATCCGGAATCAATATGCAATGGCATTATTCATCATATCCCATCTGAAATCAAGGAGTCATGTAATATGCGTCCAAAACTCTTGGCCAATGCAAGCTCCACTTGATTTGGGCTTATGAAGTTTATTTAAGATCTTCATGCATATCTCAGATCTCATAGAGACGTCACTATGATCATATTGATAGGGCTAGTTCTCGGGGAACTACCGAACTGACAAGGTAGTAGAGTGTAATAACATCTATTACGAGAGTACTTCTCATCGTAGTCGATCCTAGTGCGTGTTTGTGAGAAACCTTGCACCATAAGAGAGTCTAAGACTCTTGTTCTCACTACGCTAACTCACAAAGGTTTACTTGATAGGTTTTACGCTTACGGTATCGGCAACAGCTGCCTAAGGACATATTCCTTTGTCTGGGTCGCATCTTCCCATATAGGTCAATACACTTTTTCGATTTATCAACAAAGTGTGGTTCGATATCCTCATCATCCCACGTCCCCATGTACACTAGTGTAGTCATTGTAGAGAACTCTTTCTATAAATTGGATTTGGACGTTGAGGCGTCCCCCAACGATAGTCGCTTTCTCTCTCAGTGCGAGTGTGTATCGAACCCAAGAGCCTCAACCCTAACCTTCAAGGAGCCACAAGGCCTAAGACACCATGTTGCCACATTATGGCGCCCTCATATCATCATACAAGGTGATAGCGTCAAGACCACCTCAATATGACCGAGTCATGGCATCAAGACCACCTTAATCTGGTCGAGCCATGTCCTCTTGATAGAACATCAATTCTTACAGATATATACAACATTGATCTCGTCACTATAGTTCTTTTAGGATTATGTTGAGACTTAGTGGTGACCAACCACGACATTCACGTCGTTCCCACTTGAACAATGGTGTTCGTATCTCCCCCTAACGTCGAGAATACAGTCTCAAAGTGACAATCCGTAATGTAGCGGTTAAGAAGATCGTCTGTCAAGGAGCTTTAGGTGGAGAGTACCAAAGTAACTCCTATCTAACCTTAGAACATATTCATCTCACGTGGCACATCATCATTGGGCACTGTGGCAGTGCAATTTGGCACATTGTGGAATTAAAGGCTTGGAGATCCGTTACTATCCTGCTGAGTTCAAGGATTACAACTTCGTGTCAATCCTAGCACATAATTATGAGCTGTCATGCATTAATGCAATGATGTTAGTCGTGGATGAAGTAATACATGCCTTTATGTCCCTTTTTGCGGATGGGTAGTGAGCCCATATATACATAAGAAGATTGCGGTAGACGATGGTGCAACACATGACCAGTCTGTTAGCCCTTCAACCAACACCATAAAAGCGTATACGGTATCCATACGTTGGTTGCATCGGTCTACATAATCCTTATTTGGATGTTCAATAAAAATGAAATCTTTTGTGGCATAGCATAAAAGGATCTTTCACCTTACTTAGCTAAAGAACAAGCCTTACAAAATGAAACCATGAGTGTCGGACAATGTCAATGACCAAGTAGAGCAAACTCAGCTGTGGGCACAGTGAGTACTGCTACCGTGCGGTTGCCGGGGACATCATGTCAGTGCACAAGCACAATATACAATCATGGTGTAGTTTTGTTGTTAGCGGAGGAATGGACGCCCAAGAATATCAAACAATTCTAGCTCACATATCTCTCCCAATATGACTAAAATGTCATAGCTTGTCTGAGTCAATTGTCTTAAATCTACTTATTAGCGATAACTTAGGACTCATGCTCTTCTCCATGATGCTTCCAATCGACACTCATGATAAGTATACACAAAAGTCTCTACCATTCTCATCATGGTAATCGTTGGTGTGTATGTTCATAACACACTTCAATGTTCGATTGCCTCTTCAGCATAAGAAGGGCATTTGTAACTTGGATCATCGAGCCTAAAGGTATCAAGAATTGATTCAACCATGTCATAAACGATGGTGAAGATCCGATCAAACTTAGTCATAAAAAAGATTCACAATCTGCGAAGAGTGCAGTATGACCTACACTCACTAAAACAACAATAACTCTCTCGTCTGGATGGATATGAACAAACCGCTTAAACCATTGAAAACTAGATTCACATAGATTTCCAATGATATAAAGTTTGCATTCTAGTTCATCCGGAGTTGATCTGGGGGCTCTAAAAAAGTTAGGGGATAGTAGGTTACAGTCTGTCATTGTTTCCTGGCATTATGACCTGTATGCACTTAAACTGTCATAAATCTTTCGTCCAGATAGGTATAACAAACCGCTTAAACCATTGGAAAATAGGCTCATGTAGATTTCTAATGATATAAAATTTGGGTTCTAGTTCATATGGAGCTGTTCAGAAAACTCTGACGAAGTTACAATACAGTTGGTTCAACTTACTGTGTTCGCAGATTTTGATATGATGAAGCTTTCAACTTTAAAGTGGCATCGCAGGATTTCTCTTCAACCAAAAGTAAAGCATTCATATGGTATTACAAGTCTTCAACGTCCATGAAGGATGACATTTGGTAACAGCATCATGGAGGAATCCAAAATCAAGAGAGTAGGTAACCTTTGCCGAGGTTAACCACGTCTTCCGATGATGGAAAATCTGTTGTTAGGTGAATACTAAACCACGAACATTGGCACACCTTCATGAGGCTATGCATGATCATGTCATAGTGTGAATACACTTATCGAACTAATGATTTTATCGAGGTCTCATTCAGCTTGGAGAAAATCAAAGAGTCCTTCATGACATCAAATGTCAGAGGCATCAATTTGATGTTGCGTACTCTCTTTGCACGTTTGTTGTATGCATTCATTCTTACAAGTGTGCTCGACAATCATGAACCAGTGATCTAAGGATCTACAACTGGGATGTCTTGAGCTATTGTGAGAAAATAGACACATGACAAGGTGCACAAATGCAAACCTGTGTGCACCAAATTTCCTGACAGCATGACATTTGCTCAGGATTGTGTGGGTAGTCACACTGTTGCAAGACATTCAATTTCTCCACGTAACATACCTATCGAACAAGGTAGATATGTGAGAAAAAGACATAAAAACCGAAGACAACCGTTTGCATTGCAGAATTCCTGGCAGCATGACCTTCGTTCACTCAAACAGTCATAACTCCTTCGTTATAATATATATGAACAAACTGTGAAAACCCTTGAAAAATAGACAGACGTAGCTATCTATTGATATAAGGTTTACATTTTAATTCATCTGGAGCTGATCACAAAGCTCGTCTGAAGTTACTGTACAAAAAGTGGCATATTCACTGTTTTTGTTTTTAGTTGCCCGCATTTGCAACTTGCACGTATGCCAATACACTAAGCGTTTGGCAACATTCGGCAGCGCATTGAACCTACACATATGCCATTGCACTAAGCACTTGGCAACATTCAGTAACGCACTTAGAGCTTACTCATATGCCAATGCACTAAGCAATTGGCAACATTCGGTAGCTACACATCCGCCAGCGCACATAGCTCACGGTATGGAGCAGCAGGGGCTCGGCAGCTTGTGTCAAGTGCATAGCATGAGGTACACAGGGCATCGACAGCTGCTGCACAGAGCTCAGCCTTGGTGCACACTGCTCGGCCTTGGTGCACAGTGCTCGGCAATCGGTGTCCTGTGCACGGCCATGAGTGTTCTGTGCTATGTAGCTAACATAGTGCTTGACCTCTGATGCAAGTGCACAACAATTGTCGATCAGTGCACGGTTCCTTGTGTTCTATGCTAGACATCTGGTGTTTGGTGCTTGACATCTAATGTACACACGTTGGGTCGGCAACAGACACGTGATTGGCGGCAGCTGGCACCCAGGTGCATGACAGCTCGGCAGAGGTGCACAACAGCTTGTTGTAGCACTCGACATCTCCTAGGCAGCACTCAATAGTTGTATGCCTTTATCATAAAACAGTGTTGCTCAACTTCTAATATCCGTTTGAGACTTAGAGCGACATTCAAGAGTCAATATGTAAGTGAGCGGAAAATTGCCTAGCTCATGCATACAAAACCAAACTGTTGAGACTCATGAGTTGTCACCTCGCTTTATTGGTTGGAGTTTAATCATAGGAAGCAGCGACTAAATCTCGAGCAAAATCTGTGTCATGCTCGGCAGCTAGGTGCTCAATGGTTGGAAACTGACACTCGGTAGCTATGCAGCACTGGTCCTTGGTAGCTGGGCGCTCGGCAGCTGGACATCCTGCACAGGTAGCTGATTCTCCTACCTTGTTCTTAACGAGATTGTAACCTGAAGAAATTTGCTAACGTTGATCAAACACAACGTGGGTTCAAGGAATGAGATGATTCTCTAATTTCAAACTCTCTTTAATAGCATAACAACGTTGGATACCTCACAACATGGACCTAAACACATCTTGGTGCACATTGTATGACAACTAGTGCTTGTCACTCGGCAGCTGGTGGTCGACAGCGCTCGACAGTGCATAGCATTTGGTGCGCAGAGCTTTGGCGGCTGGTAGCCACGTGCACGTATATTGCATGTCAGCAGCGCACGCATGCACCTGGGCAAGCTCTGGAAGCAGCGCGCGGCAGGTGTACATACGGTGCATGGCAGCAGTGCACACGCGCATAGGGTTAAGCCCTGGCACCAGCGCATGACAGCGCCTAGGTAGGTGCACATGTGGTGCCTAGCAGCAACGTGCACCTGCATAGGGGCAGGCCCTAGCAACAGTGCTCAGCAGCTGTGCACGTGCCATGGCACAGTGCTCGGCAGCAGCTGGGCTAACGGTGCTGGTAGCCAGGTGCACATATGTTTTAGGGTTTTCATAATAACCTGCAAAGACAAACATTCCAGTCATAGAATGAGAATGAAGAAGGGAGGAACCGATTTTATCCTCCCCGAGGTTATTGAACTTTGAAATTACTCAAAAAGTAAAGCCTACTTGCTAGTCTGCCACATAGACTACATTTATATAAGCCGCTTCATGTTTCCATACTCAAATCCATGCGCATTCGCCGATCGTTCGTGTAACTCCAGCGTGAATTGTCACGCAGGGAGACCATGAAACACATAAAAATCATATGGTTAGTTAAACTTGCCATAAAAGAGTAGAAAAACATTGAAAAACATCAACCGTATGAATGATTCAAGGAGAAACTAGGAATATAACCTGTTTTTCTCAAGGAAAAGTGATTCCTATGTGCGTTACAGTCATTGAGAGGACCGGTTCACCAACTTTTACTTCTGTTCTGGGTTACCCTTTTAACTGAGGAATCTTGACATTCTTTTGCATAACCTCTTCAAATTTCAAGGAAATTAGACTTCGGCAACTTCCCGAACCAGTTGCTTGAACGGTTCAGTCGGTTCGGGTATTCCGACGGCCAATTCGTTGCCTTTCCGGCTGGTTCTTGGGTTGAGGCTTACGACGGTGGAATTTTGAGAACAATATCTTCAAGTTCTCTATTGGTGACGAAAACCAATTCGAAATTTATTCTATCGATATTGGCAGATTTTAGAGTTTCTTGGTACGCAGTTACATAACAGGTGCACAGGGGGTGCGCAGCAGTTAACAGGGGTGCACAACGGTGCCCTCGAGGTGCGCAGCAGTGGTGCTCGGCAGTGCACAGGTGTGCGCGCGGTAGATTTTTATTTTTATTTTTTTCTGTTTTGGGTGGCCGCCTACTTGCTCTCTAGGGTTAGAGCTAAGTGGTGATAACGTGTTGTAGAATAATATTGAGGGAATGAATTTTACTTATCTTATTGATAGAATGAATCCCTTTATATAGGAAAATACATGGGCCTCTTGGGCTATTACATGGGCTAATGAGCCTATTACATGGATATGTGTAAATCCCATTACAACATGGATTACTACATAAAGCCCGTATATAAGACATGAACCAAGACACACATATATATCAAATATCCTAGAACATTATAGAAGTAAAAAAGTTTTTAGTAGCATCGGTACCCGAACTTATGTGTCCCGGTTATAGTGGTATCCATATTTTAAAAACTATCTATGTGGGACCCAAATTTTCATTTCGCTATCAACAAAAAGCCGGAGGCCAATTTCTGTTACGGAACCGTCTGTTTGCTGAAGTGTCACACATGTGATATTTTAATCAAGGGGCAAAATTGTCTTTTCAATCAAACTCATATACAAAAACAATTGCAGAACTCAGAAAAACTACTCTTATGCAGGTTTCGACCTGACCTATAATACACAGGGATTTACACCTCTAAACTCTGAGAATTTTTTATTCGAGCAATCGATTATATCACACAAGAGATTCAACTCTATGATCCTAGTGCTTGCCTTCGCAGAAGGCTTCTGACCCTCAACCTGAAAGGCTCTATTTTTGTTGCTTCTTTTTATCAGAACCAATGTTTTCTAAGGTGAAATTGAGGCGAGCCTGGGGCGCGCTTTGGTGCGAGGTGACCAAAAAAGCCTCGCCTCATCAAACTGACAAGTGCTGCTGGAAAAGTGTCTGCCGAGGCGGCACTTTTTGCAGAAGGCGAAGCTTCAGGTGGCTGGAGCGAAGGATGAAGACGATGAACTTCCTTATGTTCATTATGAAAACGACACCGTTTTGCACAATTGCACGATAAATACCACGTGCACCACTCTATTTCCTCTTCTTTTCTCTATTCTTTCATAGGCTTTAAGTTTGGGCTGGTTTTCACCATTTTTTATTAACTGAAGGTTGGTTTTTAATACCAGTACATCAAGGATTATAAGGAAAAAAGATATTTATATATATTAATTAAAATAATTATTGCTGGAAAGGTGATCGCCTCATCGCTTTGAGGCTCTTGTCTCATGGGGCTTTACCATGTCGCCCTCGCCTTCGTTTTCGCTTTTGAAAACATTGATCAGAACTACATCTTCCTCAGCTGCCCTGCTTCATTAACAAGGTCAAAGTTCATCCCCATTGATTGGCTGAGTAACTTGACAACATCAGTGATGGCAACTCCTTCCACCAACCTTGCGAGTTCAATGTCTGCAACGTGCAAGATCATTGCTACAATGCCAGTACCGGTTTCTGGGATAGTTCGAACTAAGGATGGATTCTCAGCCAACTTTGATTCAGATCTTAGTTTGACATGGTATGAGCCTGGTTGTTCTCCTTTGAAAGTCAAGGTGAGATTTGTGGCTTCGAGAGCAGCATCAACCAAGTAATTGGTTGCTTATACAACTCCACATGTTATACTTATTTGTTTATTTTCTACTTCACCGGCAGTCCGCCACCACCGCCATTCTCACCCTCATCACCTTGGGTACTGTACTCGACAGTGGTGATCATGTACTCTTTGGGACAGTCCACCGCCACAAGACCACTCTAATTCCCAAATATCAGAGAACCCAAAATTAACAAAGGAGCAGCAGGAGCAACTCATTCAACATTTGTCGCTGACTCACTCTCACTCTCACTCTTTAGCCTCGGCCCTAAACCCCGCCCACTTTTTCCAACAACCCAAAATTCATTATCCCATGAAACTGATTGAACCATATGTGTTCTGGTAATTGGAAAACCCAATAAATTTTGGGCATTGGAAAACGCATCATCATCAACAAAATTTGATTTGGGCATAATAAAACACATCTGTGTATTTAGGAAGGAAGAGAGATACAAGAAGAAGCGGGTGACCGTTGCTGACGTATCCATCTCCCTCCAGAATAAGGACGGGCAAATGAGGAATTTTCCCCACCCCCGCGTCCCCACCCCCGTCCTCGGGCCCCGTTCCCCCTAGCCCCTATCCCCCGTATCGACATTAATTTTCGTTAAATTTGTTTGATTATATGGTTTTTCTACATTTTTCTGTTTTTTTTACTAATTTTCAGCCAAGTGAGGACCCAGTCTGGAAAATGGGGAAACCTCGCCCCCGTACCCCCGTGGGAAAAATAATTTGTCCCGCTCCTGCCCCCGCGTCCTTAACAGGGAATTTCAACCCCGCCTCCGTGTTTCAAATGGGGAAATCCCCACGGGGTCCCCACCCCCGTCCCTAGATACCCATTCTTACTCCAGAAAAGCCCCCTCACCCTCGACCTTGGCCTTGTAGCTAACGTATTCCTGCTGCATTCGTGTCAGGTGTGTCGTCATCAGCTGGCGAGTGACGTCAGGGGTGACAGTGGGAGGCCGTAATTGGAGCCTGCTCTAATTGGAGACTAAGAGACTGTGGGATTGATTATATGGAGTCTACTTGGTGGCAGATTCACCGTGGGGAAGTCACCGGAGGGAGAAGAGCCACGGAGTATGAGGATTTTCACTGGAGGGAGATGGCGGGTTTTGAGGACCACGATGGAAAATCCGACCAGAGGGAGATAACAGGTGTAATACCGCTGGTGTTGCTCCTTGCAGGATTCTGCGGTTGTCTAGTGGAAGAAGGACAAGACGAATTTCTTCTCATTTTTAGAGCTATATTTGGTTCTGCAACTTTTTTTGTATATGAGTTTGAATGAAAAGACATTTTTGCCCCTTAATTAAAATATCACATGTGTGACACGTCAACAAACAGATAGTTCCGTAACGGAAATTGGCCTCCGACCTTTCCTTAATAGCGAAGTAAAAGTTTTGGTACCACTGATAGTTTTTAAAGCATGAATACCACTATAACCAAGACACATATATTCAGTATTGCTAAAAATACCTGAAAGAGTTGAAATAGCCGGACGTTAAGTTCGTATACGTCAATTTGTCCTGCTACTTCCGCATTCTAAAGAAGAGCGCTTCATATCTCTCTTGAGTAATATTCATTGGATTCGTTTGACAATTGAAGCATTGAAGATTGACAATAACACTAAATATTTATGAGACTTACATAAGTTCTCCAAACAAATCTCTACTATACTTCGCCAAAAAAAACAAAACTCTACTATAAAAACTTAAAATAAACACGAAACGAATAACTACTTCAGAGATGCTCTTGAGTTTCTATGTTTCAGGCAACCTGACAAATAAACCAGAATTTATACATCTACTCTGTACTTCTTGTATATATCACCTTTGTAGAACTCTCTAGTCCTAGCCACCAGAACCAGTGAAACAAGAGCACCAAAGAAAGTGATACCAGCCAAAATTGTAAAAGACAACCTGTAACATTGAGCTCCAATGCAAATCAGCTCCTTCACTGAAGATCTTGTCATCCCTTTCCTTGCCAACACCTTCAAAGCTTCTCGATCATAGAGCATCCCGGTGACCCTCACATTTAGAATGTAAGACCCTAGTGGACTGGCTAGCTGTCCGCAGTTGAACAATGTAGCATAGTACTTGAGCCCAAACAGCTCAGATATGATTGTGAAGAGCAGTGTCAATTGAGCACCAAAAGAAACCCCAATCATAACTGAGGCCATATAAACTGAACCAGGGAATGGGAAAGCAATGGAGATATATGCAATAGCTGAGAGAAAAAGGGTAAAAGTCATCACGAGTGTTCTTGGGATTTTCCACTTCACCATTAAGCTTTCAGAGACAAAGCCAGAAAAGACCCTCCCAAAATAGTTCCAAATGCTCACTAATGACACAAAAGTGCTTATTGTCTTGGCAGGATATCCCAGAGCCTCACCAATCTGACCCAAATTGTCTATTGCTGTCAAACTTGACCCCAATCCACAAAAAGTTGAAATGAACAGAATAATCATATCCATACTCAAAAGTGCTTGTAATATTGTATAGTCTTCCCCTCTTTCAGGCTTATTGCATATATCACCACAGCAAGACGTAGTGGTAGTAGTACTAGCAGTAGTCTGTGCTTTCTTTTCCTGGTCTGATGAGGAATTAGGTGGGAATGAATCCAATTCTTGAATTTCTGAAACTTGATTTGGTGGTTTATCAATGCTCACCTCAACTGGAGAATCAACAAGTTGTTTCTTGAGATTCCAGAGTGCAAGCTCTTCTCTGATTGCAATTCCAAGAGGCATGAACATGATCATACAAACCACGGTGGTGCTTCCAGCAGAAGCAGCACGAGAGAAAGTGATCGTCTTTTCAAGAAGAGTCATTACCATGAGGAAAAATCCAAGAGCAAGTGAGATATAGAGGAAATGGTAAAAGACTCTCAGCTCATTTTGTTGCCTAACAACTTTCATCGGACGAATGGTGTATACAAAAATGACTGAAAGAGCAGCAGGAAGCCAACCAATCAAAAGAATCAAAGACTTTGAATCGTTAGGGTAAATTGCCAAGTAAATTTGGGTGAATATTGCTCCACTAAGCCCAGTAAAACCCTTCAACAAACCAAGCATAACACCTCTACTTTCTGGGAAATTCTTAACACAAGTGACAAGGGCTCCGGTGTTTACAAAATTCTGAGAATTGGCTCCAATGCAAATATAAAGGCACATTTGCCAGACTTTAGGCTTGGCTATTTTACCAGTGACAGCAAGCCAGATCATGAAATACCCTGCAAAATTCATGGAAGAGCCAACTAGGAGAACAAACCAAGTTGGAGTTACTTCACCTATTAGGCCTGCGAGGACTCCCACATTTGCACCAAGGTCCTTGAAGAAGCTAAGCAAGTTGAGTGTTGATTGATCATAGCCAAGAGTGGACTTGATGTCTTTGGAATAAGAACCAAACAGATATGTGGCACCGGCTCCAGCCATGATCAGAAACGAGGCAAACACTGTGAACCATCTTCCTTTGATCACCTGTACAGCAAATTGGCATGCCATGGCTAGGGAGGCTTTGGAAGAGAAAAGGAAAACAGGGATATGGTTTGGATATTAATGGTTTTGGGATTTGGATATTAATTGAGGATTACCAAAGTTGATAGAGATTTATAGAGACCAATCCGTAAGACTTGATTTAAAGAGTGCCCGCAGAGATTCGTGCCTAAAATTTCTGAAGTGGAGGTAGAGTTGGTTTGTGTTTCACTCGCTTAAGGCTCTTTCTTTATCAGCTTAATCCAATATGAATGCTTAATTAGTGGAATCTGTTTGTCCAACTATTATATCCATTTTCTTAATTTGGGTATCTATTTTTTCTTTTATTTTTGATAAGGTAGTGATTGTGTTTGAAATTGTAACGTTTTTACAATCTGTATTTGACTCAAAGTCACTCGACCAATCAACCACTGAGTTCTTAAATTGCCTCCCAGCTTTACATGAAGAGCAAGTATCTCATTAAAATCACCACATACCAGCCACGATCCTTCCCAAACCATCTTTTTTTTGGCGAATGGGAAAGGAAAAACAGAAGAAACAAAGCTATAGGCAGCTGGGTTTCAAAGAGAACAGAAGAAGACTAGTGAGGACAAGGTAAGCCATCATAAACTAGCACATTCATCAAGGAGGTGGGAGGATTTGACACACAATCTTGAGCGAACAGATTGGCTACTTTCCAATCCGCTGGAGGAGTGCCTGATTCAAAGGCATCGATTAAAATTTTTAAGTCTGAGGCTAAGATAACTGGTCCTAGAGGAATTTTGCTGAGTAGAGATAACCCATCAACAATTGCAATCAATTTAGCTACTAGAGCTGAGCCTGCATAAGAGACTCCGGTATGACCACCTACAATAGCTCCCATGTGATCTCTGACTAGAACTTTCATTCCTCCCAGCAACAATTCAAAGTTCCAAGCTACATCCGTATTTATTTTGAAACTGTTAGGCGGGGGAGGGATCCACAGACTAACAGCAGATGGGGAATTGGGGGTAGGATTAGCACAGTTTGATAGAACATGCATATGATGTCTTATTGCAGGGTGGCCAGAGAGGAATTCTTCGGCAGAAAAATGAGCTCTTAAGGCTATCTGAATTGGGTCCGCAGAAGTATGATTGAACACGCTTCTGCAACGATTAATCCAAATAGACCACATGAGAAAGGATACATAAGTGAGGAAGTCCTTGTTCACTTTCAATGATCGGATTTGCTCTAACCACTGAAGAAAAGAGGTGATGGATTGCATAGGCAGTTAGGCACTTGATATCCAAAAGGGTGGGCAAACCATGCAACTCTGACCCAGGGGCATGTAAATAGAACATGTTCAATGGTTTCTTGGAACTGATTGCAGATTGGACACAACGGATTTCTTGCAATGTGTTTTCTGTGAAGAGCAGCTTTGGTGGGCAGGATATTATGGAGAGATTTCCACAGAAAGATTCTGATTTTGGGAAGAGTGTGGATTTTTTCTAACCATTTCTAGAGGGTGGGAACGGGAAAATTTGAATGGTTTGGATGCACATAAGATGTTATGTGTTTTGTTGAGATCAAGGCTTGGTAACCGGACTTGACAGAGTAAAGCCCATTAGTGTTATAAGGCCAAACCAATTTATCCGGGATTTGGTGGTCGAGAATATGAATTGCCTTGATCTTCTTCTCAGCCTCCGGTGAGATGATGTCTTCGACTGAAGCTAGATCCCATGATCTTATTTGCCAATTTATCAGAGAGGCCACTTTGACTTGCATCGATGCCTTTTCTTTACAAAGAGAGGAATGTTTGAGACTTGGAATCCAATTGTCTGCCCATAGATTAACCGACTCTCCGTTTCCAATGTTCCATATCGATCTTGAGGAGATGAGCTCCTTACCAACCAGAAGGCTGGACCAAAGCCAAGAAGGAGAAGATCCTCGTTTTGCTTCTAGGATGGAAGTATTAGGGTGATAGATTTGCTTGATGACCTTTGCTGACAGGGAGTCAGGAAATTGATGGAGTCTCCAAACTTGCTTTGCTAGAAAGGCATCATTAAACTCTTTAAAATTGTGAAAGCCCCGGCCTCCCTCGGTTTTGGCATGCCAAGACAGTCCCAAGCTTTCCAATGAATACCTGAAGAGTGAGGATTCCCCCATCAAAAATTACTAAGGGTGGAATTGATTTCTTTGCAAGTTGAAAGGGGGAATTTGAAGCAGGACATGGTATAGGCTGGGATATCGCTTGCCACAGATTTGATCAAAATTTCCTTCCCTGCTTGATTTAGGAGGGATTGCTTCCAGCTTGCCACTTTCTTTGAAATTGCATCCTTCACAAAACTTAGAGCTTTGCGCTTGGACCTGCCCCAAATTGTGGGAAGACGAGGTATCTGCCAGGATCATTTACCATCTTTACTTGGAGCGTCGAACTAATACCGTTCATTAACTGCTCGGAAGTGTTAGGACTAAAATATATGGACGATTTGTCTGTATTAATTCGTTGACCCGACGCTGAGTAGAAAGTATGGAGAATGTAGGATAAGTGCAAGAAATTATCCATTGAGGCCTTGAGAAAGAACAGAGAGTCATCTGCGAAGAGAAGGTGACTAATGGGAAGCTGAAGTGGCCCTAACCTCACCAGATTTATCAAGTTTGCTTCAGTTGCCTTGATCAGCATCTTGGAAAACACATCATTTACAATGAGGAAAAGGAAAGGGGATAGAGGATCCCCTGTCTTAAGCCACAAGGAGTAAACCACTGTCTGAGGTTCCCGTTTAGAAGAATGGAATAGCTTACTGATCTTACACAGCTCATGACCAGATTAGTCCAGGCAGTAGAGAAGCCGAGCTTGAGAAGAACCTTTTCTAGGAAATCTCATTCTACTCGATCATAGGCTTTGTTCATGTCAAGCTTAAGGCCGAAAGCTGCATCATCCCCTGGCTTTTGGAGCTTGAGATAGTGATACACTTCATGGGCTACCATAATATTATCTTGGATAAGTCTATCATTTACGAAAGCAGATTGATTCGAAGTGATGAGAAACGACATGAGAGGCTTGAGACGGGTAGCTATTATCTTTGCCATGATCTTATAAGAGAAGTTTAGAGACCCTCAAAACCCCCAAGATAAATATCTCTGAGCAGTAATTGACTCCTCATTAAAGCTTGTGTAAGCTTGAAGGCATAACTGATAAGTGCGTTTTACGCCATGTTTTTAATGTGGTTTTATCCTCATTTATACTTTGTTTATTCCTTGGTAATGTCGTTTTTACTTATTTTAAGTCAAAAAGGTTTTTTCTGTAGAGCAATGGCTATTTCATGCGTTTTTACATAAAATTTGTGCTTAAGTGTTGAAAAATCTGATTTTGATAAAAACTTGGTTATTTCTTCATGATTCGTTATATTTTACATTGTCAGTGTTGATGAATTTTGTGCAATGTATAGATGACATGTAAATGAACATATTAGATCAAGAATCATGTTCATTGGACTTATAGAGGACAACAAAAGAAGCTAAGGAAAAGAAGAGACTCTGAAACACAAGTTTTGATCCGAGCACAGAAAGTTCCAGAAACCCTACATCAACTTTGGAAGCTTATATCTGGAGATCTAGGAGGCATCTGAGGACGAGCTATACACCGTTGGAAAGCTGTGCGTGTCTAGTTTTCAGATCAGCTGGAATCGCATCAATTGGATTAATATGAGGGAGTTATGATCAAAACAATGGACGAAGGTCAAGCTGCAAAAAGCTGGCAGTTTCTGCCTTAGTTGTCACACGAGTTTGGGATGATGTCTCTTCACCAAAAACCTTCCCAAACATGTCAAGAGACTTAAAAGTAGCTTAATGAAGATATGGGAGGCTGCATAGAAGAATAAAATTCGGAGAAGTCATCAAGGGTAGCCAAAACAGCAAGTAGGAAAGCTTTCCCGATTCAACTAGGAAAAGCTGTCCTACCGAGTTCATTCAAGGGATTCGGCTGCCTAGAAGCCCAAGACTTGTGCAATGAGGCCTACATGGATCCATTAACATGTAGGAGAGTCCAAGAGTTAGAAGATCCAAGCCCAAAGTCAGAATTCCTTGTCAGAAAATAAGAAGTACAAGTTGTGTTCAAGAAGGAATACAAGAAGATCTTTTCTTGTTTCAAAAGGAAGATCTAGCCGACATCAACTAGGTTTCTCTGAGATTTTTCTGTATAAATAGACATGTATAGCTCTTAGTTTTGAGTCTTCAACCTTTGTAATTTTTAGAGGGCCAAGCTCTTAGCTCTTAATTTTTAGAGGGCCAAGCTCTACCCAAAAACCCTAAACACTAGAGATACAAAAAGCTGCCGCAACTTCCATTGTTCACTGCTGAGTTTTTCATCCTTCACCGATCACCCTACCTTTGCCGATTGTCTCTAGGAGGTCTTAGGTATGGATCTATGTAAGCTTTTGTATACTCTATTGTTTTTGTCGAATTTCATAAATATATATATTGTTTTTGTGGTTTTATGTTTCAAGCATGATCATGTGATTCTTCTTTGTGATTTCTTATATGTGATTGTTTGAACATAACGATTAGATTGCATGTGTAGGGTTTGAATAAAATACTTAACTTGCTGTGTTTATATGATTAGAGAACTTGAATTAATTAATCATCACCTGAGCACATAATCAAACCCTAGGTTAATTTGAATGGTACCCAAGTTAACTATTAGGGGGGAGTTTAATTTGCCGTGGTAATCTAGGATCAAGTTAGGCATATTTGATGGCTTGGTTCTAGTTGTTGCATAGGGTGATAGGGTGAGGGATTTGCATGCTATTAGGATGAGTGACGCCATACCTATGACCATGTCTTCAACCGACTCGTGAACGATAAGTGTATCTTGTTTAGATTAGGCATATTTGATGGTTTAAACAAGGTGACACATATATGTTTTAGGTTCAGGCATATTTGAAGTTCCTAAAAACACATGAGAAGTCATTAAAGGTTGAAATTAATTGAAGTGTTCGAAATTATAAATGTTTCTTGTTAATCCGATTCATAACCTTGCATGTTAACTAATCGGTGCTTTGTGCTGTTCTAAATGTTGAAAGGATTGAATGATCACTTGTATATATGTTTGTTTATTTTTGTTTATTGTTTCGAACCATTTCAAAAATCCCATTCGATTTCGTATATATGTATAGTGTACTAACATTTGTTTTGTAGAATAATAATCCTTCTCTAGTGTCCCCGGTTAGAACAACGATACCCTACTTACTAATGCTACAATGATAGGGTTTTAAATTGCAGGTCAATTCTTGACAGGTCAATTTTTGACGCCGTTGCCGAGGATCGAACCCGGGTCACCCGCGTGACAGGCGGGAATACTTACCACTATACTACCCGCGTGCCATGATCTTATAAGAGAAGTTTAGAGACCCTCAAAACCCCCCAAGATAAATATCTCTGAGCAGTAATTGAGTCCTCATTAAAGCTTGTGTAAGCTTGAAGGCATAACCATCTTCTAAAGTAACAACCACATCTATGAAAGAAATACACGAAAGAAAATAAACTGAAATATTACTCTTCCACAACAAATACAAGTTACAAAACCCACCCTTGAAACCTCCAATGTTTTGTAGTTTTTGTTTTTCTGATTGAATAAAATTCTTGATATTTCTCCTAAAAAATCACATAACCAATCTATTTTGTTTTTGTTTGATAGTAGTAGTGTTTGGCTCGAAACACTTAGGTATGTTGCAACCAAGCAAGCAAAGTGGTGTGACGTTGGCATCAATGTGAAAGTCTATTTCAAGAAACAAGTATGATCCACCCTTACGTTGGACCGACCACATTCAAATCAATTCAAATAAGAAATCTTATCAAATAAGAAATCTTATTTCAAATGATGTTTATAAGTGATTTTATGCCCCCAAGTTATAGACCCATGAAGGTAAAGTTTAGGATAAACTAGGTTAAGTACTCGTGTCCAGTTGCAGGCTGTTTTGCATTTTGGCTATCCTTCAAGATCAGAGTCGATTATCTCCCCAAACTTCTCGAAATCAATGATGGTCTTTGCAACAACATCATACACCCAACACATATATCAGCAAATCGAAGAAAACAAATCAAAACTATCAACCCTAATTAAAATCTAAACTTAGAGGCATTGTTTTTGTACTATTTTCCATACGGATTTGGTGTAGCTTCATATGTCAATCTCATTTCCCTGGCCTCATCATGAAGTTTAAGAAATGCATTGATAACCTATGATAAAGCAGTTTGGAAATAGATGAATGCGACTTAGAAAACACCATAATAACCTCATTTCCACAAGACTTATTAAGACATGTTCAAAATGAACTTTCTATATATTGAAGACTAAATTTAACCTAGTACCTATTTTAGTTTTGAAATTGAACTATCTATGCAATAAGATGTTGGAGGAAACAAAAAATTGATTTTTGGACAATGATATAAAAACAAAAAAGAGGAAACTCAAGTTCATGGCAAACAAGTGCTTCAAATTGAGTCTGAAGATATAAGAGGTGTAGAAATGCCAAGAAACTTATGCATTACAAGCACTAATTTTTTCAAAGCAAAGCCAAGAAGTCCTTTGAAGGGATGAATTGCCCAATTTGCATATTGGACAACTTTGAATCTGTCGTGAATTCGAAAAAGATGTAATGACTAGATGCATGACCAACTATTGTAATTGTGGGGAGCTCTTCAAAAAAAAATTGTAACAAATTTTAGACCATAGTTACCTGGAACACTAATACAGTCATCAATCTCTGTTCAGGGTACGACGACCCTTCAAAAGTGATCTTCATGTTCTTGTTCATTTTTTTTGATATGCAATCAGATGAGAAGAACATTGACTTAGTCTACATAGGATGATTACTTGTGTTTATCTAAAGAAAAAATGCTAATAAAAAGTGACATTACAAAAATAACATAATTATAGAAATCAAATAAACTAGTTAAGAAACATATCTCTAACGTACCGAGGGGCGTACCTAGGTACCTAGCATACCATGTACCGGTACCACGAACCCCTATCCTAATGTTTCACGTTTCAAGTAACATTGTTTTAGACGAGCTTGTAAAACACCGTTGCATCAACCCAGAATTAAAAAAGTTTGCATCGCCTTTGCAGTTGTAAGCTAGATTTATGATGTTTGTAATGATATGAGCTTAGGATGAGCTCTACACAATGACAATTATGACATAGCTGTCGCTGGCTTTCTGTATGATTTGCCTACGAACTTAGAAGTATATATAGTCAAACCAAATCACATCCTATTAGCAAAAAGGGCCAGCAGCAAAAGAAAACAAAGAAACAAAATCACCACTAGTCCTCATTTCCTCAGTTGAAACCGTAGTGAGCAAAACCTCAACGACAACGAGTTCAACATGCTCCTTGATCATTTGATCATTTTTCATCACTCAAAATTAATTGGAGAATATTCCAACCCCTGAACGAATGATTTTGATTGCGAAGGAAGTATGCAACTCCATAACACTCGGAAGTTGTTGGTGTGAGTCATACTTTCCTTTTGTATATATTTGTAATTACTATTATTATTAGGATTATCACTTACCTTAGGAAGATATACTTACCTACTTTGGCTCGGTTGTAATTTGTATATAATTCCTCCTTTGTGAGGTGAATCAATATCAATCAATATTCAGCCACAATTGTCTCTTGTGTTCATTATTTTGACTTGGTATCAGAGCAGAGATCCGATCTTGGACTCTGACTCTTTGTTCTTTGATTTTTCACCCTTTGTCCTTTTGTTCCTTGTCCTTTGATCCTTGCATCATTGTTGCCCTTGATCTTTGTTATTGAATCTTTCCGCTGCATATTTACCATGACTAAGGATTCCGAAATCTCACCTGTGCTTACAAAAGTTGATAGTGGTGAGAGCTCTTATGACTCCAACAAAATCTCTGTCTCTGTTAAAGATGATTCAACTGGCAGCTATGGTGGTGTCAAGCTTAATGGCACCAATTATCGAACTTGGAAGAAGATGATGGAAGCTCACCTTTGGGGGATTGATAAGATGGGCTATGTTGATGGTTCGATTCCTGAACCACCAATTGAAGCCAACAACTATTCGAAGTGGAAGACTGCTAATGGTTCGGTAACTTCTATTCTTTACAAATCTATGACGGAAGATGTTTCACAAATGATTATGGGATGTAATACAGCTGAAGAAATTTGGGAAAGTCTCAAAGAAATCTACTTCAATGGAACGGATTTTTCCGAGGTTTATGAATTAAGTACTCAAGCAGCTCGTATGACTCAAGATGGGAGACAGGTTGCTATGTATTTTGCAAAATTGAAGGGGATTTGGCAAGATATTGATCAGATGCATCCATGTCGCATAAAGTGCCCAGATGATATCAAGATTTATAAGGAAGAGTAAGACCTTATGCGGGTTCATGTCTTCTTAGCTGGCCTAGATCCTATATTTGAGAATGCAAGGAGTGAATTGCTTCGTCGGACTACTACACCTAGTTTGCAGCAAGCTTTTTCTTATATCCGCAAAGATGAAACTCAAAGGGCGGGTACTAGAGGAGTTACCTCTGAAGTTACAGGTCTTACCATTCATTCAAAGCCTTTCAATTCGTCCAACAATCGGCCATTATCAGGCAATCGGCCTCCTGCTTTGCGTCCTTCTCCTCAAGGTCCTCCTCCCGGGTTCTCTCCTAATGGTATCTGTAATTACTGCAAAAATTCAGGTCACATCAAGGCAAATTGTCATAGGTTGGTTGACTTTCCAACTAATTATTTTAATAAAGCTCGACCTCAGGACAAATCCAAGGGAAAGGCTGCTGTCCATCTTGTTCAAGATCAAGAGTACTATGCTATGACAGACCCAGACCACACCGACGTTGATGGTAATGGTACCATGTTAGTAAGTCATGGTGGTAATGGTAAGATTGGAGTGGCTTTACAAATTTCTAACTTTACTGGTAGCAATACATGGATTATTGATTCTGGAGCATCTGACCATATGACCTATGATCGTAGTTACTTCCTTTTTCTTAACCCACCTACTATTTCCTCTGTTGTTAATGCCAATGGTGATTCTTTTCCAGTTTTAGGCATAGGGTTTGTTCGTCTCACCCCTTCTCTAACACTACATGATGTTCTTTATGTCCCTGATTTGTCTCATCATCTCATATCTGTGCCTCAGCTCAATACTCAATCTCGATGTTCTGTAACCTTTTTTCCTTTGTATGTGATTTTTCAGGACCTCCTCACCAGGGAAATAATCGGCAGGGGTTATCTAAGGGGTCGTCTGTTTCATCTGGATTGCATGTTCGCCGGAATGAAGCCAGAGAAGGCAGTCCAAGCAGCTTTGATTTCGACTAGGGTTACTAATCAAATTGAAGAACTGTGGTTATGGCATCGTAGATTGGGACATCCTTCCTTTGGCGTCATGAAGAAATTGATGCCCTCCTTGTTTTTGAGCGTTGATGAGTCTAAGTTGCATTATGAGTCTTGTGTCTTAGCTAAAAGTCATCGTGCGAGTTATCCTTTGAGTACTACCAGGAGTTCTGTTCCTTTTGAGCTTATTCATTCCGATGTATGGGGACCTTCCCGCGAGTCGACTTTTTCTGGCAAACGTTGGTTCGTTTTGTTTATTGATGATTATACCCGTCTTACTTGGGTATCTTTGTTAAAACATAAACATGACGTCTTCTCTGCTTTTCAAGAATTTGCTGCTCTTGTTCGAACTCAATTTGGAGCCAATATTAAAGTCTTTCGTTCTGATAATGGGGGGGGAGTTCATTAATTGTCAGTTTACTCAATTCTTCCAAACTTGTGGTATTGTTCATCAAACTACTTGCCCTCAAACTCCTGAACAAAATGGGGTGTCAGAAAGAAAGAATCGTCATGTTCTTGATATTGCTCGTACTCTTTTGTTTAGTGCTCACATGCCCAAGTATCTTTGGGGAGATGCAGTTCTTACTGCCTGTCATCTCATCAATAGACTTCCTTCTTCCGTTCTCAATAATCAAACTCTTTATGATGTCCTTTCCAATCATGTGTCAGTTCCTTCGTTTTCTAATCTTCCTGCTCGTGTCTTTGGGTGTGTGGTATTTGTTCATGTTCCTAAGAATCAACGTTCCAAACTTGATGCAAGGGCGCTCAAATGTGTTTTTGTGGGCTATGGTGTCAATCAGAAGGGCTACAAGTGCTTTCATCCCCCTACACAGAAAGTTTATGTTACCATGGATGTCACCTTCTATGAAGATGCTTGTTATTTTTCTCCTCCCAATCCTTCTCTTCAGGGGGAGAAACATACTTTTTTGGAAGAAAAGTCTTGTGTGATTCAGCCACTTGGGGATGAAAATGTTACTCGTGTAATCTTTGATCCCACGATCGATCGTCAGGACAACGACGAGGCAGAGGCTTCCAGTGGTGCACCAACGATCGATCGCATTGGTCCTAGCGATCGATCGCCCGAAGAGACAGAAGCTCCCAGTAGCTTACCATCCAGTAGCGCACCAACGAGCGATCATGTCCTTCCTAGCGATCACGACAAGACAGAACATGCAATCGATCAAGGCCCTTCACCCCTCTCAAATATAGATAAATCTTGCCAGACAATCCCGGAGGAGAGTCCTAATCTTGAGGTTAGTAATGTTTCTTCTAGTTTTGGTAATGGTGATAGTATATGTGTCTTGCCTCCTAGGTCCACTCGTGGTAAACCACCTCGCCAATATGAACCAAGTTTAAATGTCAAGTCCAAATATGCTATAGCTAACTTTGTGTCCACCCATCGGTTGTCTGAATCCCATGCTTCTTTTGTGAATCAAATATCCTCTGTATGTGTTCCCAGTAAAGTGCAGGATGCTCTCAAGGATCCCAAATGGACTCAAGCAATGAATGAGGAGATGGAAGCTTTGGAGAAGAATAATACTTGGGAGTTGGTGCCACCCCCACAGGGAAAGAGAGCTGTTGGGTGTAGATGGGTGTTCACTGTCAAACATAATGCAGATGGTTCGGTGAACAGGTATAAAGCAAGACTTGTTGCAAAAGGATTTACTCAAACTTATGGCGTGGATTATGAGGAAACCTTTGCTCCAGTGGCCAAGATTAATACAGTTCGAGTATTGATGTCTCTAGCAGCCAATTTAGATTGGCCTTTGCAACAGTTTGATGTGAAGAATGCCTTTTTACATGGAGAGTTATCTGAAGAAGTCTATATGGATCTACCACCAGGATATGAAGCAAACGCAGAAGGAGGATTTGTATGTAAGTTGAACAAGTCCTTGTATGGACTTAAGCAATCACCACGAGCTTGGTTTGGAAGGTTCTCTCAAGCTATGCGTCGTTTTGGGTACGAACAAAGCAACTCTGATCATACGTTGTTTCTGAAACGTCGGTCAGGTAAGGTGACTGCCTTGATTATTTATGTTGATGATATGATAATTACTGGTGATGATTCTGAGGAGATTGAGAGACTAAAGGGTCTACTTGCATCAGAATTTGAGATGAAAGACCTTGGTTCACTTAAATATTTTTTGGGAATTGAGGTTGCAAGGGGGAGTTCATGAATTTTCTTGTGCCAGAGAAAATATGTGCTTGATTTGTTGACAGAAACAGGGATGCTAGATTGTAAACCTGCTGATACTCCTATTGAGCAAAATCACAAGTTAGCTGAGTACCCTGACCAAATTCCTACAGAGAGGGCTCGTTATCTGAGGTTAGTTGGCAGGTTAATCTATCTCTCACATACTCGGCCAGATATTGCATATGCAGTAAGTGTTGTGAGTCAATTTATGCATAATCCCAGTGAAACCCATATGGAAGCTGTGATTCGCATTCTGAGGTATTTGAAGTCTGCACCCGGCAAAGGCTTAATGTTTTCAAAGAATAAACATCTGGATATTAGTGGTTATACAGATGCAGATTGGGCAGGTTGCATTACAGATAGAAAGTCTACTTCTGGTTATTTCACTTTTGTGGGCGGTAATCTTGTTACTTGGAGGAGTAAGAAGCAAAAAGTTGTGGCTCGATCGAGTGCTGAAGCAGAGTATAGAGGTATGGCCCATGGAGTTTGTGAATTACTTTGGTTGAGAAATGTACTTCGTGATTTGGGATTTAAACCAAAGAAATCCATGGATTTATATTGTGATAATAAGGCAGCTGTTGATATTGCTCATAATCCAGTACAACATGATAGAACCAAGCATGTTGAGGTTGACAGACATTTCATCAAGGAGAAGCTTGATTCTAAGCTTATTTCCTTTCCTTTTGTTCGCTCTGAAGAACAGTTAGCTGATGTTTTGACTAAAGCAGTTTCGAGTAAGGCTTTTTATGACTCACTTGATAAGTTGGGCATTCGTGATTTGTATGCGCCAACTTAAGGGGGAGTGTTGGTGTGAGTCATACTTTCCTTTTGTATATATTTGTAATTACTATTATTATTAGGATTATCACTTACCTTAGGAAGATATACTTACCTACTTTGGCTCGGTTGTAATTTGTATATAATTCCTCCTTTGTGAGGTGAATCAATATCAATCAATATTCAGCCACAATTGTCTCTTGTGTTCATTATTTTGACTGAAGTATCATCCATTCATCTGTTGGGCCTCATCATATTGAGAACTCGATCATCAGGAAATGATAATGTTATTGATGTCATCATATCCCAATCTTTTCTTACCGATCAACTTGTTTTACCAGACATGCTCTTAGCAGAACTGTATACTATGCGATGAGAGATTTGGATGAATGTAATTTCATCTTAAAACATAAATGTATTTACAACCACAAAATCATTTTAAATAAAAAAATTAAATTTGCAATCTTAATTATTCAAATTGTGATATATACTATGCAGTGATGCATAACATAAATACCCGTTTTACCAATCATGAGTTCATGAAACCCATAAAATGACACTAGTAAGTGGGCATTGCCTCAGTTTTCAAATTGGATTTGATTATGAATTAGAAAAAGATGATCGATTTCGCCATCATTCGGTGTTCATACTAATGTGATGAATGTGAAGGGCTAGAAGACCCTCCAGTCCATTAAGGTGATGAATCTGAATTAATCGATCTCAAACTTAATTGAATATGACAATTCAAACTATCTGGGTACATAGATAGTAGTGCAAAAGTTTATGCTTTTATTACACTAATTTTTCAATCACATTTTTTTATCTTAATTGTTCAGTTTATAGGTCTATATAAGTATATCACTTCTACAATTTTTTCAGTCAAATTGGTGATCATTAAGGCATTAAAATAGATCAAATCAATTGATGGTCCAAATATGTCAAACATGAATCATTCAAGTTTATAATCGGTGAATCATATTTATGAATGCCTTAACGATTTTCAATTTGTATGAAAATTTGTAGAGATGATCTGCTCATATATATCTACAAACTAGACGGTCGATATGTGAATATGCGATCGAAAATAAGATGAAACGAAAAAAGTCCTCAACAAGAATGTCCTCAATGGACCCCCTCCCATTTTAATGATTATATTTGGATCAAATAGGAAAAAAAATTAATAACAATGAATGGCAAATTATCTACTCCTAAGTTGCGTATATTAAATTTTAAAGAATTAAGATTGATACAGGACATTCAAATCCCACTATATTTTCAGTACATGGTGTTATTAACACTGTTAACCCTCCATTTTTGAAAGGGTAATTTGAGTTTATTACATTCTCTTTAACTCTACAATTCCTCTGTCATTGCCAATCAGCTCTACCTCCATCTTATCTAGAAGCTCACCATCAAGGTAATCTACTTCTCCAAGGCGGTTGAAAATTAACCCCAAAATTATAGGAGAACCAAAATTTATGCAAATTGGAATTGAAAAAGCTATTGGAATTTAGAGATATAGCTCATTGACGTTATGAAGGAAGAGTGGAGCCGTGCCTTGAACATATCAAATGTATTGCTTGTTGACTCTTAAAATACCTAAATCTTGATTATATTTTGGTACTTGAGAATCGAGATATTGTTCATATGTACAAGAACAAAGAATGGAAGATGAGTAGCAATGTCGAGAGATTTGGGAGTTGAGAAAAGAGAGTGGAAGAACTAGATGAGTTGTTTATTGGGTACGTCGATCACCACTATCTCATTTACCATCAGTCCATCACCACCATCATCCCATCCCTAAATTTTGTGATTCAAACACACCCATAGCAAATTAGCTTATACAAAACCATGATTGGGTTTACCTTTTGTTGGGTTTGAATGGAGACAAACGAGAGAGTTTAAAAAAAAAAAACGAGAGAGATAGATTGAATAGAGAGAAGTAATAGAACTCTTTTTAAAAATTATTAATATTTACATCTGATTAATAATAAATTACATATGAACATAATTGCCTTTCAAAATTTGAGAGAGTACAAATAACGAAATATGTTAGAACATGTATGTATTTTGAGTCGACATTACAAGCTCATGTACAGTTTTGATTATTTTAAAAAACTTAAGACACCAAAATTTAGAATAAAACATTTGTGGTGTTGTTAAAATTTTTCTGATAAAATAATATTAGAAGATGTGCTCAAAAGTAATCATATGGACCGTCACCTTTGTTGGTTCAATGGAAGGTCGTGAACATGCTAAAAATTGAAAGAGTTAACTATCGATTTCATATTATGGTTTGTTTGGTTAGTTTATACACAAAATATGGATGCTACACATCTCATCTCATCTCATCTAATCTCATCTCATCTCATCAAGCACGTTCAATTTCCACGGTGTGCTAGTGTGCTACTGACTACTGAGGTTGTAAATGTTAGAATTCGACTTAGATCCATAATATTTGGAAAATGAAGTGCAAGGTCAATAGGGTCTTGCTCAATTCCTAGTGACTACAAGTTAATCCACAGTCAATCATTAGAGATCTTAAACAGCAAACAGAATCACACTAAACACCCTTCCGCTGGATTCTGATAACTGAGAGCGTAAAACAATGACCCACCAAAAAAACAAAACCCTCAACTTGTTCCTCACAAGACCTCTAGGCTTGTTTATATGCCATGCATCTGCATCTACATGTTAGCAAATTGACATGTACTCTGCTGAGTGCTTAAACACTCCCAAGTCAATCCTTTCGGGTAATTGATTATATGTATCCACACCAATCCAAACACATCTTCACCTTTTGGTTTTCTCTTCCAGAAAATCGAAACCTCTAATTTCCTTAGCCATGGCCAAAATGAGCAGCTCTAAACCAAATGAGTCGCTCCAGTTTGCAGTGCAAGTGGTTCAGGGAAGATGGTTCACGGTGTTTGCATCCTTTCTCATCATGGCTGGAGCCGGAGCCACTTATCTGTTCGGAGTCTACTCCAAGCAGATCAAGTCCACTCTCGGCTACGACCAATCCACCCTCAACTTGCTAGGCTTCTTCAAAGACCTTGGCGCCAACGTCGGAGTCCTCTCCGGCTTGATAGGCGAAGTAACTCCAACTTGGTTCGTTCTCCTAGTCGGCTCCGCCATGAACTTCACCGGATACTTCATGATCTTTCTTGCCGTCACCGGAAAAATAGCCAAACCCAAAGTCTGGCAGATGTGCATGTACATTTGTATTGGGGCCAATTCTCAGAACTTTGCGAATACTGGAGCTCTTGTCACTTGCGTCAAGAACTTCCCGGAAAGCAGAGGCGTTATGCTTGGTCTGTTGAAGGGTTTTACTGGGCTTAGTGGAGCTATGTTTAATCAGATTTACTACGCAGTTTATGGAAACGATTCGAAATCGTTGGTTCTGCTCATTGCTTGGCTTCCTGCTGCTCTTTCTGTGGTGTTTGTTTACACCATTCGTCCGATGAAAGTTGTTAGGCAACCAAATGAGCTCAGAGTGTTTTACCATTTCCTCTACGTCTCTATTGCTCTTGCTTTGTTTCTCATGGTTATGAACATAATTCAGAAACAGATTGCTTTCTCCCAAGCTGCCTATGCCGGAAGCGTCGCTGTGGTTTGTGTTTTTCTCTTTCTTCCACTTGGGATTGCAATTAGAGAAGAGCTGCTCCTCTGGAACCTCAAGAAGGAACCAGTCGATCCTCCAATGGAGGTAGCGGTTCAGAAACCAGAAGCAATAGAGCAACCAAAAACAGAGAAAGCAGAGAAAACAAACACGCCCTGTTTTGCTGAGATATGCAACAAGCCACCAAGAGGAGAAGACTACACAATTTTACAAGCCTTGCTTAGTGTAGACATGCTCATTCTCTTCGTCGCAACGCTATGTGGTCTTGGATCAAGCTTGACGGCTGTAGACAATTTGGGGAAAATCGGTGAGTCTCTCGGATACCCAACTAAGACTATAAGCTCATTTGTATCATTAGTGAGCATATGGAACTTCTTTGGGAGAGTCTTTTCCGGGTTTGTCTCGGAAAGCTTATTAGTAAGGTGGAAAATGCCGAGGCCACTAATGATGACTCTTGTGCTTATGCTATCAAGTGTTGGCCATCTCCTCATTGCTTTTCCGGCCCCTGGTTCAGTTTATGTGGCATCAGTGATCATAGGGTTTTCTTTTGGTGCTCAATTGCCGTTGCTTTTCGCTATCATTTCCGAGCTGTTTGGACTCAAGTACTACTCCACATTGTTCAATTGCGGACAGTTAGCGAGTCCTCTCGGGTCTTACATTCTCAATGTGAAGGTCACCGGGATGCTCTATGATCGAGAGGCGTTGAAGGTGTTGGCAAGCAAGGGGATGACAAGGTCTTCGGTGAAGGAGCTGATTTGTATTGGGAGTCAGTGTTATAGGCTGTCTTTCTCAATTTTAGCTGCTGTCACATTCTTTGGTGCTCTTGTTTCACTGGTTTTGGTGATTAGAACGAGGGAGTTCTACAAGAGTGATATATACAAGAAATTTAGAGAGGAAGCAGAGGATTTATAGGTCAGATTAATTGCAAACCACAATGACTATTTGTAAGTTTTACTCGAAATATATATAAGCATATGTTCATATATATCCACTCTGGAAAGTTGAAACTATTTAGAGATAAACTTTACTGTTGGTCCGTGCTCATTTGCTTATCAAAATAAAAATCTGGTTTTGCTGTTGGGGTTTTTTGTACTTTGAATGAGAATGAAGGATGTTTGCTAGCTACTGGTTTTGTATCTTGAAGTACATTTGATAGTATTACCAGGTGGAGATCATTACTCAAAGATATACTTGAAACTAATTCACTATCTAGTTCGTTTCTATGATTTTGTTGACCCTCAACACAGATCATTAGTGATGTTACAAGATTATCGGAGGGATTGCATTTTACATCTTGGGTTTAGGGATATACGAGACACCTCTAGAATGGTTGGAACCAAGTCTGATACTTATTCCAGAGTGAGCTATCACATTATCCACCTTGAATTGGCTTACTTTGTGTCCAGGAAGATCCAACTAACAGGCATGCTTTGCATTCTATAGCAACCTCTCTTGCTTAAAGGCACTCTAGCTATTACCTTGCCATTACCCAGGTCAGCTCGATGAAGAACACCATTTTAACAACTAATAGTCATTCTAATCCATCTCAAACTATTATAGAAGTTATTGTTAGCGTGAGTCAGAATATGAATGTAAATATATTATAGTTATGTCGCATATTATTTTTTGTTATTCTATAGTTAATAGTTACCATTTGTATTCCTTGTAAACTCATATATAGACCTCCATGGTGAGATGAATATCATATGAGAATGAGTATTCCTCTCAATATCATTATATTTGAGTCGGTATCAGAGCGATCATCCGAAAAAACTTTGTCTCTTTGTCTTTTGTCTTCTTTCATTCTTCATTTCAATTTAAAGAATTGATATAATTAAACCCTTTTGTTAGGGTTTGTTTTTGTTTCCTTTGTTATTACTCTGATTAGCCTTTGTCTCTTTGGAGACATATTGGTTTTTGTCTTTTTCAGATCTAAAGTCTCCATCTCCACAGTCTCTCTGCTGAAGTCACCTTGCTAAATTCGACCCGGAACCAGTGTTAGCATCAATCAAGTCTCTGGGCATCAGACCGGATAACTTTCCTACTCTACTACTGCATCTATTTCTTTCTTCCTTGAAGCAACAGAGGCACACAAGTTCATCTCATTCAAAACTCACTGTTCCCTTGCCTCATCCTTTTGTTCCTCTCATGCCAGACCGAATTCCAGACAGCCGACGTCTGACTTCCTTCTTTTTGTTCACTCCAAGTGCTAGCTTCGAAGTAGAGACCACTGTCATTTACAATGCCTCGACCACCGTCTGATTCCCAAATTCGCCTGTTCCACACCGGCGTCCCTACATCTGACCTGATCTCCTGCCGCCACCCAAATCCCGGTGTCGAGTTCCCCAAATCCTGGCGTTGAGTTCTCCAATTTTTGGTGAGCCAGAACCGGCGTAGAATTCTCCAGAACCATCGTCGAGCTCTCTGGTTTTTTCTGACCCGGATCTGACCCGGCCCAGTCAACAGACCCAGTCAACCCGACCTAACCTGACTTGACAGATCCGACCCATCCGACCCAGCCCGCAAATCTCTTTCCTTCTAGTTTGGGCCCGAGTCCAAATTAGACCTGGCCCGGCACATCTAATTCAGTGTATCTTCACCTAAATGCATTTTCACTTCAGTGGAAGTCCACCTAAGTGTAGGTACACCCGACCCGCTGCTCCGGTCCAGCTCATTTATCTGATCCACCATCACTGTCTTCATACTTACATCCTTCACCGAAGGGTGCCCAAATCAAATTTTGTGACCTCAAGTGTAGTTCCACCCACGCATGTATTCACCACAATTCAAAGGAAAAAATGGCCTATTTCTACATCGGAAGCCATTGGGTGTCAGAGGAAGAGCTTGACAGTGTGTTCTGCAAGTTCGAAACAATAAGGAGGATATGGGTTGCAAAACAGCCATCAGGTTTTGCTCCCATCGATTTTCATGACAGTAGAGATGCTGAAGATGTTATTCGTGCATTAGATGGCTATAATGGCTGGAGGGTTGAGTTTTCGCACAATCCTATATGTGAAGTGAAACACGGCTTCAATAATGGTAATACTTTAGTGACTAAAAAACCATGAGGAAGTGGTAAGATCGATATTGCTTTAAAAATCTCTAACTTTGTTGGTTCTAATACTTGGATTATTGATTCGGGTGCCACTAATCATATGACTTATGATAAATCTTATTTCACTGAGTTCTCTTCCCCCTCCCCAGTGTCACATGTCACTAATGCTAATGGTGAAGCTTTTTCTGTGTCTGTGTTAGGGAAAGGGTCGGTCTGTGTCACTCCTACTTAAGAGTTACATATTGTTTTATATGTACCTGATTTATCTCATCACTTGATTTCTATTCCCTAGTTGAATACTGAGTCTCGATGTTCTGTCACCTTCTATCCCATATATGTGATTTTTTAGGATCTTCTTACTATAGAGCTTGTCGGTCGAGGGTATTTGAGGGGCAGACTGTTTCACTTGGACCAGACATATGCAGGAGAAAAACCTGGAGCATAGTCTCACACTGCTTTGACTTCAAGCTCTATCCGGCTAAGTAAAATCTGGTTGTGTCACCGTCGCTTAGGGCATCCATCTTTTAGCCTTATGAAAAAATCTATGCCTTGTTTATTTAATGGTGTGAATGAGTCTTCTCTGCGCTGTGAAATATGTGTCTTGGCCAAGAGTCATCGTGCTACCTATTTTCTGAGTTTTACTAAGAGTGGTGTTCCTTTTGAAATAATTCATTCAGATATTTGGGACCTTCTAGAGAGCATGTCGGGTATGAGATACTTTGTCTTGTTTGTAGATGATTGCACATGATTGTCATGAGTTGCTCTCCTTAAAACCAAAGATGAAGTTTTTTCCAGCTTTTCAAGCTTTTCGTACTCTTGTTCATACATATTATAATAGTACCATCAAAGTTCTTCGCTCAGACAATGAGAGAGTATGTTAATCGTGTTTTTCAACAGTTTTTCCAAACACATGGAATTATTCATTAGACTACATGTCCACAAACACCATAGCAAAACAGAGTATCTGAAAGAAAAAACTGTCATCTCCTAGAAATGGCTCGTGCCATTCTTTTTAGAACTCATATGCCTAAATATCTTTGGGGTGATGCAGTATATGCTTCCACTCATCTTATCAATCGTCTTCCATCTAGTGTTCTTCGAGGAACGATTCCCTTTGAGGTTCTTGCATCTCATGTTCACATTCCCTCATTTCATAATCTTCCTGCCTGTCTGTGTCTTTGGTTGTGTTACTTTTGTTCATATTTCTAAAAATCAAAGGTCTAAGCTGGATGCCCAGGCGATTAAGTGTGTGTTTGTTGGCTATGAAGGCCATCAGAAAGGCTATAAATGTTATCATCCGCCCACTAGAAAATATTATGCCACTATGGATGTCACTTTCTTTGAAGACATGAGTTATTTTTCTTCATCTGATACTGCTCTTCAAGGGTAGAATTCATATTTTAAAGAGCTGTATCACGGTGAGGGGGAGAAATCTAAAGAAATGGAAGGAGTCACGCTTACAGGAGATACAATGACAGGTCCAGTTGAGATCATTGTTCCGTCAATTTCTGAAGCAGAGGTTCATCAGGAAGCAGAGGCTCAACGAGAAACAGATGCACCGGTTCCAAGCATTGAAAATGTAATTGAAGACACAACTTTCCCTCTTACCATAGCTCATACCCCTGATCAACAGCTCGCTGGTACTGAAGATCACGCATTTGAGGTATGTCATCCTAGTGATACTAGTAATAGTGACTTTGATAGTGGTTAATATGTATTACCAAATAGGTCTACTCGAGGTCAGCCATCCAAAAGATATGAACACACTCTTCAAGCCAAATCAAAGTACTCAGTAGTCAATTACATGTCCACTAAGAGGTTATCTAAGTTATATGCATCATTTGTGAATCAAATATTTGTTGTATCAGTACCTAATAAAGTGCAGAATGCATTGGGATATCCAAAGTGAAGGAAAGCAATGGAAGAAAAGATGGAGGCATTACAGAAGAATGATACGTGGCAACTTGTGCATCTACCACAAGGCAATAAGGTCGTAGGCTGTCGTTGGGTGGTCACTGTTAAACAATGCGGATGGGTCAATAAACCGATATAAAACGTCTTGTGGCAAGGAGATTCACTTAGACGTATGGAATAGAATATGATGAGACATTTGCTCTAGTTGTCAAAATGAATACTATTCAGGTTATACTTTCCTTTGTTGCAAGTTTAAACTGGTCACTCCGACAGTTTGATGTCAAGAACGCTTTCTTGCATGGAGAGTTAGCCGAAGAGGTGTACATGAGTCTTCCACCTGAGTATGTAGCTGGTTCTCCAAGTGAATTTGTGTGCAAATTGAGAAATTCTTTGTACGGTCTCAAACAGTCACCTCGTGCTTGGTTTGGGCAATTTTCACAATTCATGCGTAAGATTGGTTACAAACAAAGTAATTCAGATCATACATTGTTTCTCAAACATCAAGGTGAGAAGTTAACAGCCTTGATTATTTATGTCGATAATATAGTAATCACTGGTAATGATACAATTGAGATGGAGAGGTTGCAGAAGTAGTTGGCCTCGAAATTTGAGATGAAGGACTTAAGTGATCTTAAGTACTTCTTAGGTATTGAGATAGCAAGGGGAAAAGAATGAATCTACTTGTGCCAAAGGAAGTATATCCTAGATCTATTGACGGAGACTGGTATGTTGGATTGCACACCTATTGAGCAAAACCATCGTCTAGCAGAGTATCCAGACCAGGTTAGTTGGGCGCTTGATTTACTTAACCCATACTAGACCAGATATTGCATATGCAGTGAGTGTTGTGAGTCAGTTCATGTATAACCCGAGCGAGAGTCACATGGATGCTGTTGTGAGAATTTTAAGGTACTTGAAGTCAGCTCCTGAAAGAGGAGTATTGTTTTTCAAAAACAACAACATTCTTGATGTTTGTGGCTTCACGGATGCAGAGTGAGCTGGAAACATTACAGACAAAAGGTCGACATCAGGTTACTTCACCTTTGTGGGGGTAGTTTGGTTACATGGAAGAGTAAGAAACAAAATGTTGTGGCACTATCCAGTGCTGAAGCTGAGTACAGAGGTATGGCCCATGGAGTGTGTGAATTGTTGTGGCTAAGGAATTTGTTACGTGATTTGGGTGTTCATCCTAAAAAGGCTATGCAGTTGTATTGTAACAACAAAGATGCAATTGATATATCACAAGATCTAGTTCAACATGATCGTACTAAACACATGAAGGTTGATCGACATTTCATAAAGGAAAAACAAGATTCCAAAATTATTAACTTTCCATTTGTTTTAACTGAAGAGCAGCTATCAGATACTCACTAAAGGGGTTCCAAGAAAGCACTATATGACTCACTAGGCAAGTTGGGCATGGTTGATGTATATGCGTCAACTTGAGGGGGAGTGTTAGCATGTGTTAGGATAGGAATGTAAATATATTGTAGTTATGTCGCAGATTATTTTCCATTAGTCTATAGTTAATAGTTATCATTTGTATTCCTTGTAAACTCATATATAATCCTCCATGGTATGATGAATAACATATGAGAAAGAATATTCCTCTCAATATCATTATATTTGAGTGCTATATGGTTAACACAATTATAGTTTCGATTCACATATCAGTCCACAAAATTGTTACAAAGAATTGGGTATTGTAAAGTTGTAAATAGAGAGTTACCTCAAAACAAGTAGCCGTTACCATCATCCCAGGAACCATAAACTACTCCATACGGGTATCTTAACAGCAGCCCGAATCATCAGAAATCATAATTAATCAATTCCACAACCCAAACTTAAGGAAATTGATAATCTATTTGTATTAGAAGTGAATCACAACTGTACAAGATCATTGTTGTTATATACAATCAACAGCAGGCTATTCTAGGCAGACTATCAATGTTATTAATACAAAGTACACTTGCTCAGGCGGGGGATATCCATGCGGGACGAAACAGCGATAACCGTCCGATCTTTAATGAATTGATCCTGTCCGTTTGAGTCTGTTTGATCAATTCATTAAAGATCAGACAGTTGTCGCCTTTTTGTCCTGTTTCATCCCGCACGGCTATCCTGCTCCTAAGCAGCCCTGATACAAAGTAATTTAGATCCCACAATCACTCCATGACTGACTTACTCCTTTCCTTTAAGACTCCCCTTAAGTTGGTATGCGGATGTCAATGACACCCAACTTGCTAAGGTGCATGTGAAATGCAAGTGCTTGCAAAAGCTTTGTAAATAAGTCTACAACCTAACTTCCAGTTTGTACATGAGTTGTTATGACCTCACCTTTTTTTATTGTTTCTTAAACCATATGTCAATCTAGTTTGATGTGTTTGGTTCACTCATGATAAACAGGGTTTGCAACAATGTGAAGAGCTGATTGATTGTCACAAAACAACCTTGCCAGTCTAGGATGTGGTACACACAAGTCTTTTAACAAATATCTTAACCAAGTTCACATGTAATTGAGGCCATGGAACGGTATTCAGCCTCTGCAGACGACCTTAACATTGTAGGTTGCTTTTTTACTTTTCCATGACACAAGTGACTTGCTAAGGAAAGTACAGTAATCGGTCACTGATCGGTTTGTAATTGGACATCTAGCCCAATCAGCATCACAATAATCAACTAAACGCAGTTCATTATTTAAGGGAAACAACAAACCTCGCCCATGAACTACTTTAAGGTACTGGAGGAGTCCAAATGCAGTCTTGAGGTGATGTAGCTTGGGTTCTTGCATGAACTGGCTGAGTGTATTCACAACATAGGTGATCTGAGGCCTGGTAATTGTAAGATAAATTAACTTCCCAATTAACCGACGATATCATTTAGGATATTTCAAAATATCACTTCATTTTCAGGTCAATACCAGATCAGGCTCTATGGGTACCTTTGCTGGTTTTGCTCCAAGTAATCCAGCTTCCTCCAAGATGTTTACTGTGTACTTCCGTTGACAAATTGAAATTCTAGACTTGGAATGTGCAACTTCGATGCCATGAAAGTATTTGAGTGGTCCAAGATCTTTAATCTTGAATTGACTGTTGTGAAACACCTTGAGATCATTGTTGGCTTCCTCATTATTCCATGTTATAACCATATGTTGATATCCGATAAATCACACGGTTAACTAATGTCTCATCACACAGTAATTCATGCAATTTTGGATGAAATCCTTGACTTAACACGTTAAACAAGTATATTCATGTCTTAATGTGGATCCAAGAAACAATCACATTTTTGGGGCGTGCAGACGTGGGCATGATCACCATTCCATTTGTCAATTTAACGTCATTGGTGATTTCAGTCTTGGGCCAGAAATCCAAGCCCAATGACTTAGACGACAAATGGAATGGTGATAATGCATGACATTATGGGATTAGGATCCTTCAAACCCATAGCCCAAAGAATGAAGCTCAATATTAGAAAAACCCATGTGATACTTCTATTTCTTCTTCTTATTCATCGCTACCTCTTCTTTTTTTTCTCTGCAGCAACCAAATACCACATCTCTTCTTCCCCGCAACACATAAATACCCATTAAAAAGCATCCTCCTCCCTCAAGCCACGAGCTCACACTTCCCAATCTCTCTTTCACACCTAGGTTTTGTGCTATCATGTCTCTATCACTGCAGCAATTTACAGTCACCACAAGCTTCTCAAGTAAGCTTCTTTTCTTGGGTTTAGGGAGAAATCACGTGAAATTGAAGAGTGAATGTTTTACCTAGAAATTGAGGTGCTTTCAATAGCCAAAATACCCAATTTGAGCCAATAAAAAGAGGAGTTTACAACTAGAATAGCCATCCGGCAGAATTCAACCGAACCCCAAGCAAAACCAGAAAAAAAAACCTTCGATCTCAAGCTCTCGACCCTCCATGCGTAAAGCACCAAACTTTTCCATCCTCCTTATGCCCAAATAGCCATCCCTTCAATCTTTACTTGTCCATAAATCTTTTACCCAGAAAATCCCTAAATTCTCTTACCATAGTGCGTTTCTAGCTCTCACGCCATGGTTTCACGCTGTCAAGCTTCTTTTGATCCTCATTCCATTTGAATCACAAATGAATTCGCCCCATTAAGAGCAAGTCCACAGGTGACAAAAAAATCCAACCCAGGTTAGATACACGTAGACAAAGTGACCCAGTCCCAAAATGCTTGCTTCCACCGGCGAAATTTTTTGGGCGAGTATAGCATCTCAGGTGAGTGTGAGTCGGATTTTAGATGAGCATAGTAACCCAGAAATCTAACTTAGATAGGATACATTCTGGGAAAATAAAATTTCAATCGAAGAGAAGAGAAGAGAAGCAAATGAAAGGTTTTCATAGAAATTCTCGTAGAATCGAGAATGAAGTTTTCATTCTGTACATGTCCGATCATGAATTAATAACTGCATCCAATCTCCAATAAATCCCAATTGTTTCGAACTTTCTCTTTTTTGGAATGGAATTTTTACGGAATCCCCATGAATAGGATCAAACCTTATTTCATGGTATTTACATGAGATTCCTCTTTCTTATTCTTAAAAAAGTCCCTAAGAGGGCTTAGTTGATCCACGATATGTTTCGTCTTTCGTTTCCCTTTCTTTTGTTCCGAGAAAAATGTCGATCAATTCTGATTCTTTCTTTTCTAATGATTCTTTTCCGATCGAGATGTATGGATCTATGGGTCTATGTGTGTTATATGGATCATGTTCATGGCATTACCAGAATAAACAGTATAGCCGACGAAAAAAAAACAGGCCGACGAATTTTGTTTTTCGTCGGCTAACGTTCATTTTAGCTGACGAAACAAAAAATCGTCAGCTAAGTTAATTTTTTGTCAGCTAAAGTGGATTTTTAGCCGACGAAATGTTTTTTCGTCAGCTGATATAATTTTTCGTCGGCTATAGTCTGTAAACTATAGCCGACGAAATTTTAAAAGTTTAGCCGACGAAATTATATATTTCGTCGGCCAAAAGTTCTTACATTTCCAGATCTAGACAGCAGCTCATTTGAAAAAAAAGGGAGAAAAAGTTTGGGTGTTGGCGAATTGTTGGGTGTCGTCCAAATCTGTCCAAAATTAGTTTGTGGCGCTATATATATGTACGTATATGTGTATATATCTTGTTTTTGGGTTGATTTAAGAGTTTTATTTGAGTTATATATATTGATTTTGAGTTTTAATTTGAGTTGAATTATTGGATTTTGAATGTGATTGAGTTGATCCATTTTAATTTGATAATATATATGAAGTTGTTTTTATATATTAATAAGTAGTAGATATATATATATATATATATTAATTTAATTATAATATTGTTTTGATGTATATATATAGTCGAATTAAGTAATATTTTGATTATGATTGATGTTAATTGATATATATATATATAATATTGTTATATAATTAGTAATTAGTATATATATACATGTATATATATAAATGTGTGTGTGTGTTAATTATTAATTAATTATACGTTAACCGTAGATTGAATAATAAATGATTTGAAAATTTAATTAATTAGTTAGAGTTTATACATATATATTATGTTATCTTTTCAGGATATGGATAAGAGTTGGATTTCTCTTCCAAAATGGGACAAAAGATATGGTAAATGAGTTATTAGTTTTATTGAATATATGATGGATAATGCTAACGGGAATACAATTTTTTATTGCTCGTGCACTAAATGTCAATGTCGCAGCGATATGCATCGATTTGCAATTGACAAGGTTTGGCAACACCTGAAGAGTAATGAGTTTTGGGAGAAGTACACATGTTGGATATATCGCAGTGAAACATCATCAGGGAGTCCGCATGATCATGGATAATTTTCTGAGACTGGCAGTACATCCAACGATCTAACAACGGCCTTCATCAATGATATGTTTCCTTATGAGAGCGGTGTATGCTCTCAAGGACAGTATATGTCTTGGCCGGTGCAGCCCTTCCCTAGAGTTGTCAACACTGCTGGTATTGACAAGTACAACAAAGTACTTGCTTTCCAACAGACCCTGTGTACCCCGGTTGTCAGAAGACGGTTCTTGAAAGTGTGATGGACATTATAAAGATTAAAGTTGAGACAAAATCGACCGTGAAGGTTGTTGATGATTATCTATAGTACACTGCTTCGATGTTGCCCCACGATCATCGTCTTCCTACCACTCATCATAAGATCCGATGTATCTTGAAAGATCTTGGGCTTACCTACATGAAGATCCATGCATGCAGATATGATTATGTTCCCTTCTGGGGTAAAGATCCAGAAGGGAATGACCTTGGTGGCCTTGATGCATGTCCGGTATGTCAGAGTGACAGGTATAAGCTGACTCCTGCAGGCAATAGGAAACCTGTGAAGGTACTTGGATATTTTCCGTTGAGGGATAGGATGGAGCGGTTGTACATGTCATCACACACGGCCAAAGCTATGAGATGGCATGCTAATAGGGAATTGCATGACGAAGATACCCTTATACACCCTGCTGACGAGGAGGCTTGGAAGCATATAGACCGTGAGTTTCCTCATTTTGCGTCAGATGTCCGAAATGTGAGGCTCGGGCTCTCATCCGACGGGTTCAATCCTTTTAGCAACATGAGTCTTTAATACAGTGTATGACCGGCGATTTTGGTACCATACAACCTTCCTCCATGGATGTGCATGAAAAAGGAATACAATGTGTTGAGTTGGTTGATTCCGGGGCCCGGCTATCCAGGAAAGTGTCTCGATGTGTATTTGAGACCCATGATTGAAGAGATTAAGTTTTTTTGGGACGTTGGTCATCCCACTTATGACAAGTACATGCACGAAATGTTCCAGATGTATGTCATGGTTGTTGGTACCATCAGTGATTTTTCTGCCCGTGGGATGTTGTCGGGCAACGTTGTTAGGGGATACAAGGCTTGTCCAGAGTGCCTTAGCGATGAGGGGAGCAGTAGTCATTGCAATAAGATATGCAGATTGGGTCACCGTACTCTCCTTCCGTATGATCATGAATGGCGGTTCGATGACAAGGCATTTGATGAGACTGTAGAAAACGGTGTGCCTCCTAGAAGATGGACGGGGGAAGAAATTTTAGCAGTACTGAATGAGTATGATTTTGGGCAGCTCAGCAATCATCCCAATATTATGGCGGCAATACCTGATAGACCCGACAGGTATAAATTTTGGACACATAAGAGCATATTCTGGGAACTCCTATACTGGAGTAAGTTGTTGATCAAGCACTACCTAGATGTGATGCACATAGAAAAGAATGTGTGCCCTAGTGTGGTAGGAACAGTGCTGAACTTGGAGGGGAAAACGAAAGACGGTCTGAAGGCACGCATTGATCTTAAAAAAATGGATATACGAAGACATTTGTGGTTGAAAGAAGGGAAGAAAAAAATGCCTCATACTCCTTACACCGTGAAGCCTGACCAGAAGAACGTAATTTTCAGGTGGATGAGTTCTGTGAAGTATCCTTCAGGCTATGTAGGAAATATAGCCCGGTGTGTAAACATTCGTAACAATAAAATGTATGGTTTGAAGAGTCATGACTGTCATATACTGCTACAACTTCTCTTTCCTATTTTCATTCAACCGTTCCTTTCCCGTCAGGTGGAGCCGTTAGTAGTATTGTCAAGATTCTTCCAGAAGTTATGCACACGGGAAGTGATAAAATCTGACCTCCGAGAAATGCAAGAGGACATTATTTATATCGTGTGTAAATTTGAGAGGATATTTCCTCCAAATTTTTTTGACATCATGCCGCACCTGATGATCCATCTTCCCGAGCAATTGTTGCTTACCGGTCTAGTACACTATACTTGCATGTATCCCATGGAAAGATATGTTTTTTACACCTAAATTTTTTTATTGTACATGTTCAATATATAATCGTAACACTTTATTTATAGGCAACTTGGAGACTACAAAGCTTATGTGGCTAATAAATCCGCACGTGAAGGATGTATAGCTGAAGCATATATTATGCATGAGTGCGTCACCTACTGATGTTAAAGTTTATGAAATTTTGCCAGACTCCTACAAGTTGCAACCACATGAGCTAGTCATAGCCTATTGGTGGGTATTGATTAACTATCCAAAAGTTGAATACTGGAAAGACATCCATTTATACTGTCCAGACATTCATGGTGATCTCGACTACCACAACAAGGAGTTCGTGGACTATTTTGGCGACTGGGTATGTAATTCTTTATTTTTGTTCATGACTCTTTCATTGCATAATTATTCATATTTACAATACATTGAATATTTGGTTGCAAATGAACCATATTCAATTCGATGGTCACCCAAATTAGTCGCACGAACTAAGACTTCAAGCGATGAAGCTAATAATGTCAAGAGTTTATCTGATGTGCAAGGTGAATGGCGTGCAATTTATATGTGAATAGAGAGACAACAGACGGAGAACACAAAATTCTGGGGTGATGGCGCATGGTGGGCGGAATGGAGTTGACTATTACAGTGTTCTTGATTCAGAAGTGGAACTCGTTTATGGCCAAGGCATGACAGTGCACCTCTTCAAGTGTAGATGGTTTGATACTAGCAGCCCGCAGAGCATAAAGATCGATCAGTAAGAGATTTTATCAGTGAACACTGCTACAAGCTGTTACGAAGATGACCCGTTTGTTTTTTCCATATCGGTAAAACAAGTGTTTTATCTTGATGACCTTGTTAAGAGTGACGCGTGGAAAGTAGTCAACCTTGTGCACCCTCGAAACATTTACCGGGCGGCTACACTTAGAGAGGCCGAAGACGAGGAAGAAGATGTTGCCTATCAATAGTCCAGTGTAATAGGTATTCCTGCCTCCTCTACAATTCGCCTTAATAATTTTAAAATGGGTCGTTCGGTTCAAATTCGTGATTTAGACGCAAGGCTTATTGATGTGGATCTAAATAAAAAATTTGACGACGACTCTTGTGACGAGGAAATGCATAGATTGCCAGAAATTAATTCTACCACCGAAGAAGACTCATCGGATGATTCCGATTACGAGCCTTCTTAGTTTGAATTTGTAATACAAATTGATGTGCTTTATATGCTACAAGCTGTTAAATTCATAATTTTGTTTAATTTTTGTGATATATGAACAAGAATTTGGAATGGTTACACTAAACATCCTGTTTTTTTTTTTTTTTTTTTTCTGTTTTAGCTGACGAAATCTGGCTTATGTCTTCGGCTAAGATAGTTTTAGCCGACGAATTACATCCTATTTCTTCAGCTAAACATATCTTAGGCGACGAATACCCTAATGTTTCGTCGGCTAAACCCTAATTCCTAAACTCTAAACTATAGCCGATGAATACCCTAATTTTTCGTCAGCTATAGTTAAATAAATAAAATAATAATTTATACCACTGGTTGCGTCTCATTGATTTGAAACTATTTGCACTTGAAGGTCCAGACAAAATATGTAATTTAGACAGTTAAATTACCGTGTCTTTACGTTTAAGGGTTTGACTCACGGGATTGACCGTCCGGATCGAGTCATTATCTTTATCGGATCAAGCTAAAAATTTAACCATACACATTTTTCAACATAATGATGATATCTGACGGTCAAATTTTTGTTTCACAAGATTGATCATGACAATCACAACATGCCTACTAATGTTGTATAACTTGTTTACCAAGTGATAAGTAAATGTTCCGTTTTAAAAACAAACTATACGTAGATTCAAACGAAAAAAAAGTCGTGAAATAAGATATGACCGGAACGTTGAAATATGTCTACGATTGAAAAATCACGTAATTCTGATAAAGTTTCGGTGCTGATAGTTGCGGTCAATGAATTTTTTCATTCTTCTCCATAGAGGTAGCTCTATCTCCGATGGTTATTTTTCATAAAATTTTTAAATCACTGGTTGCGTCTCATCAATTTGAAACTATTTATAGTTGAAGGTCCGGCTAAAATACGTAATTTAGATGGTCAAATTACCGTTTCTTTGCGTTTAGGGGTTTGACTAATGGGATTGACCGTCCGGATCGAGTCCTTAACGTTGTCGGATCAAGCTGAAAATTTACCCACACACATTTTTCAACATAATGATGATATCTGACGATCAGATTTTTGTTTCAATTTATAATTATACTTATAAATAGAAAATAAATATAAAAAGAATTATAGCCGACGAATTTGCATGATTATAGCCGACGAGTTTCATGATTATAGCCGACGAATTTTCATGATTATAGCCGACTGGTTTCATGATTATAGCCGACGAGTTTCTTATGTCGTCGGCTAAAGCCAAGTCTATTTATCCAAACTCAGTCTCGGCCGAAACAATTGAAACTCTAAATTGAAAAAAAAACTCTCCTCCTCGCCTCCACAGCCTCCTCCTTGCCTCAAAACCCCTCCTCATCGCCTCCACAGCCTCCTCCTCGGCTCTTCCTTGCCTCCACACCCTCCTCCTCGCCTCCACGCCCTCCTCATCCTCCTCAAGTACATGTTTCGATCTCTCTCTAATATATATTGATTATTTTGAATATTGAAATGTGTATATGTTGAATTATTATTATTATTATAGATTATTAATATTGAAATTGATAATGTTGTTGCAGATTTAATATTAGTTGGTATATTTAATAAATTTGGTATATTAAAATATTAATTGGTATATTTAATATATTTCTGATAATGTTGTTAATTTATGATAATTTGGTATATTTGTGTATTAAAATATTAATTGTTATTAATTGGTATATTTAATATATTTGTGATAATGTTGTTAATTTTTGATAATTTGGTATATTTGTGTATTAAAATATTAATTGTTATTAATTGTACAAATTATAGGAATTAAAATTAAAAGATTGTTAATATATTAAAAATGTCAATTACAATTAAAAATTCTAATAATTTAATAAACAGGATGAAAGACTTGTTTAGTAAAACTAAGGACCAAAGGTCTGAATCGTCTGAGGGAACGTCTAGCAACCCTCAAACGTCGTTTCAGGGCCCCATGACAGCCCGACGTACGTTCCTTCTGGAGCCGACGCAAAGGCAGCCGAGCACCACTCATTCCTCCCGACAACCGGAGGCCACACATTCCATCAGACAGCCTGGAGCCACACATTCCTCGAGGCAGCCGGACGCCTCTCGCTCCTCGAGGCAGCCGAGCTTCCCTCACTCCTCGAGGCAGCTGTGGCCTCCGACTCAGGCGGAGGTGTCTGCACCACGTATGCCTGAGATACACAGGGCACTGACTCCGGACCCTACTGTTTCGGAGGGTGGGTCTTCTAGGGTACAGATGTCGCCGCTTCTTTTCTACCTTCCGATGTTGATACCGGCATTACCAGCCGTCGATGACTTAGAGGCGCCGATTTATCTATTGTCCCTGCAGGTGACCCCATCAGCGGCGTACCTGTTCGTGCCTTTTGGTACGGATCTAATTTCTGCGAGGGTATCATCATCGGCGATAGAGTTTGAATTCGTCGCGTCCGCCTCAACACCCTCAGGTAATGAAATATAAATAATTTGTTGTCTTATAATGTCATAATAAGAATAATCTATTAATAATCAATTTGTGATAGGCACCGTCAGAGCCAAGCCGACAAGGAAGAAGAGAGGCCCCAACATAGGGAAGGCTCTCGAGAAGACAGTGAGTACCTCGGGAAGGATCGTCATCGATACTGACGGGGATGTGAACGTAGTATCGGGCGGGAAGACGAAGATGTACTCCAGCCGCGTGGGAGCGTTCATTAGGGATGGAGTCCCTATGTTGTGGTCAGACAGGGGCGAGGTCCCCTAGGAGGTTAAGGACATGGTCCACAATGCAATGCCTGTAAGTATAAAAAATTCACAATTAATATTATGTATTACATTGTTGATTTATGAAAAACTAAACTAATAAACGTTTTAATGCAGATGTGGTTTGACGTTCCCCAGCACCTGAGGAACACCTGGGTGGACTTTGTGCACGGGAGACGGTACGCTGGAAAGTTAATGAAAAAAACAAAATTATATGTGTAATTAATAATATTTATATTTTTTTTGTAGTATTTGAAGGTACAAGGAGTGAAATAACGAGTTACGGACCCACTGGACTACGCATGGGAACGAACGTTCTGGTACCCCCCTTGAGTTCCAGTTTAGGGAGTACGAGTGGCGTTGGCTTCATATATCAGAATTCAACAACCCTCATAAATAGGTAATTAAAAATAATAATTTCTTATATTGTTATTAATTAGTACGTTTTAAAATATTTTATTAATTTTTTTTTCCTTTGTAGGCCGTTTTCCGAGAGAACACTCAGAACCGGCAACGCAACACAAGGAATCATCATGCCGGTTCTAGACCGTTCGCATCGTTGATGGATAAGACGGTCAGGGAACATCCAGAAGTCAACCGGTACGTTTATACGTACAAGAAGGCATATCCTGACCACCAAGAGGATATTGTAAGTCGTTTTACGTTTTCAATTTTTTTAAATTATACTTATATATATATATATATATATATTTCAAAATGTAAATTAATTATTTTTTCTTATCCAATTAGGCGAGGGTGAGGCAGGCTAGTGACGAGGTGATGACTGCTATAGTGAGGGAGACATGGCCAGACACGCAAGAGGAAGACATGTCTGAAGCCATGCCTCAGATCGACACTTCGGATCTCAGGGTTGGGGCGAAGATCATGGGCACAACATTCCCACCGTGAGGAAATAACTTCTACTGCCGGGGTCTAGAAAAAAAGGGCGAGGAGGTACTGAAGACCACTCCCGGATTTCAAAAAATGCAGCCTCGATCAGCAGCAGAACGACTCAACTAGAGACGGAAGTTCAGATACAACGGGAACACCAAGCCGCTTTACATGAGTATAATGCGGCAGTATATGCAACCCAGCAGACACAGCAACAACAAATATTCCAGTACTTGCAAGAGTTTTCAGCTGTCAAGCTTCAGGGACTTCCGGCTCCACCCATGACGAAATATTTATAGTTCGTCGGCCAAAGTCTTAGGTTGAGGCCGACGACAATTTATTTCATCGGCTTTAGTCTTACTTTAGCCGACGAAAAATATAAAAATAAGTCGTCGGCTAAATGTTAAACTATAGCCGACGACCACTTTTATTTCGTCTGCTAAAGTCAGAGCCGATGAGGCTTTACCGACGACATCTTAGCCGACGACAACTCGTCGGCTAAGTCTTAACCGACGAATTTGGCTAACAGGCCGACGAAAATTTTTCATCGACCAAACTATTGATTTCGGTAGTGTGGATTAACGAAAATGTGCAAAAGCTCTATGCGTCTCTTCCTTTTTGCATATGGCATCACCCCTCCCGTTGACCACTTAACTCCCCAGCCGCCACATCAGCGAAGAAGCCCAACGTGGCTGACGTCAGGCAAGGGCAATCCCTTTCTCTATTTTCAGTTCACTCGCCAGTGCCTCGCGTGAAGAGCACCGGGTCATATATATACCGTGTGAGAGGCACTCTTGCCTCATGGAGAAGACATGAAAATGTAGCTGGGCCCACTTACATATCATTAAAATTGAAAATGAAAATTAATAAATAAAAAATATCAAATTTAGATGTATAACCAGGCGCGGGATAGCAATGCGGGACGAAATGGAGACAGTTGTTCGATCGTTAATGAATTGATCAAACAGACAGGATAAAACTGACTCAAATATACATGATCAATTCATTAAAGATCGGACGGATGTCGTCGTTTCGTCCTATTTTGTCCCGCACGGCTATCCCGTGCATGAGCAATCCAAGATGTATAATTAGGCAAAAACTGCAATACCCTCATTGTACGTTACTCGTGATGGAGTATTTAACCGAATGACACTTTTGTAATCTCTTGTCATCACGGTAACTACTTGATTTATTGTGTAGAGTGAATTTTTCGAAATCAATCCCCATATAACGCATTGATGTAGAACATGGTCTCTAGCCTTGGTGCACTATCTCGAATCCAAAACACATGCTTAGAGAGCTGAGTCGAATCAAGCAGTGAAAGGAAAGAGTTGTATGGGGTTGAAGGTTTGCAAGCCTCGGTTGGTACACTTCCTTGAAGAAGCATTGTGAGGATTCAATCGAGTGGGTAATTTTCATATCGAAAACGTAATCAACCCAGCATCCAATCAATCAATCGAAGACGTCGCCGTTGATTTTTCGGTAAGTCGATTTGCTTTAATTCGTCTTCGATCTGGAATTTTCATGTTGATTATAAGAATTCATAGTTTTTTTTTAATTTTCTTTCGGATGGCTTCGTCTGAATTTGTTGCCAATAAGTCAACGAAATCGAATCAAATTTGATGCCAAGAAAATCATGGTATGCGAGCTAGGGCAGGCTTCGGTTCACTTCGGTTCGGTTTATACCCCAAACCGCGAACCAAACCAATGTTATACTTCGGTTCGGTTTTTACTATTCAAGAGGCCAAAGCGTAAACCAAACCACACCTACGATTCGGTGCGGTTTGGTTTTTTTTCAAATTGATAATTTTTCGTCTCATTATCATTATAGTGAAAAATGGTTATGGTTCAAAAAGTTCACATTTATTTACAAACTACTAAACAAATTATACAACATTAGTAGGCAAATTATGATTCTGATAACTAAAACTCACAAATAAAAATTCGACCGTCAGATATGATCATTATGACAAAATATGTATTTGGTAAAAAAATTAAACTGTATCTGACAAAGTTAAGGGCTCGATCGAAACGGTCAATCATAATCCATCGTTACTTATCACACGAAAACGCTCATATCTACCTTTATATAACGTAGTTTAGTCAAACATTCCACATGAAAAACAATCACGTAGATGAGACACAACCACCCATATAAAATTTTTTGGACATTTACCTTTCGACGATAGGGCTCCCTAAAGGGAATAATAAAGGTAAATAGGGCTGACCGCTACAATCAGCACCGAGACGTTACCAGAATTACGTGATTTTTTAACCATAGCCGTATTTCACTATTTCAAACACATCTTAATTCACAAATTTTTTGATAATTTTGCTTCTATGTAGAGCTGATTCACAAAGTTGTGCATTTACTTAACACCTAATAAACAAGTTATACAACATTAATATGCATATTATGATTTCGATGACTAAAAGTTAAAAATTAAAATTCGACCGTCAGATATGATCATTAAGACGAAAGATTTCTGGGGTAAAATATTAAACTGGATCCAACAAAGTTAAGGACTCAATCGAAACGGTCAACCTTGATCCATCGTCAGTTATCACACGGAAACGCTCATATCTACCTCTATATTACATATTCTTGGCAAACCTTCCACACGAAAAAACACTCACGAGATGAGACGCAACCGCCCATAAAAATTTTTGGGACATTTACCTTCCGACGATAGGGGTCCTCATAGGGAATAATAATGGTAAATAGGGTTGACCGTTACTATCAGCACCCAGACGTTACTCGAATTACGTGATTTTAAAACCAGAGTTGTATTTCACCATTCCGAACACATCTTATTTCATGAGTTTTTTGATAATTTTGCTTCTATGTAGAGTTGTTTCATAAAGTTGTGCATTTGCTTAAAACCTAATAAACAAGTTATACAACATTAGTATGCATATTGTGATTCTGATGACTAACATTCAAAAATTAAAATTCGACCATCAGATATGATCATTATGATGAAAGTTTTCTGTGGTAAAAAATTCAACTGGATTTGACAAAGTTAAAGGCTCGATCGAAACAGTCAACATTGATCCATCTTTAGTTATCAAACGGAAACACTCATATCTACTTCTATATTACGTATTTTTGGCAAACATTCTACATGAAAAACACTCACGTAGATAAGACGCAACCGCCCATTTAAAAATTTTGGGGCATTTACCTTCCGACGATAGGGCTCCCCATAAGGAATAATAACGGAAAATAGGGTTGACCGTTACTATCGGCACCCAGACTTTACCCGAATTACGTGATTTTTGAACTATAGCTATATTTTACTATTCCAAACACATCTTATTTGACGAGTTTTTTGATAATTTTGCTTCTATGTAGAGTCGGTTCACAAAGTTGTGCATTTGCTTAAAACCTAATAAACAAGTTATACAACATTAATAAGCATATTGTGATTCCGATGACTAAAAGTCAAAAATTAAAATCGTCAGATATGATCATTATAACAAAAGATGTCTGTGATAAAAAATTCAACTAGATCCGACAAAGTTAAGGGCTCGATCGAAACAGTCAACCTTGATCCATTGTTAGTTATCACTCGAAAACACTCATATCTACCTCTATATTACGTATTGTTGGCAAACCTTCTGCACGAAAAACACTCACGTAGATGAGACGCAACCGCCCATATAAAAATTTTGGGACATTTACTTTCCGACGATAGGGCTCCCCATAGGGAATGATAATGGTAAATAGGATTGACCGCTACTATCGGCATCCAAACATTACCCGAATTACGTGATTTTTGAACCATGACCGTATTTCACCATTCCAAACACATCTTATTTCACGAGTTTTATGATAATTTTGAATCTATGTAGAGTTGGTTCATAAAATTGTGCATTTGTTTAAAACATAATAAACAAATTATACAACATTGTATGATCATTATGAAGAAAGATATGATCATTATTCGACCTTCAGATATAAGCAAGCGAAAACTAGAAGGTGAGAATAGATGGGTGGAGTACCATATAAGAGCTTGTAAGGAGACTTGTAGGAAAGAAGAGGTGTGGGAAGTCGGTTCATGAGATAAAAAGCAGTGGTAAGGCTCTCTCTCTAAAACTTTAGAGGTAGAATAGTTTGAAAATGAAGGGCATGACCCACATTTAAAATGTGATGATGTTTGCGCTCAACTACTTCATTTTGTGTGAAGTGTAAGTGCAAGTGTGTTCAAAGATGGTACCATGAGACTCAAAAAAAGAAACAAATTGATGTAAATTCACCCCATTATCGGCACGTAAGATCTTGATATCACGATTGAATTGTGTTTGAACCTAATAGAAGAAATTTTTGATCAAGGGTTGTGTGTTTAATTTTAATTTCATAAGATGTACCCAAGTGAAACAGGTAAAATCATCAATAATGGTGAGAAAATAATGTGCTCCAGAATGTGTGTTGGTTCTGTGTTGCTCCTAAATATCACAATGAATCAGGTCGGAAAGTGTAGTGGATTTTATGGAACTAGAAGGGAAAGACATACGAGTTTGCTTGGCTAAATGACAAATATCACAAACATGAGGATGATCAAAAATTATTTCAGAAATGGTTTGAGATAAAAAAAATGAATGGGTGAAGAAGACTGGTGCCTAAGGCGTTGGTGCCAAAGGTCTAAGGTGCGTGTGACATGATTTGCCAGGCGAGGGTTTTGGTTTGGTGTAAGGTACGTAGTAAAGTCCGTTGAAATGCTTGCCCCGGACAAGCGTCATCTTCGTATCCACATCCTACACAACATAAAAATGTGGGTAAAATATTACAAAGCATTTCAAAGCCCGAGTCAATTTACTAACTGATGTCAAATTTACTCAGAATTTAGGTACATAAAGAACGCCATCAAGGGAAAAATATGCTACCAACTTAATACTTCAGATGTTTTCAATGGTTGCTTTCTCTCCATTGGGTAGACTAACAAAATCATGTGAGGTTTTAACCTTGTGAGTGGATGATAGATGTAAAACGTGATCAGTTAATATGCTGTCCACAATCCAACATAACGTCGAATATAAATCATTACGCGTGATATTACATATGAGTGTAACTATTTGTCAAGAGTGACGCATGGTGAGTGTGTATATCGTGTTTGTTTATGTGGCTTAATTTGGACAATATATCATGTGTTAACCATGATGTTGATTTGGTAATGTTTTGTGTTGATAGTGTGATGTGTATGCGAAAGATGGGTGGGTTTCTAGAGTCATCAGAATCGATGCTCTGATCGGGTTCTCCAGCACAGGTCAGTAAACCTGGATCCGTGACACTCCAGCATAGGGTGAAATGAGATCTTCCTCCACCACGTCAATTGGTGTGCAGTAAGGGAAAAGGGATCATCATCATCTTCTGAGAAGAGTATGCAATATCATCAGCACCGGTGTACGTACAGCAAGCTCTGGTATTATTGTTGACAAGACCCACCCCGGGTTAAACCCCTTTAACCCGAAGTAAATCCTGCGGGGACCACCTCAAGGGAACTTCTTACCGAAACCCCCTTGAAATGGCCAACCCTTCCTATAAAACTAACTAAACCGGGTTAGTCAGAGCAGTCTACAGAGATGATTCCCCAAAGAATTTCGAGCAGCAACGGAATGATTGACTATGCCTCGACTCTCGTACGCGCTCGACCTCCTCTCAAGAACCCTGCATCACTGGGCGTTTAAAAACGAAAGGCCCAGGGGAGAAACATTTAAAAACTGTTAGAGTGAGTGGACGAAAAGCCAAATATAAAAACTCATTTTCCTTTGATGCTCTCCCAAAACTTTAATGATTCAAATAACATTTATGCATGCCCACAATTACTAAATTTCCCACAAATGCATGACAAGGTAAACAAATAAAGAATATGGGAAGAGAAATGTTCACAATAATAATAAGTCTGACCTCTCAGACTAGGGTCGGAGCTAAGAGCTCTAGTTGCGCCTTCACGCTATGCTAGCTATATAAAACGGTAATGGACAACCCTTAATATATCCACCTGACATCTCAGGCGTGTCTGTCCTCTCAGACCAGGGTCGGAGCTAAGAGCTCTAGGTAAGTGGTGATGGACAACCCTTAGAATATCCACCTGACATCTCAGGCGTGTCTGTCCTCTCAGACCAGGGTCGGAGCTAAGAGCTCTAGGTAAGTGGTGATGGACAACCCTTAGAATATCCACCTGACATCTCAGGCGTGTCTGTCCTCTCAGACCAGGGTCGGAGCTAAGAGCTCTAGGTAAGTGGTGATGGACAACCCTCATAGTGCACTACGTAATTTGCCTGACCTCTCAGGCTAGGGTCGGAGCTAAGAGCTCTAGTAGCGCCCTCACGCTACTCTAGCTAGCATAATCATTGGACAACCCATAAAGGAAATTCACAACAATACTTTACTCAAATACTCTTCCCAAACAAATAAATAAAACTATTCCTCGACATATAAGCATAAATCCAAATAAAATATCCAAGCACCCGAGGAACATATCGTTCCCGAAACAATCATGAAAACCGTGCAATTATATCAGTAATTAAGGCATGCATTCATTTAAATAAAATAATCTGTCCACTCACAGTACTATTGCGACCTTCTTCCCGCTCGGCAAGCTCCTCGAGCGCAACTCTCGAACTACCCGCGTAGTCGAGCCCGTCTCACGTCTGACCAGAGACTGTACAACAAATCATCAAATTAGTCATACCACAGTTGACTTGGTCTTTTCCTAGTTTGACCAGGAAATCCTATTTGACCACATGTTGACCAAGTTCCTTTCTTATAGCACTTTAACCTTTATGACTTTCTTTCCCCGGTTATCGACTCTTAACTCAAATTACTGGAAGTCCGACTCAGCTTCCGAACTTTCCTTTATTACTTTAACTTGACGTTAGGGTGTCACGTATTAATCCGTTGAATTACTATGGACACCCATTCAACCACTTCACCAATACCTTAGGAGTCCTTAAAATAAATCCTTAAACCTTAACCGGCAATAATCGATGGTCGGAATAATATTTAATTATCTGCCAATAATACTAAACTAGAACAATTCCAAAACCTAACCAAAACTCCTCCAAAAATTACCAAATTTTAACCATAGACTCCTCACAATATGTACTAATTAATGGGCATGAAAAACTGCCCAAAAAGTGGCGGCACCGCCGACGGCGGCCGCCGGCAGAAATTCCGGCTAAAATTCAGGCGACCTCCGATCGCCACCAAATTTTACCAGTAGCTTCGTCTCATCAATTGGAACAACTTTCTAGTTCAACTCGAAGTCCAATTCGGCCTCTAACTAGGTCAAAAACTCGATGAACAGTAGACCCCGAAAAATTACACTACCAAACTTCAAATCCTCAATTCTCCCCACACACTTCAAATCAAGCTACCAAATTCTAGGGGATTGTAGTACACCTAAAACCCATCCTAAACATATAAAGAACTCAACAATTGGTGATCTAGGGAGGGAGAAATTCAATCCCGAAAATCTACTGTACACACCAAGAACAAATCGGAATTTCTCCCGATTTACGGCGAGTTAGGTCGGAAAGCTTACCTAGGATTGAAGTAGACTCGGAGGCGGTCATTTTGAGACCGGTGCGGCGGCGATTGGTGGAGCGGCGGCGACGCGGTGGCGCGCGATAAGTCCGGCTGCGTTTTCTGTCCGGAAGAGGAGAGAGAGAGACCCGTCCCTTTTTTTTTTTGACTTTTTCCCCTTTATATAGAGTTTCCCGAAATAGTAACTTCCCGTTTTTAAATCATAACTTCCGCATACGAACTCCGATTAAGACACATAGCATGTCTACGGATTCGTATTAACGCCCTCTACAACTTTCATGAAGAAAGTTTTCCCAAATTCTCAACTTAACGAAAAGTCAACTTTACGATCATTGTACGGTTAAAAAGTTACTTTAAATGGTAAAAGACCAAAGTAACCAACCGTAAAATAATTCTAGGATCGGGATGTGACAATTCTCCCCACCTTATAAAAATTTCGTCCTCGAAATTTCTATACTCAAAGTCCAACACAGAGGGGGATAGTACCACTTAAAATAATAACATTGTTCTCCAATATCCACTTCCTTTTCTGAGAACTCTTCCGAGACGCCTCACGAAAAGCATTGTCAAAACCTAAACACCTGCTCTTTACGATCAACATCCTTACTGTTCCTCCTTGAAAGCCAATTTCCAGTACCAACCAGAAGTCTATTGACATAGGATGTAAGGTAGTAAACTTATTTACGTAACATGGACATACGTGACACTAGGTATCCATTAACTCTAAGGATACCCAACATATTCCTCAAACTCATGTAACCTTGTCACGTGTCACATCTAGCCAACGTAGCACTCCTTCCTACGTGGATGATAACCTCCGCTACTTCCCCATTTTCTGACACCCGACCACTCTTCTTAGGTCAAAACTAAAGCATAAGGTCTTACCGTGGATCACAATGATTTTCTCTTGAATCATTGATTAACTGAATCACCGAATTCTTACTGTACTTCATCACATTTATGAGGTGGAATACGACACCGCCTATGCTGATCCACCATCTGTAATCCTCGCGAGAATCACTATTGTTTTTTTTTTTCACCAAAAGATGATAAATTCTGTCACACGCTGAAAACATCATTTGGCAACAATTCCCTGTTGCCTAAACCGGATTATAACCATATCCTTGAAAATCCAATAATCGTCCTTACCAATCGCATGTGACGTCGTCACAATACCGCTATCAATCATTCTGATTCCAATAACCACTCGCTTGTCGTGAGTATAAATTCTTCAAGAATACTCGTATACTTTCGTGGAACCTTAAATATCAGCTCACACATTCCCTATGCAGATAATGATTATCACGCCTGAGGAGTAGGGTTCGATGTCACTAATGGATTTAAATCCTCTGGTAACACAATACCACGTGGAGCCAAATCTACTGACAACAAGTCCACGAGAAAACCATGGCGACTCGTGTTACACGAACCATCACCTCATTCGAACCAGGCTCCCTGATCTGGTTTACGCTTTCTAGAAACTATTCTGTCATGTTGTAGAGTAATTGTCTTCCCTGACTCTATCATTACTCAAACCACTTGTACACACAGGACATGAACTGCCGTGAATATTAGCGTAAATCCAAAACCATAGCCTTTAAATCGGGGAGATCCAAAAGCTCCTGACATCGAGATCCAACAATACTGACTCCTCGCATGAAAACAATATTGTCAGGCTTCACACTGCCTACCAAGCTATTCTGACCGGATAAATCTTGACTTTTACCCACAAGTCGAACATTAGAGTCGCTAGCTCAAATATCACTTGTGGGGTTACTGCATACTTTGCAACTGGTAACACATACCCGTACTACTCATAGGTGAGGTACCACTGACCTCCTCATCTCTTACTTTAACCTGGAATGACGCATAGTGCAGAACTTGCACTTCAACCAACCGTGCGTCTAATAAACGTTATCCGCATCACAATATGGGATAGATTTACCATTAAAAGGATTCCAGAGCCTTACCCGCTCAACAAGTATATTCCATTCCCAGATGCCTCCATTACCACATCGTCCGGTAATAACCAGCAACTTGGACATTTAACCAGTTCAGACATCTACATGAAATTTAGTGCCACTGGTGCACGCCCAAAGGAACATCTGATCAAAGCATCGGGAATTAATTTCACCAGACACAACCATGTTGATCACCGAGCATCCAGTTAACGAGGCACAAGATAACAAATACCATTACCGCACTGGGCACGTATACATCACAGAGTCAACTCGTACAACTAGACAGTTTCTAACAAAACTGTCCCCCAGGCGCTGCGGGTTTACCATCCACCGCAACCTCTATTCGGTAAGATTCAAAATTCTCAATCGCTTACCACTCTAGATCTTAAATCACAAGATCCACTGCCACACGTTAACATCCTCTCAGATCATAACTTAATCCGAACGTAGCTTAATCACTCCACGGTTTCCGATGGAGTGTTGCACAACTTAGCAACATACTTTACTACCCTTGTAACAATTTGGTTTCCAAAACCTTGACTCGTAACACCTTTGAGTCATCAAAGAAACTCTTTCCTCAGTTTCACCGCTTTCACACTCACCGAAAATGTTGACAATTTTGAGGGTCACCTCCAATGACCTTTCTTGCTACCACTCTACACTCGTGGCGCCAAGAACTGCCGTTAGGTCAAAAATTCCTAACAAGTAGGGTCACTACTCAAATGACCAATGACCATAGCAACGCCAACAAAACTTTAATCCTCTTAGGATTTCCTTAAATTAACCTCAATAATTGATCTCCCAGATCTTAATCCTTATTCCCCATATCAAGATTGAGAATATTTCCTGTCACTGCAGTGAGTGTAACTTATAAACCCCAAACACGACTAAGTACACATTCGGTTACAATAATTGATTAGACCACAGCCAGTGAGTGCACAAATTCCCATGCCATCAAGCTCAGTTAATCGCCCTCGAGGAAACCAAGTGTCATAACGGACGACTTTGGTTGCAGGTTGAAGCTTGACCATCTACAACATTCTCACTCCTATTCAACGATTCAGTAAACCTTGCCTCACTGCTGTCCCTTCACCTTTTCCGTGCATTTATCTCAGAAAACATCCTTCCACCTACTAACGACATTAAACCATTTAATTGACGTTTTACACAGAAACTTCTAACCAAACGTCTTTAATCTCCGTTCTCAATGAATGAAACTCTCATGACACCTTAAAATGAAGTCATCATCAGCCTTAGTCACTTACCTGGTGTCATTTTGACCACACACAGCTGCACACGATAATTATGCCTTACATGTATGTGCTACCCAAATTTCAGCTTTACCACTTCCCTACACAGGAGGATACACGTGCTCTTGTGGGGTATTCCCATGTACAACTTCGGCCGTCGAAACAATACCGTTTGCACAATGACCGGTTCCTACACCACAATAATACAAAGTCAATCAAGGCTCGTATCCCTATCTCCGGTACCCCAAGCACTCTTGGTCCACGACCCGGTGGCTTATTGCCACTTCCAACATGTTCCTTTAAATCCTGAAACCAATTACGCTTAGCTACAACTGATAACACTCGCTCGATCTGTAAATCGGACTCTAACACAGCCAACCTGGAGACTCCTCCACAGGTGTACCAATTAAAATACTTTGATCACAGGTGGATAACCCACCTTATGGTTGACATGAGCCCCAAGATCTGGTGACACAATTTAATTACTGCCCCCCACGATAAATGGTCCAATGATCATTGTCACCAACCATTCAAATCACGCTTGGACTCACCAACAAATCAAACCTTCTAGTACCCCAATCATGGGTGGCTGGAACGAAGAGAATCTGATCGTAGTTGACGACAACAATGTCAGCACCAAGGTGACCCAAACCGTCAGTTTCAGTGGTTGTCCCATAAACATCCAGTGACCAAACAGCCTTTACTTCCTTAACATTCTCCAGTAGTGCCACATCATGGACTAGTCACTAGATCCAAACCACAAAAATAACAACACTCAACTTCCTTGAGTCATTCCACTTTCAAGTGTCCGTTGGTTTCTCTGAAACCACACTAATGACGAACCTCAACAAAGTCGTGGCAATCGTCAAATCTTAATATTCATCCTCACTGAATAATCGCGCTAGGCGACTTCGGCTCCTTTTTCCATAGCAGGATGTAATCTCTTTCATAACTCTTACGATTCTTCACTGCTGAGAGTCTCATAATCCAAACACTAAGGCCTCGCCTCAGGTTTCTACAGCATCCCTGTCAACAACCATGATAGCCTTTCAGGTGTGAATTATCTGTTTCACCACCGAGTACTTACACATAATGCTCAAACGTTAAACAACGTGAGTTTATAGCTCGATCCCCAACTCTAATCTCAATAAATCCCTTTAAAACACAATCATTGGGGAACTCATCAAATAAATACGTAACGAGCTTACCTTGTTCCTTACAGGAGTTCACTGTGAGGTCGGCGTACTGAGGCATAGTCTTGAAGATTCGATCGTTTATAGGACCACTCGGTCCATTTCTCAATCAGGAAGTACTAACTCATATCCTCAATAAACACTAAGCGTCCAAGCATAAAATGCCGATGGATCCGCCGCGGTCGGACCATCACTCTATAGACACTAAGTGATACCAAGTATATGAGGTAGTACAGGAAACGATAACCTAATGCTCTGATACCATTGACAAGACCCACCCCGGGTTAAACCCCTTTAACCCGAAGTAAATCCTGCGGGGACCACCTCAAGGGAACTTCTTACCGAAACCCCCTTGAAATGGCCAACCCTTCCTACAAAACTAACTAAACCGGGTTAGTCAGAGCAGTCTACAGAGATGATTCCCCAAAGAATTTCGAGCAGCAACGGAATGATTGACTATGCCTCGACTCTCGTACGCGCTCGACCTCCTCTCAAGAACCCTGCATCACTGGGCGTTTAAAAACGAAAGGCCCAGGGGAGAAACATTTAAAAACTGTTAGAGTGAGTGGACGAAAAGCCAAATATAAAAACTCATTTTCCTTTGATGCTCTCCCAAAACTTTAATGATTCAAATAACATTTATGCATGCCCACAATTACTAAATTTCCCACAAATGCATGACAAGGTAAACAAATAAAGAATATGGGAAGAGAAATGTTCACAATAATAATAAGTCTGACCTCTCAGACTAGGGTCGGAGCTAAGAGCTCTAGTTGCGCCTTCACGCTATGCTAGCTATATAAAACGGTAATGGACAACCCTTAATATATCCACCTGACATCTCAGGCGTGTCTGTCCTCTCAGACCAGGGTCGGAGCTAAGAGCTCTAGGTAAGTGGTGATGGACAACCCTTAGAATATCCACCTGACATCTCAGGCGTGTCTGTCCTCTCAGACCAGGGTCGGAGCTAAGAGCTCTAGGTAAGTGGTGATGGACAACCCTTAGAGGCGTGTCTGTCCTCTCAGACCAGGGTCGGAGCTAAGAGCTCTAGGTAAGTGGTGATGGACAACCCTTAGAATATCCACCTGACATCTCAGGCGTGTCTGTCCTCTCAGACCAGGGTCGGAGCTAAGAGCTCTAGGTAAGTGGTGATGGACAACCCTCATAGTGCACTACGTAATTTGCCTGACCTCTCAGGCTAGGGTCGGAGCTAAGAGCTCTAGTAGCGCCCTCACGCTACTCTAGCTAGCATAATCATTGGACAACCCATAAAGGAAATTCACAACAATACTTTACTCAAATACTCTTCCCAAACAAATAAATAAAACTATTCCTCGACATATAAGCATAAATCCAAATAAAATATCCAAGCACCCGAGGAACATATCGTTCCCGAAACAATCATGAAAACCGTGCAATTATATCAGTAATTAAGGCATGCATTCATTTAAATAAAATAATCTGTCCACTCACAGTACTATTGCGACCTTCTTCCCGCTCGGCAAGCTCCTCGAGCGCAACTCTCGAACTACCCGCGTAGTCGAGCCCGTCTCACGTCCGACCAGAGACTGTACAACAAATCATCAAATTAGTCATACCACAGTTGACTTGGTCTTTTCCTAGTTTGACCAGGAAATCCTATTTGACCACATGTTGACCAAGTTCCTTTCTTATAGCACTTTAACCTTTATGACTTTCTTTCCCCGGTTATCGACTCTTAACTCAAATTACTGGAAGTCCGACTCAGCTTCCGAACTTTCCTTTATTACTTTAACTTGACGTTAGGGTGTCACGTATTAATCCGTTGAATTACTATGGACACCCATTCAACCACTTCACCAATACCTTAGGAGTCCTTAAAATAAATCCTTAAACCTTAACCGGCAATAATCGATGGTCGGAATAATATTTAATTATCCGCCAATAATACTAAACTAGAACAATTCCAAAACCTAACCAAAACTCCTCCAAAAATTACCAAATTTTAACCATAGACTCCTCACAATATGTACTAATTAATGGGCATGAAAAACTGCCCAAAAAGTGGCGGCACCGCCGACGGCGGCCGCCGGCAGAAATTCCGGCTAAAATTCAGGCGACCTCCGATCGCCACCAAATTTTACCAGTAGCTTCGTCTCATCAATTGGAACAACTTTCTAGTTCAACTCGAAGGCCAATTCGGCCTCTAACTAGGTCAAAAACTCGATGAACAGTAGACCCCGAAAAATTACACTACCAAACTTCAAATCCTCAATTCTCCCCACACACTTCAAATCAAGCTACCAAATTCTAGGGGATTGTAGTACACCTAAAACCCATCCTAAACATATAAAGAACTCAACAATTGGTGATCTAGGGAGGGAGAAATTCAATCCCGAAAATCTACTGTACACACCAAGAACAAATCGGAATTTCTCCCGATTTACGGCGAGTTAGGTCGGAAAGCTTACCTAGGATTGAAGTAGACTCGGAGGCGGTCATTTTGAGACCGGTGCGGCGGCGATTGGTGGAGCGGCGGCGACGCGGTGGCGCGCGATAAGTCCGGCTGCGTTTTCTGTCCGGAAGAGGAGAGAGAGAGACCCGTCCCTTTTTTTTTTTTTTGACTTTTTCCCCTTTATATAGAGTTTTCCGAAATAGTAACTTCCCGTTTTTAAATCATAACTTCCGCATACGAACTCCGATTAAGACACATAGCATGTCTACGGATTCGTATTAACGCCCTCTACAACTTTCATGAAGAAAGTTTTCCCAAATTCTCAACTTAACGAAAAGTCAACTTTACGATCATTGTACGGTTAAAAAGTTACTTTAAATGGTAAAAGACCAAAGTAACCAACCGTAAAATAATTCTAGGATCGGGATGTGACAATTGTCCCGCTGCAAAGTGGAAACCCAGCAAGTAAAAGCTTCAGTTTGCTAATCTTCCTGGTCTCCTCAGCCCTACCCTTGTTATAGTTCCTGGCTTCCTGCTGCCTACGACGTCGACTAGGGTTTTGCGTTTTCTTGCCTATCATGGTCTGGCGATGAGAGTAAAATGACTTGAATTTTCTGTTGAATTTCAAGGTTTGCTGAGTGACATCGTACGTACGTAATACCCATGCCAGCATATGTATGTATAAGCCTTAATGTAGTGTCACACAATCTGATCACATCCTTAGGCTGTTGGAATGTAGAAGATGAAGTTGAATGCAGGGGCAGAACTAGGATATTTGAGGCCTGTTTTTTTGTTGGAGAAAAAAAAGAAAAACATAGGGGAAGGAAGAAGAAATGGGTAAACAGGAAAGAAAACAAAGAAAGGGAAGAAGGAAACAGAGAAACAGAGAAACGGAACGAGAAATGAAGAGAAAAGGAAGAGAAAATAGGTTACAACAAAGAGAAACAGAGATAATGGAAAAAGAAATGGGTATAGGAAAGATGAAAAAAGTGATTCCAAGATTTGAACATGTGTCTCCAAGGAAAATCAAGCAATCACTTAACCAACTGAACAAATACTAGCTTTATGCATTGAGTCGTACATGAGTTATATATAATTCAAATTTCCGGTAGGGCTATAGCCGTATCAGTCTCTCTCGTGGTTCCGCCCTGGTTGAATGAATTAGCTAGACGGTTATCGATTCAAATTGAACCTCCTAACTCACATGAAGTTGCATCAATGGCAAAGATACCCTTCCAAATTGGTTGAAACTTCAAATATATGGGGCGTTTGATGCACATGCATGCATCAAAGTAAAAGTGGTTTGGATCAAGATAGTAATGAAAGATAACTGAGTGCATTTTTGCAGCCGAGTTTCCCTTGCTCTCAAGCAATGTTGAATTGTGCATTATTAGATGTGGGATTTTTACCCACTTGATAGTGAAGGAGATGCTATATATTAAGGTCTCTTCTTGATGATGTAAAGCATTTGCGCGCTGCCAATTAAGGATCCAAACATCTTTGAGCTAGGCATACGAAATGGTGCTGGCATCGGCCTTCACCAAGGCAATGGCTTGTCTGAAGTCTAACCCGGGTCGGGTAAATAATGTTATTTTGTCATTGAAACTCACGGTTATGTATTAATAGATTTTTTTCTTCAAATAGAGAACTTGAAGAGATTAAAACATTGATAGTTTAGATATTTTATTTTTATAAAAGTAGGACAAAATGTGTATGGATTGTAAAAAATGGTGTGTAATTTTCAACACCTTAATGTGTATGGAGCCACAAAACCTACCACTTACTAACATCATATTTTTCTTGCGTATGCATTTTATTGGTAAGATCAACTAACCAAACATTTAGGGGTTTTGAAGATTCATTCGTGTGTTCCCTTTGGCACACAACTTAAGTCTTAAAGAGACCATTTTGGCCAATAATTCAGCATATAAAAACACACACATAGGAACATATAAATGTAGGCAAAGCATGTGCTTATACAGCTCACTCCGAATAATAGGGCCAATGACCTCAAATTCGTTCAACTATGTTCCATTCCAGCTCAAAGTCCTACCTTTTGGGACCCAAAACCCAAAAATTATTTGGTGTACCGTTATCACCCATGATCCGTTCAATTCATATCGTCTAATCATTTTCTCACCGTCAAATGCATGCACTATTTACTTTTTTCTGTTTTTTTATCTTTTAACAGTGCATGGAATACTCTCTCCCTAAAAAACTGCTTATGGTGGATATAAACACTACCTAAAATTGAAGGGATTTGGATGGAGGGAGTAGGACATTGACCAACAATATAATGCTTCATGTGCCAAAAGAATATATATCCACAAATACAAAAACAAATGTGGATTTTTATTTTCTTGCGTTTTCATAAAGAAATCATATGTAAATATGTAATGTCCTTGTCCTGGAAAACTTACAACCGTAATATGATTGGATTCAAGACCCCATAACATGTTGCTATGTCTTGGTGGTCCTTGTTCCTTCAATTCAAACCTATGCTTTTTTTGTTCTGCAACAACAATAATTAGATGGATCACAGAGCTTTGTGGAACTTATTTCAGGGTACGTTCACTCGTGGTGGACAGGAAGTAATCAATTCACCCACTTATTGAATGTGACCAAATGACAATATTGGCACTAAAGTTCCTTCCGTTTGATCTTGTTCCTCTTTATAGGTTGACACTTAGTTTAAGGAATGTGTAGCCTTTTTTAAGGTTGGAATAAATATCTATGTTTTTTTTTAAAACGGGTTGGTCTCCGGTTAGATTGGAGTAGTCGTATTCCTTCCTATATTATTATTATCATTATTTAGAGTTTGAGAATACAACGAGAGGGACATAGAGCCTGAACCTCGGATAATAGTACGCATATCCTCAATAAGTACATCCTGAATAATATCAAGTGTGTCATTGACCTAAAACTCATCCAAACTGGATACACTAGTTAGGTGAGCTAATCTATGAGCTACACCATTAGCTTCACGAAAGACATGTTGAAGTTGAAGGCTCGTAAATAGGAAAAAAATTGAACAAAATTGAAGGCTCGTAAATAGGACTTATAGTCAGCCACAATTGCACCTACTTCAGAGAAATCCTCCTCTTCGGATGCCAAGGCCTTCAACAAAGTAGCACTATCACTCTCCACCTCCACATCACTCCACTGATGGTATATGACTATAAGCATTCCGGCTCGAAGTGCCTCTGCCTCCACATGCAATGCAGAGTATGCATGAGGTACATGTCTAGACAACGCACCAACACAACACCCGTTCTCATCCATGGCAATCACTCCAACTCCTCTACCGCTTCTCGTTTTCTTAAAGGCTCCATCAACATCGGTCTTGAGTTGTCCCTTAGGAGGGAAACTCCATTTAACTTTAGGTCTCCCTCCCTTCCTCTTCGACTTCACATGGAGACGTTGATAATCTTCAAGATACTTCAGTCCCCAAGTCGACATATGAGAAGGGTTACATTCACTTCCATCTCCCTAAACTAGCTTGTTTCTTTCAATCCATATCACCCACCGTGAGACAAAAAACACTCAAAATCTATGTTAAATCCTATCATTTTCTTTTTAGAGATTTTACTCGCTACTTATTTACCATCAAATGGAAGCAAATAGGTATGACCCCTCACTAAGTTACGTTTTTCATAAGCTGAGGTTCGAACTATAGACTTCAGATTATCGATCAAGAAAACCATCCGACGTCTGCCCCACTTAAAGTTTAGCATTCTTCAAAATTGTGTCATTAATTATATCCCAATATTCTTGGTTAGATATTACGTCCTAGGCTCCTACATTTGATATTGTCACAAATTGTATACATCTTTTACATATTGACTTACTCAATTCAAGTAAACTAGAAAGTGTATATGAAAAAAAATAAGTTCAATATCTTACACCTTAATACGCATTTCTCCAATACTCATTACTCAAGTAGACTATCCTCTTCACATCGATCTCAGGAAAGATTGATTGGTTATTTCTAAGCCGATTTATTTTTCTTATCACGCTTAGGATTGTCCATTGTAGCACGTACCGGTAAACAAAGGTCTTTCCCGCAAATAACTAGAATTAATTACTTAAATATTGTTACAAAAGTGACTATTGATCATAATCACTAGTAGTCAAATACATAATTAATTAACTAAGCTACACTACTTAAAAAATATAAAATTTGCATAAAACAAACTAGACACACAGACGGACTAGCACACAAAATTTCAGAGAATTTAGAGTATGCTATGATAAATAAATATGGGAAAATTGATTTGGGTTTTGGGTTTTGGAAAACAATGAAAATAAAATTAGCTATGGCAGATGCAATCCACCCCCGCACATAAAACAATTTGTTCAATTCCAATTCAAATAATAATCTAGATAAAATGCTCAGTTTGGCTCCATAAACTTATTAGTCTCTTACTTCATATCTTAAGCAGGAAGTGTTATACAAATAAACTATTATCAAGCAAGGCAAACTACATGTATATATGTTCATTAGATTTAACTTGCATATATCATTAAATTCTAAATGGCTTGGGTTTGAAACATCACAATGTAACACAATAAATTTAACGTCTTGCTAAATCTGTATATGACTTAGTTTACTTGCTAGTAAAACTAATAATTATTACTCTAGATTGTTTGAGAAGTCTAATATTGACTCTAACATCAAACAATCAAAGCCATAGGAGGCGAGCTTGATAAGGTATAGCATCAAACCATCAAAATTGCGTGGTTGGAAAAGAAGGAATTAGGCATGATAAGCAGTAGTAGGCAAGCTTGATAGTAGGAATAGTGGTATCTCTATTTTTAGTAGGTTTATTTTGTTGCTTTAGGTATTAGTACCGATTTCTATTGTAAGTTTTTTGACTACTGATCTAATGATATGAGGTTCTTGTTTTTTTTTAAAGAAAAAAAAATAAAATAAAATAAAAACCTGCAATTAATCATTTATCCCATTATGAATTCTGCCACATCATGTCACTTAATTGGCCATTACTCTCATAATTTATCCTTTTGGCCTCACTTTCAGTAACTATTAGCAAAATAAATTATGATCGGGAAAGAAATAATGTTTTCTTTCAGACTTTATTTTTAGAAATATGTAGTTAGGACCAGTGATCAATTCATGTATGCAACGGCCCTCACTATTTTAGAAGAAATTTCAAGTAATTTCAATCTGTATCCAAAAAGATAAAGACTTAACAAAGAAACTGCTGATTTCCACGTATGATGTTTCACTAACACAAATTAAATCCGATTCTTTGTAGTGAAGACGACATCTTGTATTAATGAATATTAAGAGCTTACTTCAACATTATGACTCAAGCTTTCATGAGTGCAACATACAGTTACTGATATAACTTTAATTGATACTATCGATCATCAGAATAGTATATGAAACCCATTATGTATGGGAATAAGATTTAGTTGGCATTGCTATATAAAAATAAATTGAATTTTATTGTTATATATTTTTTTTGTTAAAAGAAGTTTGATGGCAGGAGATACCTCCTTTTTGGTGCATATAAATAATGAAGATAAAGTCCTAATTTAGTTAGTATATGTATTAATCTAATTAGATATTTTAGTGTAATTGACAATCATTATGATACCACTTCGTTTCGGATAAGAGTTACGGGCGATCCGTCGTTAAGTCTTCGTCTTTAAAGTCGTCAGGTTGCACCTCGTATGATGTTTTCTTTCAGATAGAATTCCAAGTTACACACCTGTTGAAAGGGATATTACTCTTGTCATCAACGTTACAAAACGTTCACATGATCTCTTGTTTAATGGACGTTTCTCTCATTATAGTGTCTTGTCGTAGACTCGCAGCGTTCATAACCCAAACTGAGCAACGCTTTATTTATGAACCCGCCATATAGACGCCAGAAACCTCGAAATCGAAATTTCTCCCTTGTAGTCACTTGTTGATGAAGTGAATGACTCGAGTGTAATTTCCACCTCGAAGTTCAACACTTGGTTGAACTGAGACTCCTAATATTGTCCTCTGGCCACAATCTTTCTTATATGCCTTACTCTTTTTGCTTTTCGTTGACCCACTATCAAATTGCATCGAAATGAAGTTCGCTCATGTCACCAAATTACATAAACGTACTCGAATCTGACCATTGCAGGGAAAGTTGGTACCTACAACCTTGGCTACAAATCCATAGGTTACCACCAAAAGTATAGTACACACCAAATATTCTAAGATACACTTCATTCTCTGTCTTAGACCATTTGTTCAAATCATGAAGCTACAACTTGGTCAACAAGCAACGCTTTACACTCTTGCTCACTTCAGGTATTTCATACCTAGAGTTCTAGCAGAAAACAGTATATTCAAATACACCAATGAACAATTGATAAAGTTGCAAATTCTAAATGCAAGTGATCAAAATGATGCACAAGCTTTAGTTCGTCATTCTAATCTTCGACAATTTGGTCGTACAACATCTCTTGACACCTTATTCAGTCACAACCACATGGCTTCAATAACATCGAGTTTCTTCAGCCTTGTAATAGTTTACAAATTGACGTCTTGAAGAACCACAAAGTCTTGAGAGTACGTGAATGAGCACAAAATCAAGTCGCAAATTCCTTACACAAGAAGGAGATGATGAATTACAGGTCTGAAGTTGCCTGCTTCCAACATTAGTAACATTTTGAGACATCGCTTACCTCATTCAACATATAAAGTCGAGGGTAAGGCCTCACATTCATATTATCGTGTTCACATCACATACTCGTAATTTGGAACCCTAAAAGGTCGACACATATTTGCTAATGCCAAAACTTCACCTCGTGTCGGAGTAACCACAAACGTCAACGCCAAGCTTCTATAACGCACTAGGAAGTACACGATACTCATCGCTCTATCCACTTCCTTGATTGACATGTGAAAGATGATAGCATTCACCTCAACGCTACATTACAACTTCCCACGCTAGGTTGAGGCACCACTGTTTCGTCGTAATTCATGCTAATCATCAACCAAGCACATACGACAAATGTAAACTCTGTCTCAATTAGTATGCGTAAACAAATGAGTCATCTAACTCTAATAGAGTTTATGCAAACCACCTTGAATTCCACAAATAATAAAATCTCTTTTCAAACATAAACTTTCTTTGCATGATCTACCAATACGGGATCCTCAATCTCAATCTCAAAAAATCTTCTAAGTTTAGTGAAAAATCAAATTGCTTTAAGCATGATGAGATTGACAATTTAAATGTTAATTGTGACAATCTATTTGGAACGATAGTGAGTCTGATACTCACTTTGAAAAAGAAGGAGATTATGTAGTTCTTACTTCCACCTTTTATAATGATTTGTCTAATACAATTGGTGTTTCGTAAGAAAAGATGAAGTCCAAAAATTGGAATATGGAAAAGGCTGAGTTGATTGATAAGATCAAAACTTTTGAAGTTGAGGTAAAAGTTCAATCCGATTTAAATGTGTCCATCTACATTTATTTCATGTGTCTTTTTTCTTAACCATCTTCAACCATGGTTAACTATATATATTTACAATAATAAAAAAATTAAGTCTCTAGAATTTCATTTATGAACAACATACAATATTGTAATTAAAATCAATTTTTTTTATCAAGAAGTATATTCTAAGTATTTGAAAACTTATCTCTTCAATGCTAACATAAATACAAAAACACATATGAGAGACATGAATTTACATATGGTATATAAGACTAAAGCAATCCCGTTAAACCAAAACAAATACTAAATTAACCAATTTCACTATGAGAGAAAAAAAATCATGTTTTATTCTCAAATTATGGAAAACAATGAGAGAAAAAGAAATAATATAAAGTTATTCATGTGACAAAAGAATGAGAAATAACATAATTAAGCAGTCTCATTACGAGACATACTTATTTTCAATTATAACAAAAACCATTTAATACCTCAAAAAACATAGATGCAGCAAATTAGGGAGATCGACATATGAGAAGTAGTAGAAACCTAGATCTTAGAATACGACGAGTCTGATTACGTCCTAAAGAGTTGAAGTCTGATTTTTTTTAAATATAAGCTGAGTGTAAGTTAAAATCGAAACTAAAAGTTGATCAAAAAATGAAACTAAAAAGAAAATGTAATTTTAGAGTATTATTGTAATTATATATAATTAATCATGATTGAAGATAGTTAAGAAAAAAGACACATGACATAAATGTAGACAAATAAAGTTGGTCGGTAAATTTGCACTCCTGTATTAATAAGATTTGTCACTTCGTTTGGAAATCCCCTCACCAACTTATTCATGCATTCACAAAGTGAGAGATCATCTTATTTCACTTTCAACGTCCCCTTCTCTAAATCAAGAGGACATTAATTGGCATCATCCACCATTCAACCTCCATGCTTAACCCAAACTCATTTTACTACCGAGCTAGACAGAGCAGTAGACAAGCTCAAACTATCGAAAGAATTGAGCTCGACGTTAGGGTCCCCAATAGGCTGGATAAGATTAACAATTGTTTTTAAGAGTTTGGTGTTATGCCAAATCTTGATAAACATCCAATTCATGTTTCACACGTACGTGGTATTCTGGTAATGCCTCAAGTCTTGAAAGATAAGTGATAACTACTTGTGACGAAAGCGCATTCAAACATATTAGAAGGCCCTCGCTTGGCTACTCACACAAGCAATCTACATATCATAATGTATGAGCTTTCTACCAAATCACATCATTTTGATCTGTGAAGTTCGCTGCTGCAAGGAACCAAGACGAGACACAGCTTGCCGTGAAGGAGATACGTGTTGAAGACTTAGCTTGATGAAGTCAATTGAATAATATAGGTGCGTGAGCGAGAGTGCTGCTCCTTGTTCGAGCTTTCATTGGAAGAGTCTTTCAGATTTTATAGCAGCTGGCAGGAAAGTGATATACTCGTAAGTGAAAAATGGTTAGTCTGACTTATAATAAACTCGTTGTAATGCTGTTTAGTTAATGACCGTTATACGTCAACACGCTACATATTTACACGTGGTTGATGACTGTTATTAACCGAATAAAAGTTCGGCAAAACAACAATGCCTAATTCAAATCAATTATTAATATTTATTTATTTTGTTATAAAGAGTAAGATATTTATGGTTATATATTTATTGAAGAGAAAATTACTTCACATTCCATGACAACTTCATTATTAGTATGCAAATAACAATCATGTAATCTAATGATTTATCAACAACTAATCTATATATTAATAAAGCAGATTATAAGAGTTATTAAATATTTGTAGTATCTAAAATATCTTTAATTAATTAAAATATAAGACTTTCAGTAACAATATATAAAATAGTAATTGACAAAAAAAAATAGGGAGATACAAATTAAAATGTGAGAAACTTTAAATATTATTAAATAAAATTATATTTAAATATTAATTACAAAATAATTTTATAAAACTAAAAAATAAATTAACACGCATATTGACATGTCAATATACTAATATATATAAACATCAAATCAAAAAGGTATAAATAGCAAATCCATAGAAGGGCCTAACCATTTTCAGTTATGGGAGCAATGAAATATCCCCTAATTAACTACGTACATAGATATGAGAAAATAGTAAGCCCATAATACCAATGCCCATAGAATCTAACCACCATAACCCCCCATTTAGATATTTTAGATCATTAAAAACCCCATTTAAATCCAAACTATATAGTTCAAAGTTAACCAAATCAAGATTGTAATTAGTGGGAAGTTTAATCCTAGATTAAGAAACTACCACCAAATCTAAATTTGGATTTAATGGCCACATTTTAACTTCATTATTTTTGGGGGCGTCAGATCTTCAAAGCTACTTTCTAATTAGTGCCCCATTTCAATGTGCCCACGTTGCGATTCCCTTATCCCGAATATGCCCCCACAGTTTTCTAGTTGCTTCTAGTCAAATAAACTTGTTTAACAAACAAACAGACGTGGTTAACATTAGTTAATAACGATGTCACTCTCATTAAACAATTGGTTGCGGTCTGCATTAAGCTCAACCATCGTACTTTGGAGGTCAAAGGAGGTTAGTGTGGTCATTTCCTATGTCGGAAAACTCTGAAAAGACCTGGCAGGGACCAAAAGAGAAGAGAAGCCATTACACACACCGAGACCTTCGCCGAGGTCCATTCTTCTTCTCTCTGCTCTTCGCCATGTGAAGCCTGAAACCCAGCTCTACCGCTCTGACTCTCTTGTCTCTAAATTTTCTATTACTCTATTCATTTCACTCATTCAGCAAAGGAATTCTGGATCGAAAGATTCAAACTTTTCTTTTTCGTTCCCAGCCAAAAAAAAAACTTTCCTTTCTTCTTGTAGTTTTCTGGTGCTAAAACGAAACCCCAACCAACCCACCTCAAGTTTTCCTTCCATTTTACTTAATACACCAAGAGCTGAAAGTCCCCCCGCAACCACTTAAACCATTCAAATCTGTGGTTTTTTGCTTCTTAAATGCGATGTCGGAGCACAACCGAGCCCCGAAGAGCAGCGGCTTCTATGTCAGAATGAAGCTCCAGAACAGCAAACATGGCCGGCCTCAAGACAAGAGCTCCTTCTACCCATATTGCAAATGGATCCTTTGGCTCTCCCTCACCTTATACTTGTTTAGCTCCTACCTCATTAGCAACCACCCAAATCAGAACAAGCCCACCACCTCTATCTCCAAAACTCATTTCTCCACCTTACCTTCCCGTGCCCTTTTCGAATCCGTCATTGACAACACGACCACCGCCCTCCTCAAAAACAAAGGTGAAATATTTTTCAAAGTTTCCTCAGGTACACAAATTTTGACTCTTTCAAATGTACTCACTTGTTTTTTTCTTTAATTTTTTTGCAGAAGTGTTCAAAGGATTGAAGGTTTTCGTGTACGACTTGCCGGCCAAATACAACACGGACTGGCTTTCGAACGATCGGTGTAGAACCCACTTGTTCGCCGCCGAAGTGGCAATTCACCGGGCCATTTTGACAAGCGATTTTTTGACCTCTGACCCTTCCCAAGCCGACTTCTTCTTCGTTCCCGTCTACGTGTCCTGTAATTTCAGCACCGTCAATGGCTTCCCAGCCATTGGTCACGCCCGGACCCTCATAGCCTCCGCCATCCAGCTCATCAGGACCCGCTACCCGTTTTGGGACCGGAACCAAGGCTCGGACCACGTCTTTGTCGCTTCCCACGATTTCGGCTCTTGTTTTCACACAATGGTAAATCCAAACGAAACTACAAACATAAGAACAAACTAATGCTAACTTTGCCAGATTTCTTAACTTCTTTTTCTGGCCGTTTCAGGAGAATGTGGCCATCGCAGATGGAGTTCCGGATATTCTGAAGAAATCGATCGTTTTACAGACTTTCGGGGTTAAGCACCAGCACCCATGTCAAGAGGTTGAGAATGTGGTCATTCCGCCGTACGTTTCGCCGGAAAGTGTACGGAAAACACTGGAGAATGCTCCGGCGGGCGGCCGGCGGGACATCTTCGCCTTCTTCCGGGGGAAAATGGAGGTCCACCCGAAAAATGTGAGCGGAAGATATTACAGCAAGTGAGTTCTGATCAAGTTCAATTATTAAAATCATTTACTAATAATCAAAAACCCTTCATGATTTCCCTGTGAACTTACGATTTTGCCCTTGGTGCTGGTTTTTGTTATCAGGCGGGTGCGGACTAATATATGGCGGAAGTACAACGGCGACCGGAGGTTTTACCTTCAACGGCGTCGTTTCGCGGGCTATCAGGCGGAGATCGTACGGTCGGTTTTCTGTTTGTGCCCGCTTGGGTGGGCTCCGTGGAGTCCGAGACTGGTTGAGTCGGTTGCGCTTGGGTGTGTCCCCGTGATCATAGCGGACGGGATAAGGCTGCCCTTCGACGACGTCGTTCCGTGGGCGGAAATTTCGCTAACCGTGGCGGAGAGAGACGTGGGCAAATTGGGAAATATACTCGAACACGTGGCCGCGACGAACCTGAGCGCTATACAAAAGAGCATATGGGACCCGAGCGTGAGGAGGGCCCTTTTGTTCCACGATCGCGTCCAACCAGGGGATGCCACATGGCAGGTTCTCTCCGCCCTAGAGAAAAAGCTGGCGAGGTCCTACAGGCGCGGGAGTGTTTCCACCGAATAAGTGTTCGCCATGTAGGAATGGGTTTTTTGGGACTTGGAAGACAGCTAGAGATTTCTCACACATTTGTGAGAGTGGTGCCCACCGGGGAACATATACTGAGATTATTAATTTATGGACAGATGACGTGGCGTGCTGTGATTGATTGTGTACTGCGGTGGTGCAGTAAATACAATAAATGCTCCACTGTGCATATATTTCTTAGGAAACACTGTAAAAACAAAGAGCCATTTTTTTAGTAACTTTTTGTCAATTTTGAGATGCATGATAAAATTCGTTTTGGTTGGTTTTGACGTACCCTATATAGGTTGGGACCAACGAGACTCGCGCATTTTTAGAGTCACGTTGTCTTTTTATATGAAAAAATGGTGTTATACATAGGGAGGGAATTGGAAGTGGTGAAAAGTAAATAAAAAGTGAAAAAGTTAGTTTAATAGTTGTGTGGGGATTGAAGGGCGGAATAGGAAGAGAGAAGAGAGAAGAGAGAAGAGAGAGGGACAAAGTTGAATTCGTGCCAGAGTGTGCCAGCGGGGACGTGTCAGAGGGTTTTTAAAGAAGAATTTAAGTCACGGTGTGGGGTTGATGTCAGTAGTCACGGATAGCATATCCAATTACACCAACCCATTGTGCCATGCTGTGTTCTCTTGCTCTCTTCGATTTTCGGGCCCTTGTTTTCACTAATAAATGAAAAATACTGATATGGTAAATCTAGACTGTAAATCATGAAACTTATTCACCGTGTAAAAATTCTCTATTCACATCGTTTACCTATATTCAATTAAAAAAATAGAAATAGTATATGACAAAACGGTCTGATCTTAATTTTTATGCTAAGTTTAAAAAGAATTGTAATAGTCGACATATTTTTAATACATGTCGTTATTAATATCGTTTGGTCTGCATAATTTTTTTTTCAAAGGTGGTTTTTGTTTTTTTTTCATTCTCTCTTTCTTTATATTATATTTTTTCTATTTATATACAAGTGTAATCTGTAATCTTGTAAACTTATACTATATTATGAAGACTTTGTTTTTAATGAAAGACTCTTATCATCAAAAAAATATTGCTCGTCCCAATCTAACTAATTAATCTAGGATATATCTTTCTTACTCTAAGAGGGTGTATTGTGTTTTGATTTTAAAGGGGCTTTGAAGACTTTTTAAGATTTTCTGAAGTTTGTGTGTATTCAATGAAGATTTATTACAACTTTTAAAGAGTTTATAAAAATATTGAGGTTTTAAAGTTAAGATTTCAAATCTCCAACAATTTTAGGGTATTCAATGAACATTTTTCTTAAATCCAAACAAGTGGTAGGGTATTCAAAAACCCTACGAATTGTATAGGATTTGATTCTGATGGATTATGAAGCTGTCATTATAAATAGCAAGACTCCTGAACAATCTGACCTACACACCCATGAATTCGAGTGGATTCTTTTTGCTAAGCATCTCTACGTTGTGGTACATGAAAACCTCATTTCTAGGATTTTTCCTCTATCTCCTTGAAAATTCATCAATGTGATCATAATTTTGCAATGATTCCTATCACTTTCTTTGTTCTTGAAGCTATTGTTATAATATGTGCCCATATTATTTTGAACCAAACCATAAAATCCTAGATCGTCATGATATCAAACACCTACCATTGTCATGTTAACTAATCAAAAAATGATTGTAAAAGAATTGACTCCCACCTAGATACCTCAATTATGTCTGTTCTTGATATTTTGATAAGCATGTGGCCTTGTGTTCACTAGTTGAGCCATGCTTTGATTTGTTCAATATATATCTTTATGTATATTTGTATATAGTTTCTTGATAGTTGGATCTATTCAGATGTAATTATATGTATACACATTCTTGATAGCTTGATCTATTCTATATATATTATCACTATGATATGAAATTATGATTGTATTGTAGTTAAAAGAACCATCTTCTCTTTGCCTAATGCAAACTTTCTTTGTAGTTTTTTTCAATCAATTTCCAGAACTTATAACAATAATTGAGCTCCTGAACTGAAAATAAAAAAAGTCGGTCAAGTGCATGTAAATAAGAAGAAAAGAAATATATTGATCATTTAAATAATGGTAAAGATATATATATATATATATATATATATATATATATATATATATATATAAAATAAAAGTATAACTGCATTCATAACCACATATGAAATGTCTTCCTAAGATCATCCACCACTACCATTATCCTTAGCTTCTAAGGGAAAAAGTGTAGCAGTTTCTAATGACACCTTGAAGAATAGTGGAAGTAGTGCAACTAGGTGACGCAACAGAAATGAGTTTGAAACAAAAATAACTACTCAAATGATAATATTGTTGAGGCTGATTTTATGAAGAGGCTATCTGTTGGTATTGGTTCCATTGCCACTGACTTCAACAACATGTATAACGTAATGGAGAAAAGAGAATCAAAGAATCCAAAATGTTGGAACTCTATTAAGGAAACTCTAAGTCTGAATGATGATACTCGTTTTTTTTTAATTTTGAAGTGGCTTAATACAAAAACATTGAAAGAAATTTTTCTGAACATGACCCCAGAGGAGCCATTTAAGTTGATTGACTTCAAGACTTTGCAATAAGTCTTGTTATCCGGAATCAATCATATTGTTTGCTTTTATTTGATGTTTGGTTTTTACATTCATAGACGACATGAATGTGGTCTAATGGAAAAATAATTGCATAGACTTATTTGAATTATTTTCAAGAATTAAGATCTGTTTTGTTATCTTTCTTGTAGAATGAGAATTGAATTGAATAATTTCTTTGGAAATGTATTATTCTTTTTGGAATTATAAAAAGTTTTGATATGCTTATTGATATACTGTTATGAAAGCGAAAAGAAATGGATCAGACGTATATTATTATATTTTTTGAGATATTGTTATATTTGGTTACCACAACATTACATTGATTGAGATATTATTAATTAAAGTATTGTTTCATCATATACATATCTCATCTCTCATTTTTTGATTGTGTGTTGTGTGTTTTGACTCCTCACTAGTTACATCAATTACCCCAAACAAAAATTGCAAAACAATAGAATTGACAAAGCTAAAAGAAAGACATTGTTTGTGGCATAGAATTAAGGCATGAACTTTTTCATGAAAACAATCAAATTCATAAATCAAATGTCTGTTACCATATGAAGTAACTATTCACACAAGTTCCTATCACAAATAACCAACTCCAGAGTAAAGAAAATGCATGTTTCTCATCTAACTCAATCTCCTAGTTTTGTGTACGATCTGTTGATCACTATGACATTTTACCATACATACAAATGGAAAGAAGAAACAATCAAATAAGTGAAATATAGGTAAGAGGAAGGAGACTTACAGTTTGATAAAGGTAACTATCAAGCTTGTCCACTAAATCATCGGCCGGCATCAAATTTGCCACAACAACAATGTGGGCAATAGCACACACATGTCAATCTTCAAACATACAAAGATTTCCATTTTCATCGTCTGCAGAAAATAGCCCGAAAACTTGAAGCCTTGATTAAAAGCCTTAATCGAAAGCTTCGACGGATTTGATGACGAACTTCCCCAGAAACTCTAATTGCTGGTAGAGCTCGAAGTTTCTGCCAGAAGAAATCCACCGTCCACTTCTAGTAAACATTGATTGATCACCTTCTTTGATTGATCAGAGAACAAAAAGAGAACGAGGATTCAAGTCTGATACCCTGCAGCAGTTTGGACCTGCTTATTTGACTTCATTTTATATTTCTATTTTCTGTACATCTACTCTTCTAATAAACAATAACATTTTCTGTTGTTTTTTTTTTGTTTTGGGCTTGGGCCGATTACTACAAAAGAGTCTATTCAAAGCCACAAAACTATTAGGAAAATGTTTATAAGAATATTATGGAATACTTCATAATTTTTTTAAAAGTATTACAAATCTATCAAAGAGTCTTTAAAAATCAATCAAATATACAAACTCTTTTGAAATCCATCACTTAAAAAAAGTTGACAGAGATTCAACTCCAATACACCCCCTAAGTTTCTTTAATACCCACCGATATATATTCAAATCCTTTATTACATAACTAACTTTACAAATCAAATCATCTTCCAACAATTCTACCTCAATCGCCATTTTTATGTTTGCTGAGTTTAATCGAGGGCAAAAGAGAGAGAACAATAGTTTTTTCTTTCTTATTTCCATCTTAGTAATTATTAATTTAATGGGAAAATTGTGATAATTTATTACTGCTAAATTAAAGAGTGGCAGATTTGTCATTCAGTGTTTAATGAAAACACGCTAAATAACAGAGAATATAATGGTTTGTATATATTTTCGGTTGAGATTACAAGTTCATGTACCCTTATGATTGTTTTCAAACTTGAAACACAAAAATTAGGAATAGATCATTTGTTATGTATTGTTTTTAAAATTTTTCCATCTAACTATTAGGACATCTCTAATAATAATTGGGCTAAAACCTAAACTTGTATTCAAAATTAAATCACCTAAGCCTATAATTATTTATATACATTTTGCATCTCTAACACATTTAGACAAAACCTAAACATATTTAACCATTATAATTAATTGATCACATAACGAGTGAAACCCAAATCTATTTTAATAGTTAATCATTTTATATCATTATTTAATCAGATTATTTTTTTAGGAAAATGAAATTTCTTTCATTGATCAGAGATCATTACAATCAATAGAAATAAGTTCCTCCACAGACGGAGGAATTACCAGAGTAAAACTTGTATGAAGATGGTTACCTAGAGCATATTGTGCTAGGACATGAGCTACCTTATTAGCTTCTCTTTTAACAAAAGCATTTACCACATTAGCCATTTGGCTAAGAGTCGCTCTCAGATCAGACAATATGTAACCTATACTCGAGTTATCTAATGACCCTAATTGAATAGTATGAACCAAGATCTGAAAATCAGTTTCCATAATAAGGAGAACAAACTGGTGTACCTGCACCCAACCTACACCTTGAGAGATAGCAAGGAGTTCACCATGTTGAGGGGAACTAGCCGAAACAATGAATTTTGAAAATATTCCAAAACATATCCCTTCATGGTCACGGGACACTCCTCCTAGCCCTGTCCTGCCTGTATTTAGATCGAAGGAATCATCAACATTAAGTTTTATAAACCCAGCAATGGGTTTCTTCCATTGAGGTTGACACACCATTCGTGGAACGTTCTCCGAAGTTCTGGCATATTTATATTCTCCCACAAACCCAAAGTTAAGGGAACAATTTCAGAAGCATGTTTAACCTCACCCTTCCATACTTTCTGATTTATATTCCTCCATATTGCCCAAATAAGCATTAAAATAACTGGGATGATTGTGTTATGAAAAAAACGTAGCAGCTAACCAGTCATACACCGTGACTGTGCTGGGTTGAGGGGGAACTTGAGCTAGCTGGAGGCATTCTGAAGCATGGGGAAAATCTCTCAAGACATGGATATGAGAGTCCACTTTCTTCTCATAGAAATGACATTGGGTGTCAATATCCACACCGCGTTCACTTAGCCGACTTCGTGTGGGAAGAATATTTAAGGCCGCTTTCCACGCACAAATCTTCACTTTACCTGAGACTTTGGCCTTCCAAATTTTATTCGAAAGCAAGGAACTTGGATTCGGATCATCCTCATGTTCAAGGATACGTTTTCTGGTCAAATGATAAACAGATTTGACAGAAAACCGACCTTGTTTATCCTTACTCAAAATCCAACGATCCTGGTGCTCTATAGAGCTCACTGGAAGTGCCAATATCTTGTGAACCACGCCAGATGGAAACAGAGCTTGCACCACCCCCACATTCCATACTCTTGGATTCAGGAATAGCTCTGACACTATTATAGCTAGGTTTCCGGTATTGAAGCAACTCTTCCCCTTTCAACCATGGATCAAACCAAATTTTAGTACGCTGACCATCACCAATCTATCTACTCACTCCATTTATCAAGATATCCCTCCCATCAAGGATACTGCGCCAGGCATAAGAAGGAGCCGAGCCTATTTCAGCTTCCCAAAAGTTTGTGTGGGAAATAGATAGCCTTTAACATTCTACCAGCTAAAGAATTCAGATTCTGAATTAATCTCCAACCCTGTTTGGCTAGCATGTCAAGATTAAAGGCAAAGAGATAAAGGAAACACATACCTCCTTCACTCTTAAGCCGACAAAATGAATCCCTCGCTCTCCAATGCATCCCTTTCTTTTCATCTGTGCATGTCACGACCCCAAACAGAGACCAATATTATGTGGAAATATGGTATCCGAATTTAAGACGTGAACTAAAATAAATAAAATAAAATTTTATTTGTATAATTTATTAGAAGGAGAAGAAGTATATATATGTATGAATAATACTTTTATTAGAAAGCGAAACCATTAATATTTTACAATACCAAATATTTTACAATACGGAAGTTTTAGCAAGAGTATGTAAGTCATTATATATATTCTCAAAATAGCAACAGAAAATATTCTTTTATTTAGTAGGTTTATCCCCGTTCCCCAAGCATCTATTCGTTACCTAAAAAGAAGAAAGTGTAGCATCATGAGTAACACAGACCCAGTAAGTACAACTTACATTCTTATAATAATGTGTCTTATAAGAAACCAAATAAGCACAATTAAGTAAAATGTACAAAAAATCATTTTTTACTTGTTTATACCCATTCTTATTTATATACATACACACACACACACACATACAAATGTGAATCAATTCATCCATGTGAATATTTAAGAAACTGGTAATAATCGCACAAAATTCACGCGCTAGGTCCACTATACCAAAACACGGATAAGCCGCAACATACTGAGGACAATACCAGAGTATGTATACTCAAGGTCGACACTTTCTTCCCATGAGTATAATAGTGCACTATCTGTAAGGACTAGGGTCCAGACTAACTTCACAAACCACAAAAACAATTTTACAAGTAATTCACTTAAGCACCAGGTAGTACTAATCACCCGGCTTCACATCTCCAAACTTAATTACGTCAAAATAAGATAACTATTTCAATACAAACAAAATATACAAGTTTATATCAATATACTTTAAATATTGTTAATAACTCAAGGTATGCACAAAATAAGCAATTTAATTAACTTGAAAGTAATTGTGCAATTTAAATTAAATATAAACAAAAAAATATTACTTAGTAGTCCAAGAATTAGTAGTCATTTTCTCTTAGCAAGGGAAATCCTTGTCCAGAGAACCGTCAACTTATCATTTTCATAACTCATTCAATTTTTGTCCAAATTAGGCAAGTGAGGAGTCCATGTCGAAGTATTTTTTGTAAGGTATCCAATGAGATAAGTCATATTGTGAAATCCCGCATGATTTTCCCGTGGTTTTGACGAGTTACTGAGGTTTAAGTAGCATTCGGTAACTTCACGAGTTAACGACCACGTTCATTTTTGAGTTTTTAAAATTTCTTCAAATTCCTCAATAAATGACTTGATGTCATAGTACGTGTCGACACGAGTCTCCTGGTATTTTCGGAATATTTTTTGGAGCTTCCGTTAATTTTCTACGAATTTTCAAAGTTTCTGATAACTTAATTATCAATCCGGTAAAAAGAGTTTTTACCATTTTACCTTTTTACTTTTCACTCTCTTTAAATCTGGGCCATTAGATCAAGGCCCATTGATTTTGGGCCGTTCATTTTCTCTATTTAAAGAGAGGAGAAGTTTTGACTTTGGTCAAAACTCTCCCCTCCCTTTCTCTCTCCCTCTCGAAGCCTCTCGACCGAATTGGTGACCTCGACGGCGCTCCGCCGTCTGGCCACCACCATCATCTTCTTCCCCTCCTTCACCTTGTCATAACCCTGTCCTCAGATCACACCGACGTCCTTCGAGGGAGGAGATCAAGCGCCACTGCGCTCGACGGTCATCGGCCGGAATCCGACGATCCAAGCGACGATTCGGCGCGTGAATGGTATATTCTTGTTCCTCTTCCTTTTCCATGCTCTTGATGTTTGATTCGAGCCTCAGTTTCAAAATCCCCAATTCACTATTTTTCAGGTATTTTCTGGGTTTCGGGTTTTTCCTCCGAAGGCCGTTGTCACACCCCGAATCTTTTGAAGTTAATAAAAGTTATCTTCTGTAACATCCCGTACCCAAAAGTTACCTTTCACAGAGATTCACGAGTTACCGAGGACTTCTAATTACGATCGGTAATTTGATAAGTTATCGCACGAGGTTATTTTTCGAGTTTTTAAAAGTACTCCAAATACCTGAATTGATGACTCGATGTTGTAGTACGTGTCAACACGAGTCTCCCGGTATTTTCGGAATATTTTTCGGAGCTTCCAGCTAATTTCTGTGAATTTCTGAAGTTTATGGTAACTTTTAATTATCCATCCGATAAAAAGGAGAATTACCATTTAACCTTTTCACTTTTCACCTTCTTTTAATCTGAACCGTTAGATCGATTAGGGTTTTGATCTCAACCGTTGACTCGAGTATAAAAGGATTTAAGGGGAGTTGACTTCGGTCAGAAACCGAACTGGAGGGTTGACCGCAGCTGTTCTTTCTCTCGACTCCGTCTCTGTGCTCCGATCGCACCTCCGTCAAATGTTCATCTCTCGGCGGTGCACCGGTGACCAGAGCTTCGCCTCGCCGCCCCCAACACGTCTGTGGTTGTGGGTTTCCCTACAAAGCTGCAGAGAGAGAGAATCGAAGGAGAGAAGGCGACTGCCTTCGATTGGGTTTTCCGGCTTTAGCCGCGACGGCGAGTCTGGATGGGTCCGGAAGCTTCGCCTCGTCGTCCTTGTTCTATCTGTGTCCTCAGTTTTCGAAGAAGAGGCCTGAGGAAGGAGTTCGAACGGAAGAAGACTTGAGTTTCCCGGCCATCGTTCTGTGTCCTCCGGTCACCGGCGAAGACTAGTGAGGTATGGAAGATCATCTAATCATCGAGCTCTACGTCTTTCTATAATTGATCTTGAGTTTGGTTGGGAGATGAAGGATTTGTGTTTTGGGCAGTGAGGAGTTACCGTGCTCGAGGTAGAGGCACGCAGAGGTGGAACCGGTGGAACTGACGTGGTGGAGGTGGTGACCGAGGCTGGGTGGAGGCAGGCTGCAGTTGGAATCTCGGGTTTGGGCAGCTGCAGCGGTTTTGGGGCAGAAGCAGAGGGTAAGACTTTCCCCCCTCTTTGGACTGTGTAGTGGCTGCTGTTTGTGTAGATTGTTGTTCATTGTTAGAATTGATGTTGACTTGTTGTATTCGTGCTTGTTGTCGTAACTTGGTAGATCGGAGGAAACGGGGAGGTTATGGCGAAATTCCGGCAAGTTACCGGAATCCGGTGAAACGTAATAGTTCCGGCAGATTGCCGAAGAGGTAGAAATTGAATCCCTGTTAAGCTTTTAGTCAAGAGTACGGTTAATTCATAAGAGGAGTACTTACGGAGAAATTGGACGTAATTAGGAAGTTTCCGTTTTGGAAAACTTTCCAATCTAAAGAACACTTGCCATGTTAGGAAACTTTCCATTTTGGAAACTTTCCCCTTTTTGGAAGGTTTCCATTTATGAGAAAAGGTTAAATCGGTAAATCGACTCAAGGTTAAATGTATTGATTAATGTGACACGTTGGGTGTCCATAGTAATTCAACGAATTAATACGTGACACCCTAACGTCAAGTTAAAGTGATAAAGGAAAGTTCGGAAGTTGAGTCGGACTTCCGGTAAATTGAGTTAAGAGTCGATAACCGGGAAAGTAAGTCAAAAAGGTTAAAGTGTCATAAAAAGGAACTTGGTCAACACGTGGTCAAATAGGAATTTCCTGTTCAAACTAGGAAAAGACCAAGTCAACTGTGAATGACTAATATAATGGTTTGTTTGTACAGTCTCTGGTTGAACGTGAGACGGACTCGACTACGCGGTTAGTTCGAGGGTTTCGCTCGAGGAGCTTTCCGAGCAGGAAGAAGGTCGCAATAGTACTGTGAGTGGACATTTGTTTTAAATTAAATTGCATGCCATATACTTTAATTGATTTCTCCTGCATATATGATTTCCTCCATTTATATGTTTTACGGTGATTTGGGAAAATGAGATTTAAGGATTTTAAAGGCAAACAAGTCGGGAAAGAGGTTCATACCCTTCCCGTGATTTTTAAAGGATTTTCCCAGGGTATGGTTTATTGATTATCACCATTTTGGGATTATGGAGGGGGATGATTTTAAAAGGAGAAACTTGGCTCACGGATTTAAAGGGGTTTTCGATTTATTATTCCCACGAGGTTTTACAGGTTTTACTTGTTTTAAAGGGATTTTAAAAAAGGAAAAGGATATAAGGATTGTATGCTAGCATGGACCCTCTCCAGATGGAGCGGGTACCCTCTCTGGATAGTAGCAGGTCGGGACCCTCTCCGGTGGTAGCTGGTCATTAGACCCTCCCGGATAGTAGCAGGTCGGGACCCTCTCCGATGGTAGCTGGTCATTAGACCCTCCCGGATAGAGCAGGTCGGGGACCCTCTTCGGTGGTAGCTGGTCATTAGACCCTCCCGAATAGAGCAGGTCGGTTTTCTCGTGGATGAGGATAACACCCCACATTTAAATTATTTATGTTTGAGCCAATGCATCATTTATGAATTACTTGCATGCGGATTTTCTTAGAAAAACTAGAGGGAGAACATTCAAGGAATTAGAGCTTTTATACTTTATTTTTGTCCACTCACCCTGACGGTTTTCAATGTTTCTCCCCTGGGCCCTTCGTTTTCAAATGCCCAGTGGTGCAGGGTCCTTGAGCGGAGGTCGTGCGCGTACAAGAGTCGAGGCATAGTCAATCAATCCGTTGCGGCTTGCAATTCCTTAGGGTAATCATCTTTGTAGACTGCTCTGACTAACCCAGTTTAGCTAGTTAAGTAAGTTAGGGAGCATGATGCCTTCATGAGTTAGGGATTGTTGTTAGATACTCATGGAAGTGCTGAGTTAGTATGTAGGAAGGGTTGGCCATTTCAAGGGGGTTTCGGTAAGAAGTTCCCTTGAGGTGGTCCCCGCAGGATTTACTTTGGGTTAAAGGGATTTAACTCGGGGTGGGTCCTGACAGCCGTGCTCTTGGGCGCCTGGTGGACTTCTAAGGCTGAGGCAGTGCAGTTGGAGGTAGCTGGTGAGGTTTTAGAGCAGAGGCAGAAGCAGGGGTTTAGGGCAGTGGAAAGCAAAGATAAGAATTTCTCCCTCTAAAAACTGTCTGAATGCTTCTGTTACAGTGTTTTTGATTGTTATTGTTTTCCTGTATGTTTGTCGTAACTTGGAGACGAAGAAATAAGGGAAACTCTGGCGAAATTTCAGTGAGTTGCCCAGAATCCGGCAGGAGATTCCGGCAAGTTGCCGGAATCCGGCAAAGTTCCTACGATGCTATGAAACCGACAGAAATGCCGAGAGGTAGTCTTCGACTCCTGTTTAAAGTGTATTGTTTCTGTTTAGTCAAGTTAAGAGTTGTAATCGGAAAGTTACAAAAAAACGGAAACTAACCGTAATTGGAATCTTTTCCATTTTAGGAAACCTTCTAAGTTTGGAAACCTGCTAATCATTTGGAGAAAGTTACATTTTCAGAAAAACGGTTTAGTAAAGAATTGAAGTTCAACGAAGTTTGACACATTTTGGTTAAATTGGTAAATTGTTATCGGAAAATGATAACTGGAAATTCGGAAAATGTCAAGTTGACTATTTTAAGAAAAATTGGTGAGTCAAGTAAATCGGTAAATCGACTCAAGACTAAAGAATTGGTTAATGTGACACGTTGGGTGTCCCTAGTAATTCAACGAATTATTATGTGACATTCTAACGTCATTAAAAGGGTAAAAGGAAGTTCGGAAGTTAAGTCGGACTTCAGGTAAATGAGTAAAGTGTCGATAACTGGTAAAGAAAGTCAAAAAGGTTAAAGTGCCATTTAAAGGAATTGGTTGGTCAACTTAGTCAATGTGGTCATTCCTAGTCAAACTAGGAATGCTTATGTCTGTTGACTATTATTGTTTCTTAGTTGCTAAGCTACTCTAATTCTGCAGTTATTTATTTGGACGAGGTAGCTTACGCGGTGACCTCCGTTTATCTGAGGCTGTTCCTGGATGCCTGGAGCGCATATAAGGAACAACTATTCCAGGTAGGGAATCTGAACCCCCTTTGGTAGTGGTTATATATATATATATATATATATATATATATATATATATAAAATGTGCATTGATTTTGTATGCTCACGGTCGAGGCCTTAGGAAAGTTTTCTTTATATTAAAAGATAAATGATTTATGATTGGGCCAAGAAAACCTGAGGCTATACGTAAATGATTTTTATATGATGATGTGATATGTTGAGCACCGTTGTCCTGATTTTCGGTGCGTGACCTGAGAGTGACGGGATCTAATATATATCACTCCCACGGTGTCGATGACCGTGAACCTCCGGAGGGGCAATGCCCTGTTTATTTTAATTATCCCACTTACGCTCGTCTCGTACAGAGTTAAGCGAGACGTAAGTGCGGTGTGCTGTTACGAGAAATTTGTTGGGCATTAGCAGTAAATGGACACTCTCGCTACCATTCGTCTTTAGACGCATAGGTAGTTGGCCCCGGTTTGCTGTATAGACAAACCCGGAATTCGGTCACAGAGATTCGTGAAGTCCTGTAGGCTGTATTGTTCATTGAGCGCTCTGGCCCCTGTTTTAGCATACTGCACAGTTTTCCCTGAAAGATAAAAAATGATGTTTTTGTGTGCCAAAAATTTTCGAAATGGATTTATTCGAGCTCAAATCTATATGTTTATATATATGGTTTTATGGTTTTCAAACGTATCATTGGTGGGCTTATATGTGAGCACGCGAGGACGACGCTCACCCCTACAACAAATTGTTTACAGGTACTATGTACTATAACGGGATAGATAGAGAGAGCTGTGTGTGTGGAGCCTCATGTCCTACTCGATGTTTGGTCCAAGATGTACTCACTTTTCTGGTTTTACCCTTCGAGTCATATACCAGAGCATTTTACATAAACAGTAAAGGTGTCACCCTGATTCATAACCTTGTTGTATATTTTTATTGTTGTCGCTAAAGTTTTTAATTGACCCTGTAATTTGACCACCTTCCACGAAATTGGAAAACCTTTGAGGAATGTTTTAAGAATTTCTTGTGGTGCCACTCAAAGTCTAAAGTTTAAAGTTTATTTTACTTACTAAAAAGCCTACGACTTTAGGTTAATAAGTTGTGGCATGTCCTTCGGACGTGTTGACTTCTTATTGGCTTAAAATCGTGGCCACTGTAGTTTCCCCTCCAAGGGCGCTACACATATAGTCCAGTTCGAAGTGATAGAGTAAATAAATGGTGAAACATAGTATAGCCGTGTAGAAAACCGATAATCCTTTTTACTAACCTTTGATGTCTAAGTATTTACATGCTGTATATTTTATCATTCCTTCTAAAACTTTACATATTAAAATTAGATGTCCTAAGCTTTAATTTGATTTAAAGTTTGTAAAAAATGGTTAAGAAATGAGTGAGATATGAATTTTTGAAGTTGGGATAGTCAGAATAGATTTTAAGCGAGTTTACTGGTTAAGAACTTTCATTAGCCATAACTTTTTCGTTTCAAAACCTTTTTAAGTGATTCAAAAGCCTAAACATAAGCATTTTTCATGAAGAATCTAATAATATAATCAAATTATACAAGGTGATGATTAATCAAATACGAAATTATAAATTTGTAGAAAACATATTCTTTTCCATTTTCTCCTTAGTTATGCATTTGATAATCTTAAAGACAAAAAAGTATATGAAAGTAACCATGTACTTACTTTTGAAATTCAGAAGTGAAGTGAAGGTTTGGTAAGGTTGGGCTTCTTTGACAAAGAGAGGACTTGAAAAGGGAACTTCTTAAGAGAAAATAAGTGAAGACTAAAAGATTTTGGTAAGGGAAACTTTTCTATTCAACTAAGGGAATTTGTGATCATTTTTGTATTTGATCTTGAAGTGTGAAGAAAAGATGTTGCAGCTCCCATGTATATATAGGCCAAGAAGCATGCATTGTAAATCAATTTTCAACAAATTTATTTGACTTAAGAGACCAAAGATTAATATTGAGTGATAATCTAGCTTATTAGGGTGATTGTTCACAAAGAAAACCTAATAGTAAGATGGGTAAAAGAAAAATCAGCAATTGATTTATAATATTGTCATGAAAATCTATAGATACACACAAATTTTTATATTTATATATATATATACATATATATACTCAAAGTATTAGGTAAAGGAATTTAATGTATTCCTTTATTAAGATTTTATAAATGTGTTGGTAATATTTCACCTTAGCAAATACTAAAACTCGTTTTTAAATTCGATTACGGGTAGTATATAAGAAATATGGGTAAGGTAATGTGAATAAACGGTGTGGTTTTACTAATATAGTTTAAGTAAGAAATATATATAAACTAACAACAATTAGCACAACATTAGCACCAAAATAATATATAAGCATAAACACTAAAACTTTTAATCTAGAAAAATATTTTCATTAGTTTTACTGTCATGGTATGGAATGTTTTGCGAATCCAGTTTTGTTGTCTCGAACCCAAGACCAAAAGGTACCTGACTTGAACACGAGTATCCACTGGACCATTTGCTTCACTCCGTTAATGTTTATCTAAAACTTGCTTTTGTATAATGTCTTTGCTATCAGTTTTTTAAAGCTTTAAAGTTAAACTAATATTTGATAAAAAAACATAATTTAAGTTTAATAAGTCATATACTAATCTAAATTATATTCTAATTTTCGGGGTATGGTGGAGCTCCTATATCAAATGTTGGGGTAGCAGATAATTATTCGTAGTATAAATAGGCATAGCTTGAGCAACTACCTTAATCACTATTTCTGGACCTGCTACACTCATCATCTTTGATTTCCAACCAGATAGATTCTTTGACAAATTATCATTTATATAAGCAAAAGTATCGTTTCTGGATCTCCCTACCAGGGTTGGGATACTCAGATACTTACCATGCTTCTGAACCACTTTCATACCCAGTATCCCTGCTAAAGAAAGTTGCATTTGGGGTGGAACACTACCACTAAATACCACACTGCTTTTCTGCAAATTGACGTGCTGACCAGAAGCCGCCTCATAAACATTCAGGACATTCATAATAACCTGACAACCATTTTCAGTAGCTTGTGCATATAACATACTATTATCAGTAAAAAGATGACTTATAGCCGGAGCTCCATTACAAACCTGAAGATCCTGCCACTGTCCCTGGGCAACTGAGTAAGAAATAAGGGCTGATAAACCTTCTGCGCACAAGAGAAACAAATATGGGGAAATCAGGTCTCCCTGTCTAAGCCCCCGATGAGGAGTAACAAAGCCCTTGGCATTCCCATTAATTAAAAAAGAACATCGGACTGTGGAGCAGCAGTGCATAATAATATCCACCCAATTCGGATCAAATCCAAGCTTTAGGAGGATCATCTGTAAAAAATCTCATTCCAGTCTATCGTAAGCTTTGCTGATGTCTAATTTCAGGGCCATAAATCCTTCTTTACCCCGCCTCAAATTGTGCATATAATGCGCCAACTCTGCAGCTATTAAAGTATTATTTGAAATCAATCTATCAGTTACAAAGGCACTTCGTTCCAGGGAGACTATTTCCCTCAAGAAAACTGAAACCTATTTGCCAAAACTTTAAAAGCTATTTTGTTCACCACATTGCAAAGTGCAATGGGGCGTAGCTCGGCCATATGTTGGATCTCCTTCACTTTGGTTATTAACACCACATTAGTATAATTCAGATCATGAGGCGTATCTTTGGTAGATAGGAAGGAAATCATCGTACTCACCTCTGTCCCAACAAGGTCCCCGTAGTATTTTTGAAAGAAAAAAAGGTGACATACCGTTAGGTCCTGAAGCTTTAGATGGATGCATCTGAAACAGAGCAGTACACACTTCTTCCTGTGTGTATGGTGCTAAAAGACTTTGGTTCATCTCCTCTGAGACCCGAGACTGTATAGTCTATAGTACTGTATTCTGAGCTTCCAAGTTTGGTTCTTACCTAGGAAAGAGATCTTGGAAGTAATCAATAACCACACTCTATTCTTTCAGGCGAGATCTGCCAAACTCCATGGCTGTCAAACAACCCTTTCATTTTGTTCCTGTTTCTCCTCCTCACCGAAGTCGTCTTGTGAAAGAACTTCGAATTACGATCCCCATCTCTCAACCAAATGGCACGAGATCATTATCTCCAATATACCTCATCTACGGACAACAGTTCATTCAGCTTCTGGGACAGCTGCAACTTCTCCTCCCTATCATTCTCATCATAAGGTTTTTGCATGAGGGTATGGAGGGAGGCTCTCACTTCATCTTGTTCTTTACGTCTCCCTCAAAACACCGATTGATCCCATTGTAAAAAAGGTTGTACCCGAGTCCTTGATTTTATGACACAGTTGTACCATAGGACTCCGTGCTTGAGGTGGCATATGTTACCACTTGTTAAATTTTATTAATATAAAATAGTTATGAGTATTTAATTATATTATAATTATCACGTCTCGGTCCGAGTTTACCTCCTTACATTTGGGATTGGACGTGCGGGACTCATCCTAAGAAAGATTACACTCGTAATCCCCCTTGAGAAGGGATAACTCTTACCCAAACCATTTCAACAATCCAAATGACACCGAAATAGGCCTTACAAAACCTGAGGTTATCCCGATTATCGAATTGGAATTCATACTAATTACTTTAGAGGACCTAGGGTCTAAATATTATTTATGACTATACCCGAATCCCGGTCAGGCTGCCTACGTTCCCTGTACTCAAGGATCAAGCCATACGTAGCTCTTATATATTTTAATTGTCAAACCGGATTATTCTCATTTTTCTATTTAGCGGTCCCTTTAATACACCTGCAAGGAGTGCTTCTATCGTAACCAGGAGTCCAACCCCTCCGTCGGGGTATCATTAATCATATATTTATCCGGTTGAATTCACGACTATTTCCAAACCGATAAACAAACTCGAAACACATAATAAACATGTAAATAAATATAAAGACAATAACGTAACTATATAAATCCATCAAGGGCATATAGGTAAAAACCACTCAAGAGGCACCGTTGTAGTTAACTTGAACTGTCAGGGGCATTTTAAGAATTTCAGCTTCAATGGCAGTCCTGTAAATATACAAAATTGCCAAGGGTATTTCTAAGATTTCAGCCTCAGTGGAATTTACTCACCTCGAAATCCCGCTGCATCATCTACCGCCATACGGTAAGTTCTCAACACTTGGTCGATCAATATACACCTACAATTATATAATCGACCTTAGTTGCCACACGAAAGTAATAATGACTCGATTCGACTAAACGTCACACTCCAATCCTCCAAATCAATCAACCAGCAATTAAATGAACTTCATCACTCTCCAACAACACCGAAACACCCAACGGATTTACATTCAGAAGAAAGCACTACGTACACAAAACAATAACCGAAATCGGCAAATTATGTATCCACGCGCTCGTATCGACGAGTACATAAACCTGAGACAACTCATTGCCCCAGAGGATGTCAGACGAGCCGCTACAGGCGGCTGCGCTTGGGCCCCACGTGCCACCACCCGCAAACCTGTCAACTCCTCCCTAAAACCACATATATGCAACCACAACAACTCTAGGAAGCCAATAGGAGCAACAAGAACTCCCAGAACTGTCGAACGCGCATACAAGTGCAGCCACAGCCGGTGGCGTGTGGGCGCCACGCGTCTCCAACAAAACTCCCAACATAAAAGTTGAAGATCAAAACAAGGGGAACAACTTTAATACCTGAGGTTTTGATCAATTCAGACCGGAAGTGCCCCAAAACTGCCCCGAAAGGCTGCCTCCAAGCTCAACCGCTCCTGCCGCCGTGTCGTGCCTCAACACCACTAGTGATCAGCCCAGAACACCAAGGCCTTCAATTCTGGGCTGGTCTCAGCACTCGTCGTCGCCCCACGCCGGAGAACGAATCAGGTTGGGATTCTCCGTCGTACTGTTTGCCTCCACAGGGAGGCTCGCACGGAGGAAAGGAAGAGATTTCGACCGGCCTCGACATCTTAGGTGGTCGGAGGTCGTCACAAAAGTCGAGTCGAGTTAACGGGTCCGCGTCTGGTCAGTTTAAAATCTCGAATAGTGAACGGAACGGACGCGCGCGTGGAAGGGGAGAAGAAAATGGGTTCTTCCCATTTTTGAAAGCTCATCCCTTCTATTTATATACTTTCAAAAATAGAAACTCAACTTCTATTGACCATAACTTCTCTACACGGTATCCGATTCACACCTGCCGCGTGTCTACGGACTCGTATCGTCGAGAACTACAACTTTCGTAAAGGGAGTTTTTCGAGAAACTCGACATAGCAAAAAGTCAACCTTTGACCCTTTAAATAAGACGTTTCCGAGCGTCCCTTGATTTCGAACACTTCAGCACTCTTCTCGAAGGTAATTAATTTCCAAGCAATATCAGAATTTAATATTTAAATTTCCAGGTTATTACACTCGATATTAATTCGGGGTTACACTCGATATTAATCTTGGTAAAATGGTGAATTTTGGGGCGAGGTGTTACAATAATACTGTGACTTGTGATATTATAATAAATTAATATTGGGACCTGACGAAATTTAATCAGATTAAATCTATAGTTATTTAATTAGATTATAATACTTATAACTATTTTATATTAATAAAATTTAACAAGTGTCTCACACCCACTTAATCATATATTATAAGCTTGATCCTATTTAGTTGAGTTAAATTTTGATAAATTTTAGGTAAATTATATTTTAACTCATCTAGAGGTGACTAAACTCAATTCAACCAAACAAAATAACAAGAAAAACAAAACCTAAAAAAGGCCCAGACTGGAAAGCCACCCTATCTCGCTCCATCACCATCAACCTACGACGCTCGACCTTCAGATGACCGTCCTCAACTCCTATCCGACTACAACATTATCGAATGCGCTGTCGAACGAAACAGAAAAATGAATTTCTGAAATCGTTAAAGAAAACCTTATTTGAAGGAGCTATACACGGTAAAATCAGGTCCTAGTTAATCTTTCCCGAAATATTAACGAACATGTTAGTACTCATTATTATGGAAGAAATTAGGCTAAGTTTCCATTACACGTTTTTATTTTGTTTTTTTATTATTTATTTTTAAGCGCGTCCCTTTAACTCGACCAATCTTATTTTCCCTCTCTCCGGAAAACCCCTGTTAGAGTTTATTTATCGTCGACTCTAGCGGTCTTTAACAATACCTTATTCAGCCATTTATGACAAAATTTCCTCCTTAGCATCACTCTCAGCCCCCTCTAAGGCTGCTCATGTCCAAGAGGTGGCTCTCGAGAATTCCCAGTACATCATGGTTGGGCTCCTCAAGCAACGTCGCTAGATTTATGGAAACGATCCCATCCATCTGGGGGTAGCTCTCTAGTATGCAAATCCATACAAAGGTAGACCGATTCATGTTTCAATTTGATCGAGAAGCAATGCGATGCAAGTGATGGCGTTGTACGATTTGATCTTTGGTGGTGAATCCTCCTCTTCATTCCGTTGAGACATGGGTCTCTATATTATGGACATTACATTTGCTGCGCAATAGGAAATCTCTCTAGATGATCGGTCAATGCATTGGTAAGGTTCATCAATTTGATAATTTGGCTCTGAATTGCATAGATGAAAAACAAAAGATTGGTCTGACTATGGATGCTAGGCAGCGTTACAGATTTTATCGCACCTATTCATTTTCTTATGTGCATGTTTGATGTTGAGATCATATATGAGAAAATTCAAGGTCTCTGTAAGTTTTGTGGTCTTTTTGAGCATGATGTTGAGGTTGTGATGAGCTTTTTGTACAAGAAGAGAAAGCTGTTCATGGGCTCCTTGTTGTAGCGATGGAAGAATTGACTATAGCAAAGCACAATACCAAATGGCGGCTTTCTGAGTAGTGAAGTTGCACTGAGGGCTAAACAACATCAAGAGGAATCTGTGCAATTGGGTGCAAAAGTGAGGCTTTAGTGTGGGTGCAATTGCCTGGAAACCACTTGATGGTGAATGATGAGTTGACTGCTAGGGTTCTCAAAGCTTGGAAGGCTGGAGGTTTTGTTGTTCCCCCGCTTTTTGAGCAACAACAATCTGCAAAACGGGACGAAAAAGAACAACAGAGAGCCCTGTTATTCAACTGGGGAAGAAGATGCTTGAGGTGTCCACGGTTTTGAGTCCGGAAATTGCAGACTTGAATTTGAGTCTTCCTTATGAGTTGGGTCGGCTTTTGGTGACACCCCCACCGAAGAACCGTGGGTAGGTCTGTCATTCGATCGGTTTGAATCGGTAATGGGTGTTACCAACTTCAAAACCAAAGCTTTTAGTAATAAAATATGACTACCAAAAATCAACCAACTTTTTCGGTATGAGATAAATCTTACCAAATTCGGTATTTCGGTTTTGGATATTACCAAACTTTACAACAAATATATTTCTGAATATAACGAAACAATAGAGGAAGCATTTTTTTGAAAATATATTAATTGGCACAATAACGTGCTTACTAATATGGTGTAACCTGTTTAGTATGTTAATTATATACAAGTGTATATCTTTGTGAACCAACCGTATAGAGTATGCAAAATTTCTGAAAATGTTATTAAATATGATATGATTAATATGGTGACAAATAACTATGGTAGAAAAATCACATATTGCCTGTAACGTTTGGGTCTTGATCAAGTTTAGTATGTTATTATGTACAAGTGTATATCTTTGTGAACCAACCATATAGAGTATGCAAATTTTTTGAAAATATTATTAAATATGATATGATTAATATGGTGAAAAATAACTATGGTAGAAAAATCACATATTGCCTGTAACGTTTGAGTCTTGATCAAATCAGTCAACATTATTTATTCTTATAATTCCCCATGGGGAGCCATATCATTGAGATGTAAATTTCCCAATTTTTTTACACCGAAGCATTACTTCTCATTCATATGAGAGGCTATGAGTGGAAGTATCGATCAAAATAAGACATAAAGGCTAAATAATTGCGTTTTCGTGTAATAAGTGACATCATATTAAGGTTGAGCGCATTGATCAAGTTCTAAACATTGTCAAAAGTAGATGAAATTTGTTCCATAGTCGTATTTAAGTACATTGACCAAATCGTACAGACTAATTTCGATTTTATAAATTTCAGTGTTAGAAACCATAACATGCCTACTAATGTGGTATAACTTGTTTAGTTGGTTATTTACAGGTGTAGATCTTTGTGAACCAATTGTATGGAGGAAAAAAAAATTTCGATACTCATGTGAAATAAGATATGATCAGTATAGTGAAATACGGCTAACGTAGAAAAATTACATAATTTTGGGTACTGTGTGTGCTCAGATCAAAGTGATTAACCTTATTTGCAAATATAAGTGTTTAAATATCTAGCATTTCGGTAAATTCGGTATTTACCAAAAATCAAATCAGCTTTTCAGTATTTTTTCAGTTTTGATTATTTCGATTTCGATTACGATTACAAGATTCGATTTATTATATTAAAAATATTAGGTTGGTTTTTGATCGATTTTGTTATTTTCCAAGCTAAATGGTAGCTGTTACTGTGGGTGAACAAGAAGGTCTACAAACAAAAGCCTAAGGAGGGACCACCTTGCTCTACTCAAAAGGGTCGGATATGGTTGGTAAGATTCTCGAGGAGGATAATGTGATAGAGGAAGTAAATCCCTCTACTGATTCTTCAGAAGCAATGGAAGTGGTGGCAAAGAGGTAGCTCTACCTCCAAATAAGAAGCCTTCGACTGAAGTTGTTGTAGGGGAGATGGAGAAGATGGTAGTTGAAGTGGTGAATTCCACTTTTATAATCACAGCCCGTAATTATCACGTCATGATGATTTTACGTTCGTATATGAATCTGAACTTCACAGAACTGCAGTACTAGATTGAGTAGCAGCTTCCTCATCAATATCATCTGTACCAGATCGAGACCAAAATTCCAAAAAGCCAGACGAGACAATTGCAACAATCCAAAACTAAAATAATGTCGTGCATGCAGCGTCATATAGTACAGTTACTCGGCAAAGTTGAGACGTTACAACAACCTAAGGAGGTTCCAAGGTCTACATCATTAATATTTTACCTCCTGCAATAATCTTTTAATGAGCGTCACATAAACTAGTTTTTTTTCGATTAAGAAAAACACTAACCAGATAACAAGTCAAATTGGAAAGCAGGCTGAGTTTGAGGGGTCATTTAAACTAGTTCAGAGGAATCAAATGTTAGACACAACAGCAGCAAAATCCCATATTCCCATATTGATATATGCAAGAATAATAAACGGAATAAGTCAACAACACAAGAATTTTGAAGGCCGTTCGGAGAAAAATCCAAGATAAACATTGTTTATAATTAACATATTAAAACAGTTTCATTGCAGTTGTTAGAAAATTTTCTATGGTACCTAAATGTATCTTATACCTTGATTTTATTAAATATTTTAAACCTTTAGATTAACAATATATCTAATGACGAAAAATATTCTAATTTAAGGTAACATGTTTAGCCCTTAGCCTTTTAATTTGTGTGTGTGTTTATTAAGGGTTTAATTAGAATTCTCTAAGAGAATTTAAATGGATAAGAAAGGAAAAGAAATAAAAATATTTAGAGCCATTAGATATATTGTTAAAATAACTTTCTAACCTAAGCATTCATTCAAAGAAACTTTTAGAGAAATTATTTAATAATAAATGATATTGATTATCAATTACCAATTCTTGTTTTCCTTTTAAAGAATTATTTTAGAAAAAAATTCTATCTTTGTTCACTAGATTATTATTCATTACTAATTGATTGTAATGATACAAATTATTGTCTCTATTTAACGGGTAAGTATCATAGTTGATATTTATATTATTTCCATATAAAAATTATAAATATTCTAATCTAGGCATTTAAGAAATTTTGTAGTCAAATTATCTTTAATACAAATTAATTATATCATTAATAGTTTCTTTAATGGATTATTATTATTCTTACATTCTTTTTCAGTCAAAAAGACATTCTAACATGCATTTTACTACATTCACAACAACTTGTATCAAATCGAGATAATATTTGTTTACATATAGTAATTACTTCATTTACAACAAGTGATTACCATTTTTTAATAAATGTTACCACCATCGTTATCAAATAGGTAAATCACTATATTTAGACTCAAAACAAGCACGTCTCATGGGTTAAAGTTTTTCTTTAGGTGATTTAGTATAACGTTATGGAGATTTTATCGCCAAAGTAGTAATTACTTTTAATCGACATAATTTATCATGAACTACAATATTTGATGTAAAATGAATAATCTTGTTCTAATTGTAGTAGTTACATCGATCACCTATAACCTATGTACTAATGTTTAAATAATTAACAAATGTGACAACAAATATGTTATTAAAGTGGTAAATATTTATATTTCTAGTATTGATCATTCAACTACTACAATAAGCACCTATATTATCACATCTAAAAAAATTGATGTAAACGTATGTTCAATTTTTAGGAATTACCCCACTTAATCGAATATACTATTTCTAGTGGCTTTTATTGTCATAGTGGTAAATTTTTAGGTTTTATCATAAACGAAATAGTTATTACTATGACTACATATTTTACCACAACCGATAACAAATGACGTAAAAACAATAACTTTTGTTCAATTTACAGTAATTATCGATCTTAGACTAACGTACTACTTTATGGGTAATATAACAAAGACAACAACAAGTTTGTTGTTAAAGTAGTAAACTACTGTGTTTTTATTATAATGAAATGATTACTACAATGATTACACATTTTATCACAACCCACAACTATTGATGTAAATGTTGTAATTTATTTGCAATTTGTAGTAATTATTTCAAAAACTATATCAAAAACTCATTATGTGAAAGAAGTTATTCACGTGGTAGTTAAAGTTCTCAATTTGATAAAAGCTGTCCAAATATGATATTTACATCTTTGATTACTCAATTATAATAACTACAATAATTATTGTCATAAATCATAATCGTAGTTCATCAAAGTGTACTTTAATATTTAACAATATTTGTAACATGAATATGGACAATATTACCTATCAACAAAGAATATATTGTAAACATGGTAAATTTAATTTTTTAAAAATGACACACGTCGATTTGTAATTAAGTAACCTGCTACCTGTTCAATAAGTTTTAACTATATTCATTTATATTTAATAAAAATAAATAAAAATATATAGATATGAGATACCATAGACGGTACGTCCCCAGTTGCGAGAGGATAACAAAGTGATAAAGAGAAAAGTTGCAATATATGATTGCAAATGATAAATCCAGGAGATAGAAATACGTAAATTCATTGAGGAGAACATCACGATATTCCACAATACCAGATAGCTAGACATCGATTTTGATACATACATACTTGGCACTCGGTCACGTTTGCATTTTGGACACAAATTTCACACTAACAGAGACTTAATAACATGAAAACAGACGGTCTCGTTACTCAGGAAACAAAGGGTAGGCTCCTAATTAATTAGTAATAGCTGATATTGCTATGCTTGTTCTTGTTGGACTTGCTGCCGTTGCTGGATGACCTCTTGTTGGGGTAAACCGACTTCTGGATCTTCACCTGGGTATGATACTTGGTAGTGTAACCTTGCTGCTTGTCCACATACTTGTCAGTAGAGGTATACTTAGCCTCTTGTTTGTAACCCATGCCTCCAGTTTTCTTGTCCACGTACTCTTCCGCCTTGTAGCTCTCAGTAACCTTGCTCCAACCTCGACCATACTCGTCCTTGTAGCTACTTCGAACCTTCTTCTCCAGTTGTGTGGACTCACTGAACTCGGATGATGATCTCTTGCTCGAGCTCGAGCTCGAGGGCACCCGCTCGATGACTCCACAGTAATGATAGTGTGGTTCAGGCACTTTCGACATTGCTTGATTGAGAGCTAGAGATCTGAGAATAAAAGGGTTCAGTTGGAAATGAAAAAACTTGAAGGGTGAAGAGGCTCACTACTGGCCTTACTTATAAAGTTATAAGGTAAGGTGGGTGTTTGGGGTTTTCGTGTGTTAATGGTTTTTTGTTAACTGTGTCTTGCGTCGTTGATTCATTGTCAGATATATTGCTTGTGAGAATCCTTGTGAGATATCACATCGAATCTTATACGAACTCTTACACACGTATGTATCTGAAAAGCTGAAAGCCTTTAGAACTGAAGGGACGATATGATGAGATCACTAGCTATAGCTAGTGACTTTGGACAAGAGATAATTTAGAAACTAGCCCGGGGTTTGAATTTTTAGGCGTGAGATGATGGTGGTGCCGTGGTGGAAGCAACTGTTTGATCAGATGTTGGTAATGTCATACAATAGTACAATACAATCTATAATTTTCTGTAATAAAATGAAGTTGCGCATAATCATCGATCAACACCATTTGGTGAAGAACAAAGGTTAGAGCAACTAATTAAATAGTTTAATTTGTTTGTTTTAGTCAGAACAAATAACAAAGAAGCTAGAGAAATATAGTTTAGTTTCTCAAGTAGACAAGTATACTACGGATCAAGTCAGCATATAGTTTTTGCATCCCCTAGCGAATAGAACTTGCTTGCCATGCATGCGAAAAAATCCCCTTCAGATTTTGTCTCTTTCACCCCTTCCGGCCAAACGAGCCGGTTCTGTCGCGGCGCTTTGGATCGGAAGAGGCCGTTGCTGCCCCTCTTTTCGATTTCTCTTAGATCTGGTGAGTCTCTTCGCCCACTTGACGACGTTGTTCGTCTGTCTGACGGCCTAGTCTTCTCCCATGACGTCGTTGATTGGTTTTTGCGATGGAGTCGGTCTATTGTTTTTCCTTGTTTCATTCACCCTCTTCCTCTTTCGGATCTGGTCTCATGCTCGGTGTAACTCACCGAATCCCAATTTGCAAGACTCATTGACAGCCTTCACTTTCGTTCTCAGATCCTTGTCATCGGCAGCGCAATAGTTCTTTAACTCGTCGGTCTTGCCGTCTTCTTTTCACCGGTCTTGTTGTCTTGTGTTTGGTTTTGTTGGGTTCAGTGTTTTACAAGTTTAACCATCTTAGATTAGGATCGATTTTGGCCTGCAGCACCAGTTTTTCCCTACTACGGATGCGGCTCTCACAGTGAAATTTGGGTTGCGGTCATCGACCCATTTGCTGTGTTGTGTCTCTTTTGCTAGGGATTGTTTTGTTTTTGGACATGTCTTTGGGTTTCTTTTCTTGCTTTGCTTTGTTGGGTCACTCTTTAGCTGGGCTCATAGATAACAGCCTGAGTTTGGTTGAAGAGATTTAGATTTTTAGTTTTTCCTTTTAAGTTTTGGTATGAGATACAACATTGGGGAAAACCTCCATTTTAGTATGGTCGTGCTGGGCTTGCTTCATCGTCTGTATCGTATACATATGAGTTTGAAAGGTAGTAGTTGATTGTTGGATATGAACCTATTTTCAGATCGTGATGGGTTTCTTGTAATTAATTGTTGTTTTGTATCTAAATCTGCTTTAGTAAAAAAAATCAAGTATGCTACGACTATTTGTAATAAGGAATCTCATTGCTTAATATTGCAGTTTTCATGAAAAATAGAGAAAAGGAAGAGAAAATTTATGGACTTCACTTCTGAAGTTTTCTGGTTCCTTACATGAGTCGAGGGAATACATGTATTTATATCAACAGCTTGGCAGCTGATGCACAAAATAGAGAGTCGTTGTCTACAGTGGCACTGTAGTAGGCTAAAACTCACTAACCATACATACTAATGATAAACTAATCAGTCGTAAAAACAACTAATCAATAGGCTAGCACCACCATCGATCAGCTTGCTAGTAAAAACTAAGAAGTGAGCATCATGCTTACTGCTGCCATTTGGTTTGGTAAATACCAAACCGACCAAATATTTTTGATTTAATAAACCGAAAATTGATAATCGAAATCAAAATAACCGAAACGGAAAAATACTGAAAAAGTTGGTTTGGTTTTTGATAAATACCGAATTTACCGAAATGTTAGTTATTTAAACACTTATATTTGCAAATAAGGTTAACTACTTTGATATGAGCATACACATTACCCAAAATATGTAATTTTTCTACCTTAGCCGTATTTCACTATATTGATCATATCTTATTTCACATGAGTATCGAAAATTTTGCGTCCTCCATACAATTGGTTCACAAAGATCTACACTTGCAAATAACCTACTAAACAAGTTATACCACATTAGTAGACATGTTATGATTTCTAAGATTGAAATTTATAAAATCAAAATTTGTTCATTCGATTTGGTCAGTATACTTAAATACGTCTATGGAACAAATTTCACCTATTTTCGACAATGTTTAGAACTTGATTAATGCGTTCAACCTTAATATGATATCACTTATTACACGAAAACACTATTATTTAGCCCTTTATGTCTTATTTTGATCGATACTTCCACTCATAGCCTCTCGTATGAATGAGAAGAAATGTTTCGGTGTAAAAATATTGGGAAATTTACATCCCAATGATATGGCTCTCCATGGGGAATCATAAGAATAAATAATGTTGACTGATTTGATCAAAACCCAAACGTTACAAGCAATATGTGATTATTCTACCATTGTTATTTTTCACCATATTAATCATATCCTATTTAAGAATTTTTTTTCTGAAATTTTGCATACTTTATACGATTGGTTCACAAAGATGTACACTTGTATATAATTAACCTACTAAACAAGTTACACCATATTAGTAGGCACGTTATGGTGTCAATGACCATATTTTCAAAAAATTGTTTCCTATATTGTTTCGTTATATTCAGAAAATATATTTATTGTAAAGTTTGATAATACCGAAAATCGAAATACCAAAAACCGAAATACCGAATTTGGTAAGATTTATCTCATACCGAAATAATTGGTTGGGTTTTGGTAGTCTATTTCATTAACGAAAGATTTAATTTTGAAGTTGGTAACACAAATTACTGATTCAAACCAACCGAATGACAGACCTAATTACTGCATAAGCGTTTATATTGAGGCAAAGTTTCTCGAAAGTCTCGTGACAAAACCAACCGTGACAAAACCAACCGTGACAAAATCAAAGTCATCAAAATTATTTAATCACAGGTTCGGTACTATTTAATCACAGGCTATATTGGGTATTGTAAATGTTTGTTTTAATCACACAGGCTCATATAATATAATACAAGTATGATTGCACGAGGAATACTCTTGACAAGACTTATTTAAGAACTTATTTAGTTTTGCACTAAATCTTCAATATCAAAATAATTTACGTAGCATAATTGAAACTCAACTTGTCTAATTTACTCGGTGATCCACTAATTTGTTGGTACATCAAAATTAAGCAACATTGAAATTGATGACATGCATTGCATTCTGCTAATGCAAATAAACACGAACTACTGACCGAGGGCATGGACGTTCAACGACTCTTGCCACCTATTTTCAGCAAGTGCCAGACCCATCTCTCTACGCCCTCGATTTGTTTACAACTTTACAATATAACCGGAAAACAATAAATCACATTTTTTCTTGTATGTGTAGAAATACTTTTAACCTTTATATATCGAAAGCTAACAGCTTGGTGACGTTATTGCCGAACCCTAGCTTGTCAGCTAAAACCCTAACACTCGGGCGTCTGTGAATGGTCTCGCTTGGAATCGGTGCAGTAGTCGTAGACCTTTAAGTTCCTTTGCACCCAATCCATGGCCGCGTATTGCTGTCGGCTCAGGCCGGTGGTGCCGGAGGGCGAGGCGGCAGAACCAGAGCCTAGTTTGAAGTCTTTGTACCTACCAATGAATGGTTGGTAGTTGTAGTCGGCTTTGTATTTTCCATCCTCAGTGGCCCATGATGATGCATCCCATATGGATCCGTACACCCACATAGGCCTCAATGGGAATGTCGCATCGCTCTTCCTTGGGTACCTTCTTATCGGCACATCATCCACCAGGAATCTGTACATCATTTAATTATAGTCAAATGTAAGGAATAAAATCAATAATTTTACCATATAGATATATTTGACGTAAATAAAAACGATCTCTTTCTTCCAAAATATAAAAAGAAAACTATAATTCAGAAGTTGGGTTGCATATTATTGTGAGTAATTTGTAGCATTAGAGTTTTAGTCTACTAGTTTCTAACTCAAAAACAACGTATCATTTTTTGATAAAAAAAAAAAGAACGTATCATTTTCTGATAAAAAAACAACGTATCATTTGGTTTATCTAACATAGTAACACGTATCGAAGGCTTTCTCTAAGAAATAATTAAATAATTACTTCATTACCTATAGTAAAAGTTGAAAGTAATATTACAGTTTTGATGAATTATTTTGATGTTACAACTTAACAACTCAAATACAAGTACATAACAGAACAAAATTGGGACTTTTCTTTAAGATCAGATTCTCCTAGAGGTACCTTGTCTCAATTGGTACGAAATACTACAGTTTGGATTGATGTTAACCTTGCCTAATACTTACACACATATGACATGCATGTACATTATAAATCATACAATTTAATACTCACATGATCTCAGTTGGGTTATACACTATAGCATAGTTGTGATAATCATGAGTTGGATCAAACCAGAGATGGAACCTGTGCTCCCTCCCAATTAGTCTGTTCCCATCTCCGCTTCCTTTAGTCCACACATTTGTTTGCAGAACATAAGGCTTATCAGTAGTCGTCCCCAAGAACTCGATATCGATCTCGTCGTGATCCGTCGGGTGTTGTTCATTGTTCGAGAGCTATCTCATGCAAAAACAAGCGAGTTAAGCATGTACCAAATCTCACTTTGGTTTACAAATAAATGAAAATGCTATTCTTGCTCAAATCAAAGAATGAAAATATCAAGAAACTTGACTGGCTTACGTAGAATGAGGTAATCACTCCGGCGGTGTAACCGCTCTGGACCTTGATGGCTGCACCAAAGTACCCAGAACCATATGGACGAACGGACTTGAATCCGCTTCCTACAACATGTCAAAAATGTTTAATTATATGGAAGTTCATAAATAAGAATATCATATACATGGTTTGAGAAGCAAGCAAGTACCTGAGCTTCTGTCAAGCCAGATGCTTAAACCGCCCTGGTCTTCGTTTTGGTGCTGAGGACCCCAAAGGTTTCTGTAACCCTGATCAAACCCCATGGACCTAATTTTTGAACTTGGGTAGTATCCAGGTGAGGGTGGACCCTGAGCTGAACTCGAAGCAGCAGCATTTAACAAGAACAAAAGAATAATAAAGAGAACTGGAGAAGCCATGAAGATGAAGAAACGAGCACAACTATTGCTGCTATGGAATAATATTGAAGGTAGGTAAAGGGTATGAAGGAGTATGGCATATATCATTGCAGTTGGGTATAAATAGAAGGATCGAGTGGGATGCCACGGCTGAAAGTTGATAAGTTAGTTGATGGGGGAGTTAAGCATAGACAAAAGTTGACTGTGGGGGAATGGATGTGAAGCAAGAAATTGTCCAACTTTCGTCGTCTGATTTTATCCAGATTTTCACTACTGGTTTTTCGATTTGTGAAAACTGAAAACTAACTCCCAGAGAAAACCTGCATGTTAGGGTTTGATGAGTTGGGAAATTCTGGTCTGTTTTAATGTAATCTGTTATGTTGTTAATTTGCCAAAAAAAAGAGAAAAAACTATATAAATAGAAGAAGATGAAGCTTAAATTAAAGAGAGGCCGTTAGTTTGTTTAACATGAGCTCTTACCATATATATTATTTCTTTCAAGTTCAGATGTGCTAAAATTGCTGCATCCTTGATTTGGATATGGTTTATACATGTTTCTAGTGTAACAGGACCAAGCAAGATGCCATTTCTGGATAAGGCAGGTATTGAATGGTGAAATTGAATTGGGGGATCGACGTTGAAAGTGTGTTTTTACTTGCTTGTTGTTCCTTCACTATGGTTAATCGTTTGTCATTTTTTTGAAGTATAGTGTAGAACTAGTGAACTACGTGCACTCAGAACTATATTACACATTCTTATAAGACTGTTCATGTGAGTTAGTGCTGTCTTAAGTTGCACTAATATTAACTCATATTTAGTGGCATGGTTATAGTTTAAAAAAATGATGTTATACAAGTTTATATGGTTTAAGGATGATCAACTTAAGTACCTACAATAATACAATCTAAGACCATAATGATAATAGTATTACTTAAACTCATTTAATTTTGTTATCTAACCTCATCAAACATGATGTCAATCAAACTAGACTTTTTATTTGGCACAGTCTCACTTAGTCCTAACAAACAAACATATACTGTAGACCTATAGTAATTCGGGTGTGTTATAAACTTGTATTAATTTACACTTCTCCGGCGACAGTTTCAAATCCCAGATTTGAAGATGACATACCGAGTCTTGAAGACAATTGAAAATGCATGATCATGGAAGTTACAATGGGTTTATTATTATTATTATTATTATTATTATTATCCATTTAAACTATCTTTCCGGCCCCAAATAATGCTGCTTTTCTAACTTTTCCAACTTGCTTTTTTATTGATGTTAGACAATTTTGAATATTTCAAGGAAGGACTATTTTTGGACCGTAGCAGGAATAATATATAGTTTTACTTACTATATTAAGGAAACTGATATACCTAACTCCTAAATTGTACGTTTCATATTTTCTTCTACGACGTCAGACGTGCATGATAATCGGTTATCATGTTTACCGTATTTATCCAATATCTAATGAATGATGTTTTGTATTATTCCCAAGTTGAAAGTCTAAATATGCAAAATATTTAAGTTCTTTTTTCATCAACTTACACTATCAGGATCAGTACTTTAGCTAACGGAAAATTTTCATCGGCTAAGTACAAAATTTCGACGGCTAAGAAGTCGTCAGAAAAAAGTCGTCGGCCAAGACTTTAGCCGACAAAATTACTGTTCATCGTCGCTAAAGTCATTTATTTAGCTGACGAAAAAATTTTTCGTCACAAAAAGTCTGGACTTTAGCCGACTAATTTTATTAAAATTTATCGGCTATAGTTATTTATTTATTTAACTTTAGCCGACGAATTTCAATAAAAGTCGTCAGCTATAATTATTTATTTTATTTATTTACCTTTAGCCGATGAATTTTAATAAAATTTGTCTGCTATAGTTATTGATTTTTTTTATTTATTTAACTTTAGCCGAAGAATTTTAATAAAATTCGTCGGCTATTGTTATTTTATTTATTTAACTTTAGCCGACAAATTTTAATAAAATTCGTCGGTTATAGTTATTTTATTATTATTTTTTAACCGGTGGTGGAGGTGGAGGAGGAGAAGAAAATGTAGCACGCCGTACCTAAAAGTTACCTTTTCACAGTGGTTTACGAGTTACCGAGAGCTATTAACTGCGACCGGTGAATTATAATGTTATTGCTCGAGTTTATTTTTGAGTTTTTCTAAACTCTCCAAATTCCTTATTTAATGACTCGATGTTGTAATTTGTGACGACACGAGTCTCTCGGTATTTTCAAAATATTTTTTGGAGCTTCCGTCTATTTTTTATGAATTTTCAAAATTTCTGGTAATTATTAATTACCATTTTCAGTAAATGAGTTTTACCATTTAACCATTTACTTTTTATCCGTCATTAAATCTGGATCGTCAGCCGTCCATTTCCCTATAAATAGAGAAGAGAGGTTTGACTCGGTCAAACCTCCCAACTCGGGCTCTCCCGAGCTCTCCTCTTGCTCTGGCGTGCTCCGCCCGATGCCAGCAACTCCAGCCACCATCGATCGGCGCACCACCCAAAAAACATTCCTCTCACTCTCCTCTACATAGCCCAGTCACTCAATCCGACATTCATCAATCGATGACGGAGATCGGTCGAAGAGGAACTCGGTTGTGTTCGCCGTTTTCTGGTGACTCAGGTGACGATTTGACAAATTGAGGGTATGTTCTTGCTCCTCTCCTCTTTATAATTCATTTCTCTGCTCTTAAACCCCTAATTCGGAGTCTTGATCGAAAATTCCTTTTTCTTCTGTTTTTTGGGTTTTTGAGCCCTTGCTCCGCGCGAGCGTCTTGGAACCGTGGTGAAGCCGGTGCGAGGTTTTTAGAGGATTTAAAGGAGTCTTGAAGTTGCTGTTTTAGGTTTAGGCATTGGCAATGGCTTAGGGTGTTTGGCGGTAGGGTACAGAGATGGTGGGGGTGTTTTGGGGACTGGTGGCAACTGAGGCAGCTGTTACGAAGTTTTGAAGGTATTGCAGGTCGACAGTCCGGCAAGGAGGAGACTGGGAAGCTACTGAGCTTGACCTGAGGACGGATTCAAGGTGAGAATGGTTTTGAGGCTCATGTGTTGTTATTGATGTTGTTATCTTGGTGTTTAATTTGTGGTGTTTTTGTTGTCAAAAACTTGGTAAAATGGAGCCACGGCGAAGCCATGACCGTTTTCCGACAAGATTGCTGGAATCCGCCAGAATATTCTGGTAACTTGCAGGAATCTGACGAAATAGCAGAATTTCCGGCAGAGAACCGAAGAGGTAGAATTCAATTTCCCCGATAACCTTAAATTCGTAAAGTTTCTGTTAAATCTTAAATCGGGCTAATTACGAAAAAATGACATAAATAGGAAGTTTCCATTTTGGGAATCTTCAATTTTAGGAAAGTTTCTATTTATGGAAAGTTGTTATTTTGGGTTGAAAAGGTTAAAGAAAATGTGGAAGTCAAAGTTAAAGGAAATCAGTGATAATTAGTGAAGTATGTAAATTATAAGTATGTTGACCACTTTGGTGGTTGAGGAAGATGATGACTTCTAATAACAAAAATGTCGAGTTGATCATAAAAAATAATTAGATAAATTTCATTATCGACATATCGACTCACAAGTAGTAAATCGATTTAAGTTATGGATTGGGTGTCCATAGTAATTCCACAAATTATTATATGATACCCAACCATAAATGAAATAGTAAGGATAATCGATGCATTAAGATTACGAAGTCAGAAACTAAATGTCGAGTCGATAATAGGAAATAGTTCTATTTGTTGTTAAGTCGTTAAAAAGGATTTGGTTAGTCAACTCTTGGTCAAATTAAGATTTCCTAGTCAAACTAGGAAAAGTACAAGTCAACAGTATTAAAGACTGATATATCAGATTTATTTTACAGTCTATGATCCAACGTGAGATGGATTCGACCATTTGGTTATTTTGAGGTTGTGCTCGAGGGGCATTCCGAGCAGTGAGGAGGTCGCATTAAGTACTGTGAGTGGACCTTTTGATTTTAAGACGTGCATGTTCAATTATTTATGAAAATTTATAAATAACATGATTTTATTGATTTAATGAGCCGGTGGGGCCAAGAAGCTGGGCTGCTCCCCTCCCGTAAGCTCCTTTGTTATGTCGGCTGTAATTTGTTTTATGTTGATTAAATTTAGAATGTTCGTTTTATGGCCATAGTTTTGAGGACGGTCGAGGAACTGTGTCTTATGCATGAGATGCATATTTTAATTTACGGAGGAGGAGTCATATAATAATGATTTTTCGTATTTGCTTTTTTTCATCACCATGAAGGGTCGTCATATATATATATATATATATATATATATATATAAAGATGCTAGCTAGCCATACAACCCCCCTCACTTTGGAAGTGGAGCGGGGCAATAGTAGTCCTAGAGGGTTCCGACTCTAACCTGAGAGGCTCATTATCATGGTGGAATCTCTCAATCATGAAGGGTTGTCATATTACTTAGTAGCCTTAAAAGTGCCGACCATAGTATGGGAAACTCTCTATCATGGTGAAACCTCTTCCCCTATTTTAAATACTGATTTTTTTAAGCCAATGAGATTGGCAAATGATGTTTTGTTTTTTTCGAAAGGATAATTTGGGATTCTTCTCCAAGGAGGCATACATAAATGATTTCTCAGAACAATTAGAGGGAGAACATTAAATCAAGATATTTTCTCACGCCTGGATATTATTTTTTGTCCACTCACTCTAACGTTGTGTTTTAAATGTTTTCCCCTGGACCCTTCATTTTCAAATGTCCAGTGTTGCAGGGTTGCTGAGAGGATGTCATGCATACAGAAGACGAGACATAGCCACTTATCAGCTGATGCTAATGTGCTTATTTAGGTAGCACTTTGTTATAGATCTACTCTGATTACCCAAGCTTAGCTTAGTTTAAATTGTTGGAGAAGCGTAGATGTGATTATATGAGCGGGGTGGCTCTAGATGTTGAGTTGTTATATTTATTACGTGGAAATGCTTAGTGAATTAGCAAGAAGGGTTGTCCGTTTCAAGGGGGTTTCGATAAGAAGTTCACTTGAAGTGGACCCCGCATGATTTAGTTCGAGTTAAAGTGGTTTAACTCGAGGTGGGTCCTGACAGAAGAAGAGGAGGAACAGGAGGAGGAGGCTAGGAGGAGGAGAGAGGAGGGGAGGAGAAGGCTAGGAGAGGGAGAGGATCAGAGAAGGAGAAGGAGTTAGAGGAGGAGGATCTAGAGGAGGAAGGAGGAGGATCTAGAGGAGGATGAGGAGTTGTTGCCGCCGGAGGAGAGGAGGATGAGGATTTGTTGCCGCCGGAGGAGGAGAAGGAGTAGGAAGGAGTAGGAGGAGGAGGAGGAAGGAAGATGAAGAGGAGGAGGAGGAGAAAAATGAAAGATATAAATGTGAATGTCTCAAAATTTTTAGATGGACAGTTGTGTCTCATCATGGTGAGAGTTTGTTGTATTGAAGGTTCAACCAAAATACCTCATATAGATGTGATATAGGTGTTTTCGTCTGTTAAGTGTTTAGAAAAACTTAATTTTGAAGCCTTAAACAAACTTAGATGACCAAAAAAGTCCATATGTCATAGCATTAGCGATAGTTTTACTCGTACGCCCGTTCCGCTTTCAGATTGGTATCACAATAGTCAATCGGACACTGAAATATCCGTAGTGTAATTTTGTAACTAAAAAGTATTTTAGCCAACGAAATACCCTAATTTTGTCGGCTAAACTTTTCAAATTTCGTTGGCTAAAGTTCACAGACTATAGCAGACGAAAAAAATTTCATCGGCTAAAATTCCACTGTAGCCGACGAAAAAATTAGTTTAATTAGCCGACGAAATAATTTTTCTTCGGCTAAAATTCCATTTTAACCGACAAAAATTTAACTTAACCGACGAAAAAAAATTTCGTGACATTTTTTTGGTTATTTCATCGGCTAAAATCTTTTTTATGATAGTGTTAATGTTTTATTTTAAATTAAATTTATATTTATGTTATTATATTATGAAGAACGACATATAATATGTATAATATATTATTTGGTTCGGTGACATAACGTTATTGTTAGCATTTGAATTGTTTAGTTAATAAAATAATGTCATAATATTTATTTTTGATTATAACTTCAAATTTAAATTTTGGCATTGGAGTACATAATAATTTGTTTTTAAATCCAATATTTATATAGGTTGTTTTCAACAGTCCTTTGTGAATACACAGAATCTATGTAAAAATCAGGGCTCATAAGATTTGATGTAGACATATATATAGGAACCTGACTTTATTAGCGCGCAGGAGTCAAAACTATTGTGGAGTTAGACAATGTGAACCAGTTTTTGATGAACAACCTACCAAATGTAAATATAATCAAATTAACACAACAAGAGGCATTGGCTATTTCTATAATATCCCTTCTTAATTAATTAGGTTAATTTCTTCATAGAACGTAAAGGTTGAACACCAATTAATTAGTTGAATTTCACAGGCAACAAAACTGACACTATTAGTACTACGTAAGCGCGACAATATTTCTATCATTGTTGCATAAATTACTAGCTTTCGAAAAAAATAACAAATCAACAAGCAATCGAAAAAAATAACACATCAACAAGCAACTCATATATATAAGTCTCAACCGTAATATTATTGGATTAAATTAGCTCGATCACAATGCAAACAAAAGAAAAATGTTTTCAAATAGTAGAAAGTTGCTTCTTGTATTCATGGGCAGAGTAATTGATTGAATCGAATATCCTTTTGGTAGTTTAGCTCAACTCTGCACAACTAACTTTGTAACTTGATACGTAATACACACACGAATATAATTAGCAAGATTAGACTACAATAAGCGGGTGATTCTTTTTGTTTTTGTTTGCTCTGGATGGTGGTATGGTGCTTTCGGAATTCGGACTACAAAGTTTCATACATGGGTTACGTCAATCTAACTAGTACCATCACCCCTTTGAAAATGGTGTATTACTATTCCATTTAAATACCACATACAAATTACAAGCGAACAAAGTAATTGTTAGTCGCTAGATTACATATATCATGCAAATAGCACTTGTGTGTGTCTATATATATATATATATATATATATATATAAAGTGTTGATTAAGAGTGGAGGTCCGTTCCTTAATTGATTATATATATATATATATATATATATATATATATATATTAAAGTGTTGATTAGGAGCGGAGGTCCGTTCCTTAATTGATTTCATTATTTGACCTATTTCTCCATCATATTTTCTCAACTTCAATATTCAAATTCTAGGTATATATGTGTAGATCATCTCTATCAGTTTTCAGCCAAATTGATAATCATTAAGGCGTTCAAATCAATGAACCTATCCGAGCTGTTCATCTTGAACAGTAACTCTAAATTACAGCTTTGAACGCCATAATGATTATCAATTTAGCTGAAAATTTATAGAGATGATCTACATATAGATACCTAAAATCTGAACTGTTAAGATGAGAAAATATGATCGAGAAATGAGTCAAATAATGAAATCCGTTCCTTAGCTAAGGAACGGACCTCCACTCCTAAAACGGATTGTATATATATATAAAAGGGTTGTTTTAAGTGCGGATATCCGCATTTATTAAAAAATGTGGATTTTCGCATTTTGATCCACTTTTCGATCATGATTTATCATCTAAACCGTTTATAATATAGATATATGTGACTAGATCATCTTTATAAAATTTCATCTAATTTGAAGATCGTTAAGGTATTCAAATATGTGATTTAGAATGAAAAAAACAAACGGTTCTGGTTGAACTGTTTTATTGCGTTCATAATATTTCTCTCATGTTTCATGAATAGAGACGTGAGGGTTGCACCAGCCCTTCTTAAGACAAAAAAATAACTATATTGAAACCTTAAGGGAGCTAGTCTGCTAAGGGATTAATTTGCATGTAGACTGGTCTAAGAATTTGCATTTCCTGTCCGACACATTTACGGCACCAGCTTCCAAACTGTGTACTTTTGGTCTGATTCAAATGATATAGTCAAATATACGTACAAGTTTGTGTTGAACATATTAGATATTGAGATCCCTGGCCGGTGATCGATATATAAGTTTAAGAAGGCTGCAGGGACCGGCCGGCCGGTATGTGTACGCAGGTAATCAAAGAATCCTTCGTAGGTTTTGCATGAGAGATAGAATAGACAAAGGGGTGTGTTTGATACTTGGATTAGTTCGGCCTGTGTGTGGATCCAGAAGTTACCTGGGTTTCTCATAACACTGTTCGATCTGACTTGTGACAAATGTAAATAGGAGTTGGATCGGAATGCCAATCCACAATCCATTCATTAGACATTAGTCTCATATAAATGCACTATTGATTAATCATCATGCATGTTGTTAATATAATATATACATGTTGCTAACCTAACAGATACCATAAATATATGAATTAGGATAAGGAGCTAGCTATACGAGTATTATATATCTTCATAGATGCATCAAGAAGAGTTGAACTTGGGAAATTCCTAATTAGCTTGGGGTTTGTTAACTTAATTTAGAGAGAGCTTGCATCGAACGCACGTATGATCAATAACGATCGACATTCTCTGCTTTCATTAGCACTTAAAAGCACGAATTGAAGGGGCGGGGCTTCCTCATGAAACACCTCGCGTCCACAATGCATGAACAAATTACAAAATACTGAAAATAGATCGCAAAAAATAAACACTCACAATCTGCATGGTAGATTGAAGATGTTCGAGTGTTACTTTTATTCCAAGTAACCTAAATAAAATCTTCCATGCAACCTTAATTACTAGATAGTCAAACCAAGTTTAATTATGATATGGATACAACTGACCATCCATTCTAATAACCTTCGTACTTGAAAATCATGGATCAACCAACATAATATGACGACAAATAATAACATATATGATTGTATAAATTCTATTTGATCATCCACCAAATAATGCATAATGCATTGTTGATAATAGTCTAAATTACAAATTCTTTAAGCAACAAGGTGGAATCAAAATCAATCACAAGAAAAATCTTATATATTTGTACGGCCGTCCCAATCATTAGGCAAATTGGATCCCACAATGTTAATGATTCTTATCGCATATATTTGGTATTCGAGGTAGGAATTTAGATGAATCGATCCAATTCCAAAACCCTCTTCGTTCACTCACGCTAGCTACCACTTCTAGCAATTTCAGTGTATTATCACACAATTAATCTAAAAAAACAGATTGTTTGGTTGGTTTATAGTTAGTTTATGATTGGACTTATTTGTCTAACACTTGGCTTTCACGTTATCTTTTTTTTTCAAACAAAAAAATGATGAGACTTTGCGTTAAACACATACGACACACCCCGAATCTCTATTACGACTTCTTGATCATAACATCCCACCTGCCGAGTATGTCATATATGCCCAAAACAAACACATCTATACACAAAGAAACACACACATTCAACTCAAGAATGATAATATTCTTTAGGTTTTGTGTGCAGTAACATTTTTGATCTTTCCAATCAATTATGATTGTCAGACATTACTGCAAGTCGACGTTTATATGATCCGAAAATGGTGTATTTTTCAATGGTTTGGAGGGGGTCGGCAGGCATGTGCTCATGTCTAACAAGAATGAGAGCTAGCTCAATTTAATTTTAAGAATCTATTTCAACATTTAACGTAGAAAATAGGTGCAACATGTCTTTCATTAATCTTTGAATGGAGTTATAGCTTGGAATAGACTATCGATATGTTTTCACCAGTCAAATACTCGAATAGGGAATGCCCTACCGACAACTAGAACTGCCGGTGCCCTACGCTTTGCAGATTTCGATCAGTTCCCAGAACTGATATGTAACTAATGACATAAGCACTTCCTTATAATACTTATGGTATATGGGCTAATTCAATACGCAGATAGAATACGAATTGATAGAATGAAAGCTATCAACACCATCGCTAGCTATAAACGACGAACGATGCATCAAAAGTGAAATATGAAATTTATATTTTCTGGACAGCCAATTTCGATAAATGAAGTTTTGTGAATAGCTCAAGACGAACCAGTAAGGATATCTACGTTCCAAAACCGTTTACAGTTCGTTTATATATATTTTCTAAAGAAAGTTGCGATTATTTAATACCTGAAGATCATCTGCTTGAGAATCTGATTTTCAATGCGAACTTATGTTTTCAGTTCTTAAGCAACATTCTTCTCAAGATCAAAATGTAAAAATTAGTATTTAGGCAAATACAACATGATTTAGTACATCTTTCCCAATAACAGATTTGGAGACATGTTAAAAAGACATTGATATGTTAAGTTATCGAATCTTCCGTGATTAAAGCAAGAATCAGGAAGAAAGTTATGATTGATATAAGAATTAGGGAGAGATGCAGACTTCAAGGGCAGTCTAGCACATACATGTCATTACCAAATGTGAATGGTTCGGTTTTGCTCTTTTTCTATTAGAACAAGACTTTTGTATAACCGAGTTTTTACTTGGCACGGTTCTTAATGAAACATTGCATGCACCGCTTATCTAATGCAGATATCATTGCTTAACATGAAGTTACTCATGAATGTGTTTGGTTAAGTTTAATCATTACACATGACAAACTTGTTTAAAGTTCTTTTTCTAAAGCTATTTATGAGAAACATATAAAGAGCATTGGGATGCGACATTTTTCAAATCTCTTTGATTAAGATATTAATACAGGGCCATCACATGATTAAGTTCTTAATGAAGTAATTGGTTTCTTTTTGTCATTCTATTAAGGTTATTTTTTCCTTCAAGGTTTTTGATGAGATAACACCATATACACCATTCGACAAGTAGACGCGCAACACAAGAGAGAGTAGTTTAAAATATTCACTTTGTGTGTGGCTTAGTATAATGCTAGTCCAAGAAGAAAATTTGATTCTACATACCTAAAAGGTATCGGGTGTAATTTTCTATATAAAAAACTCTTATCAATGAATAAGAGGATTCTTTTTTGGTCTATTTGCTATATCTCTTTATTTTACAGATCAATATGTTCTTTTTAACAAAAACAAAATAGGAACGGAGTTTTCAGCTTTGATACTTATGTGTCATAACTCCAAACCTAAACCAATATTATATTGAATTATGGTATCCGAATTTGTGATGTGAGTTAAAATAAATAGATTATTCTTTGAATAGATTTATAGAAAGAGAAAATATATGTTGAATAGTACGTTTATTAGAGCACGAAATCATTAGTATTCTACCTGCCAAATATTTTACCATACAAGATTTTAGGAAATATAATATAGACATAGACACATTTGAGAAAATTTATTCACACACACAAAGCCACATCTCTAATCTTTTATCTATTTTTTGGGGAAACTTCCTCTTATACCCTCTTTGTTTTACTTAATTCACATTTTTTTTGCATCTTCTTCCTTCAGCCAAAACCGATTACAAACAAGTTGTTCACTCTATTTTCTCAACTCTATTTTTGATTAATACTACTACTTCTTTAACTAAATTCAAATTGAATTGGTAAGCAAATGGAACATAATTGTATATATATACAATTCAACTCTATATATATAATTGTACATGTTATAGCTTACAAGTAACCTAGCAGGGTTGGGTTAGGCGTCATGACAAAATATCGTGTATACAGACTTTTTTTATTCTTACGATGCAAATTTTTATTTTTGACTCACTTTTCGATCGAATTTTCGCATCTCCACCATGTAGTCTTTAGATACTAATGTATAAATCATATCTGTAAAATTTTAGCTAATTTGGTTATCATTAAAGCACTTAAAATTGTGTTTTTCTATTATAATCATGAACGGTTCAAGTTCGATAGTTGTCCGTTTGTCCATTGTTTTAATCGACTTTAAGTGCTTTAATGATAACAAATTGGCTGAAATTTTACAGAGATGATTTATACATTAATTTCTAAATGATGGATGGTGAAGATGTGAAAATTCTATCAAAAAGTGAGTCAAAATTGAAATTCGCACCGTAAGAATATATAAGGACATCCTTAGCTATGAAAGCCTGTATATATATTACCTCTAAATATATTTTACTTACTTTCTATAATTTCTTTAGAAATTATATATATATCGATATATCTCTGATTTATCTGTGAAATATATCCATATTTTAGATTGTCGATATTTTCATGATTGTCAAAATTTTAGTCCTTATTAAAAACCTTGTCAAGTAACAAAAAACATTGTGGGAAAAACTAAACATTGGTCGAAGAAAAAAAGTGCATAACACACCATGCTACTTCATTGGGAACTTTATCATGTGGTATTCCCCATGATAATTAACTCAATAGTAGAGACTTGATAACTTTCACATTCTAATACTTTTTCACATGTTCCTCGAAAGTAAACTTAGGCAAATACTTGGTAAATATATCTACCACATTTGCTTATGAACTCACTTGGTTCACTTGGATCTCGAAGAATGCCTGCTGTTGTTTATTGTAAAAGACTTTGGTGAAATATGCAGGCTGCATTGTCTTTGTAAATGTATGTAGGTTTATCAGTAGTAGAACTTAATCCACCAGTTCATCTAATGTGTCCAATGATTGATCTCAATCACACAGATTCATGAACAACATCATGAAGTGCAATGATCTTTTTATAATTTAAGGATGTCGCCACGAGGGTCTGCTTAGTAGACCTCCAAGATATCGTCATATTTTCAATGTTAAACATATAACTAGTTTAAGAATGTTCTTTATGCGAATCTGACAAGTAACTTGCATCTGCAAAATCGACCAACACTTTATTTGGTGTCTCAGCATAAGAGGTGGCAGTAGTGTCATGAGTATAGAGGGAGCCATTCTTGGTGGCCGTGCCTAAGTCAGTGGCAGTGGCAGTTCTGTCCCGTGACTGGTTGGTGCCGATTTCCTTAGGAACGGGGCATTCATTTGAGGTCCTTTTTGAATCTTTATACGGAAATAACACGCCCATGTTAATGGTTCATTTGAGGTACTGAAAGATTTTATTTATACCAGTCCAATAACGTTGCGTTGGCGCAGAGTTATATCTAGCTAACAAGTTTACTAAAAGTAATATCCCGATTTCAAGTAAGTCATGGTTTCTCTTATCTCATCAACATACGCAAATCTGAAACTTTTTTTCTTTATGAACACGTAAGAGCATAGATAGTATGATGTATCCATTATTCACTATTTTTTTTATACTTTTAACTCTTGGATTTGTATTGTACTTTCAAGTAATTTAGTTCAAATTTACTTAGTTTGGTATTTTGTAGGTTCAAAGAGAAAGTATGAGCAATTGGAGCAGGAAGAATTGAAAGAGGCATAGCAATCCCAATTCTGGGCAATTAGGCTCTGCATAACAACCAACCTTGCCGAATCACTGAGAGCAACTTAGATCAAACTAGGGAACGAGTCTTATATCTTAAGAAAGCATTGGATGTCTAGTTTCTACAGAAGTTTATGGTTTGTGAATCTAGTATTTGTGGAGAGAGATATCGTTGTTTGAAGGAATACAACTAAAGATGGACTAGAATGTGCAAATTCTTTCATCAATCTCATGTTGTGAAGCCTGAACGTGCATAGAAAGTTCAAAGGAGATTCTAGAAGCATCAAAGATGTAATGAAGGCCTAATACATGTTTCTAGAGTGTAACATCATCATCCATGTCCAAGAAGAACAAAGAATGCCCAATCAAATCAGGAATAAAATTTTATAAAAAGGGAGAACCAAGGTATCACAAAGGACCTATTGGACATGAATACTTGGAGGTTGCCATCATCACCAGTCTTCCATATTTTTCCTTTTTTAGTTTTTTTTTTATGTTTTTCATTATGATCATCGTGTTTGTCATGACTTTTAGTAGTTAAATCTCTAGTTAGGGCCACAATGGACCCTTTAGCATGACTATTTGATATTTTTAGTTTGATAATTACTATTGGATTGGTGTTGAGTTTTTGATCTCTAAAAGAATTGTGGCTTATTTCAAAATACTAGACTTGTGACCTTTAGGGTTTTGTTTTAAGCTATCTGATACAGAGTATGTAGATGCCAATGCTGAATCTTGAATGCTTCTTATGATTAAAAACTATACACTGATAAGAACGTATGTCATGTTTTATTGGTTTGTGTGAATCATTTTGTTCTCATTAAACTTCATTGATCTTTAGAGAGTAGATGTTTTATTGGTTTGTGTTTCATTTTGTTCTCTTTCTAACAAAGACCCATTTATGCTTTACGCTCGGCGGGGTTAGTACTACCAAGCTAAACACCTGTCTCTTTATTAGGGAATCTAATTCTGCCTAGATAGATTCTTTCCATTTAAGCTAATCTGATCTACGTTCACATTTAGTAACAGAGTGTGGTTCAATGCCATTATGTTGTATGATCTCTTGAGCTAGTGTGGTTCGATGTCTTTTATGTCCCACATGTTTTACGTTTGGCAGGATTAGCACTACCGGGCCGAACACCTGTCTCTTTGTTAGGGAATCCAATTCTGTCTATAGATAGCTTCTTTCTATTTAAGCCAATCGGTTCTACGTTCACATTTAGTAATGAAGTATGGTTCGATGTCGTCATGCTCTATGTTCTCTTGAGTCACGAAATACATGAATACATCACCAACATGCATGGATGATCAGTCCAACAGTTCATAAGTGTTTTCATAACACATTGAGATTTCTATGTTCTATGATACCGATGTAGATCCCGATGCGTCCCTAGAGATAACAATATCTATTCATGGACATATCGAAAGATTCTCAACATCGATGAGTGAATGCTCGATTTATGCCTTATTCATCTGTTTCTTCCTCGGACGCACATTAATCGAACCATGTGGCATCCCATTTTCATCTGAGGAGCCACAGTCTCCACCCTTACACTAGGTTCGGCAACGTAGTTACCGACGGTGGCCATTCCCAGACTCGGGGTGGTCTTACTTTTTTCTCAGGACTTCTAGCCTTGCAGGTGCATTAGCAGTTGGTAAATCTGATCTCGTCACTTTTACAATCTCAGAGAGTGAGTCAGACATCGAAGCTACTACATTCTGAAGATCAAGAATATGTTTCACTCACTTTCTACATGTGAGGTGCGGGGATCATAATGAGACAGTGTAGGGACAAACCACGACAATTCCTGTCGTTCCATTCCAACATCCATGTTCCTATCTTCCTCTAAAGACAGGAACACTATCTCATCAAAGTGACAATCTGCAAACCTTGGAGTAAATAGATAACCTGTCAAAGACTCTAGGTATCAGACTACCGTTGGTGACTCATAGCCAACATAGATACCCAAGCGTCGTCACGGACCTATTTAGTACACAATGGAGGCGTAATCGGTACATATACTGCACAACCAAAGATGAGTAAGTGTGAAATATTAGGCTCATATCTGATTACCAACTGATACACACTAAACACTTAATTGGAGACTGGTTAGAAACGAACAAGTAACTGGTGTGCATTTCCAACGTTCGAGCTATAAGTTGAAGTCTCATAATCATAGCATCATCGTGACTATTTTACGTAAGGACATGGGGTACGAGATGCTCAATCTTCATCCCGAAAGACATGCAATAGTCATCAAAAGTCTTTGATGTAAACTCTTTGGCGTTAACCAGTTGAATTGACTTAATCAGATAATCCAGGTGGTGAGCCCGAATCTTGATAGTTGTGCCAGAAGTTTCGAAATGCAGCATTGTGTGTAGGAAGCAAAGCGACCTGTGACTAGCGCGTTGATTTATCCATCAGAACAATAAAGTAAAGAAATGGTCCACACTCTAGATGGATAAGTCCACAAATATCATCATGGATACGATGTAAGAATGATATGTTATATGTGTTCGATTTAGCATAAGACAGTCTCGATTCAAGATTGGATAAAAAATGCTATACAAACGAATGATGAGCGTCAGACAAAGTCAATGACATGTCAGGGAGGGGCCGGTCCACCTCACATGATTGAGAGCTAAACCGGACGAAGTCCTAGACGGTGGAGCCATGGGCGGGTGACCTCAATGTTGCCTGGGGGTCGCCACTTACAACCATGGCACCATCCACTTGCTTTCCGATGATGCTACCTCCTAACTGTATTCATTTGATCGGAAGAAATGATGTCCAAAATTACTAAATAAATAGGGTTAGTCCTTTCTTTTTTTTATATTTCAATTTTATTTCATTAATTGAATTTTGTTTGTTGGGATCAAATTAATAATGATTCTTGATCCTATTTGTCAAAAATTTCTATTCGTAGGTTCCGTTTTTTCGTTTTATCATAACCTTTTTTCAATTTATCATGTTAAGTAGCGAACAAACAAAAATATATGTAATTTTATTTAACAAAAAAAACTTCTTCAATTTCAAGGAATTTCTAAAATAGAAAAAAGGAAACTTTGATTAGACTAAGATTAAATAAAGTAGGGTTCTATTTTTTTAGTATAATTTTGTAGAATTCTAATCATCATGTCTCTTGCCGGATGACCATGTCAATCATGCCAATTCATGTATGAGTTAGATTCCCAAAGATTATGTTTGACAACTACATGAGATTCAATAATCTGAATCGTAATGAGGTAAAGATCACTAGATTGAATCATGAGCTTCTCTAAGATACTTTTACGTCCGCAATTATGAGAAGTTACACATAAGAACTCTTGTCCATTCTCACAATGGGTTTCCAAGTGAAAACAATTAGAGCGAATATCCTTGAAGCTCAATAAAGTTCAATTTCCTCTTGGTGCATAGATACGTCTGAGATGTGAATCGAAGTACCATGATGTAGCAATAAACGAGTGGTACCAAGCCCTTAAATCATAGGTGACGAATCAATCATTGTTGTCATTAAGGTTTGACATGACACTAAGTCCAAAAACAGTTGTTGGTTCCTTAGAATGGTTTGGGTAGTTCCACTATGCGGGACACTTTATCTATCCACGAGACATACCTACAAAAGAGGGTAGATATATGAGTAAATAGTTACACTTGAACTATTTTGAACGATGCAAAACAAGATGCAATCTTGTAACTCCCGGACCCAAAATTTATATAAACTTATAAACTCCAAACTTCAATCGAAATAAAAACCCAAAAACAAGAATAATATTTCGAGCATCCTAAGCTTAATCGAAATAATTCTCTCTCTCTCTCTCTCTCTCTCTCTCTCCTTAGAGAGACTAAGAGGAAATCCCATAAAACGAGAGGAAAAAAGAGAGAGAGAGTTCTAGAGAGGAAGAGAGCGACCAAATGCTTCCCTCGGTCAGTCCAATCTCCTCGTTTTTATAGTCTAACATATGAAATTAGGATCTTATCCTCCTTAGTCTCAAAGCTGATCGGGCTATTCCATGCCTATTTATATACCCACTTAAAAATCAAACTTTCAGGCCCAACGAAATCGTGTAATAGTTGTCTACTAGAATTTATTAGAACTTTAATTCATATAAAATAACTTTACAATGTCTCACACATATAGCCTAGACATCCACAAAAGTTCATACGAACTCAATGTGTCTCAAACTCCAATAAAAGATTCATCGTAACACTCTCACCTTGTGAGAAAAACTAAATAATATTCTGCTCATTCTTGTGTCAATCAGGTTGAAACACATTTCCACCATTATGCTCATTTGACTCGTCTTGAGCATGGATTTTAATACCATATCCTCAAGAAATATGTATATAACTAATCAATTATTTTCAAAATTGTTGAAGTATTACAAATCTGGAGTGCAATATAAAATTTTCGTGCAGCATAACCTTGGCGCACTAGAATAACAATAACTTCTTCGTTATGATGAATATAAATGAACCGCGAAAAGTTCTGGAAACTAGACTTGGTTATGTCCATTGATATATGGTACACATTCTATTTCATCAGGAGATAATCACAAAGCTTAAAATCATAAAGCTCATACAAAGTTTCTGTCTGAAAAAAGGAGCATATTTGTTGTTCTGGCAGATTTGACATGTTTGAGGCTGTGGATCTTTGAGATGGCATGTAGACCTATGCCTTGACAAAAAACGATGAGTTTACACATAAAATGAGGTATTACATGTCTTTAACGTCTTAGTCAAGAAGAAAATTGGTTATATAGCATATAAGGATCTAAAATCAAAAGCTCACAATCACTCTAAAACAATATGACTAGACATGTCCGTAGAGAACCGGTAGTGCGAGGCACATTTACAAACACTTTCTCCTTAAATTCAAAAAAATCTAAGACATCATACAAAGTTAAATAAACTTGGTTGAACAACTGATGCTAGAAAGTCCGCTATGTGTAGAAGACTATAACGCAAAACACGTGGCACCTCTTTGAGAGTGCGGTGCCTTACGTCTCCTCCCCTTAGGAGAGATGAATCTCGGCTTAATGCACTTATTAACATTACTAATCATTTCGTGTGTTCTAAGGATAATGTGTATAATACAATTTATCAAACAATATGAGACAAGGACAGAATCAAAATAATCTTTATTCATAACTTTTGAATGGTTACATCAAAGTCTCGAAATATTGTAAAAACAATTGATTAATAAAAACATCTACACGATGTCTATTATATTGCTTGAAAAAGTGAAAGACAAACTTAGTAAATGACATCAAAGTCGGGGGGTTCCATATTAGGTTTTGAATCCTTAAAATTCACAATCGTGAGATTGATGTTTGTCTCTATATTTTGATTCTCCATACAATTAGTCTCCAACGACTGTTTGTACTTCTTGTATGCACTTACTACATGAGAAGGAGCCAGACATTGTCTGAACCAGTGGTCCAGGGACCCACACTTATGACATTGTCCGAAGCTAGCATGGTTGGACTTCTCGTTTTGCTGAACTAGCATGGGAGAGCCACCACTATGACCAAGCGCATCTCCCCTTCTGTTCCTAACATTGATGCGGCCTCTGTTGCCGTGTCTCCTGCTTCTGGAGCCACGTTATGACTTATTTTCACGAGCATATGGTTCAGAATGATATCTGCCTTTATTCTAGGAAATTTTCCCATCCTTTGTCCTGCTATAATTTCTTTTGAGAACTCTCTTTGTTTCGGCAGGACATAGGTTATTCTGATCTAGGATCATCTAGCTTGTCCTTTTGTTCGGTAAAAAGTTGAGTCACTAGACCACTAAACGTTGTAATCTATTTGTTCTTATACTTAAGGTAATAATGTTTCATAAGTAGTCCCTAAAAGAGTTGTAAATTGGTTTGCCTTCGCATCACCATAGTCCCCAGAAGAGTTAGGTTAGACACGACCATGTTGTGAAAGGGAGATGGAGCTTAAAAACTCTAGGTTGTCGCTTGAATACTTGAAGTGCGACTAACCCATGGAAATACCCTCATCCTACATTGAATACCCGTCCGACAACACTTAAGATAGCAAGGCCAACACCAGCCATCTCAAGGCACTACCGGCTAGAGGTGGCAAACGAGCACGACAAGTTTAAAAGCGGCATGACAAGACCCAATCAATTTAATGGCTCAGTCAAGCTAGGCTTAGAAAAATGAGCCCATAGACCCGGTCCAAACACGACAAATTAAGACCCATGACCCGCCCCGCTCTAAAATATATATTTTTTCTTAACCCTAGAGTGTCTTAACCCTAGAGTCACTCCCAGAACCACTAGAGACAGATTCTAGCATCTCCACTGCTCCATTCTCTTGCCCCAAACTGGCAACAACCCTTCCCTCCTTAGAGAGTGAGGTCTAGCACTCGACGTCCACCAAAATTTCTTTTCGTAGCCTTTCTTGGACCCAAACTTTCCATCGGCTTTGGCTTGTTCTTTGAAAGTGTAGGGCCCCGGTCCTCTTTTCATCGCCGGAGAGAAGGTGAGAGTTCCATGCATATGAGGGATTGCAAATTCAGGAACAAACTAAAGCTCTATTGGCCGAGTCTCCACCATCACATTATCTTTAATTTGGCATGATCAGGAGAGGATATGAGTACATATTTCAGATCATCAAAGGAGACCAAGCTTCTTTTCCCAAACCAAAATTTTTCCATGATAGCCAGCTCGATAATCAACAATTTTTGCCAGCATTCTTATCATTAACTTTGATATCAAGTCGATAATAAGTTCCTTTTTGGGTTCTTAAAGACCAAATCCGAATGATTCCGACTGTTATGTGGTAATTGCATAATCTGCGCAATTTAATATACAAGGCTCGCTAGCATTCTTCGATGGCATCCAATCCTCACCAATGTGATCCATAGCAGCTGTGAGGGAAAGAAAAGAAGAGAGCAAGGGTCTCCTAAACTTAGAAAATACTTATTCTCTCCTCTTTCATTTCCTCACAGCAGGCCGGTCCTGACAATTTCAGGGGTCTAGGGGACGATAAAAAATTGGGCCCCTATTGTTAAATGTAAAAAAAATCATGGTCAACAGTTAGCTACGTAACTATGTAAGCAAACTTATGAATACAAACAGTATTAACACAGCAATAAATGAATAAATCTCCTAGTTATTTGATCAAATACTACATTAATTCAACTAAAATCTTAAGATTACAAAAATCAACACTCTTACTACTAAAAAAAACCATTCTTGCATTCTTGGCTGCAAAAGTTTCAATTAAGCTTAAATATTCAAGTTTTTGAGCCAACTCTTTTTCAATTGACAACAAACCTAAACCACTCAATCCAGTCATTAGTCGATTATACAATAAACCAAACAAGCAAAACTTTGGAATCATAATTCATGGAATCAGGCCATCATAGAACCAAGCTAGCTACCTGATCATCGAAAAGAAAAAAAGCAAGGAAAGAAGAAGAAAATTCCTGGTAATATTAACATGCAACGAAAAAGAGAGAATCTGAATCCGAAAGAATAAAAAAAGAAAAAAGGAAAGAGTAAGAAGTGAGAAGCTTAGCCGATTTGCCGCAATAGGATTATGGTAGAAGACGAAAAGAAACCAGAGGAAGGAAACACTAAACAGAACAGAAAAAAGTGAACTAATGTATATATAATTTTTTTTCATTATATACAAAGGGTGGTAAATATTTTATTGGAGTCCATAAAAATTGGGGCTCTAGGCCCACGCTTTTAGGGCCTAAGCTCAGGGCCGGGTTTGCATCATAGCTGCGATGAACCAAACTAGTGAGGGTTGGATGCCATTGAAGAACGTTAGCGAGCCTCATATAACAGAGTGTGCCGATTTTGCAGTTACCACATATAACCGTTAGAATCATTCGAATTTGGTCCTTAAGAAAGTGATCAAGGGAGTCTACAGAATCCTAAAAGAAACTTATTATAGACTTGACATCCAAGTTAATGATAAGAATTCCTGCAAAAAATTGTTGATTAATAACAAACGATGTACGTACCTTGGGTATTCATATAGAACATAAGACTTCTCAAACTAAGAATTACTTAATTCTCCTTCTCAAACTTGAGTCTGTAAAATATTAGTACACTTGATTTTTTTGTTTGTTTTTGTGAACCCCTCTCATGGTCATTTTAGCAATGTCATGATTTGAATCAAGATTACGGACCATATCTAACTAGGCAAGAACCACTAGACTACCTTACAGTAGTTACACTTGATATTGATCGAGTTCATAACTATTATGCATATTACTTTTCTTTGTTCTTAAAAAAATTTATGCATTTACACTGCATTTACTTTATTGCGCGTCGAATCTTAACTTTATTAACTTGATTATCGAGCGTATATAAGTTTTGACAAAGTTTAAGTATAGCATACCCTTTCAGTGATTTTGATTTCATGAGCTAGGGTTCAGTCGGCAGTGTTTGTTGTGGGTTGGACGACATCATTGTTGTGCTGTAAGTCCAACAACATGGTGGCGAGAGAGGAGTGGCGTGGCAAAGGTCTGGGCTGCCTGCTCAGATCTTCTGGGCTTGGATTCTTAGTGGGCAGAAGCTGGGCTAGGGCTTTGGTTTGGTTTCTATTTGTTTTTTATTTTAATGTTGGTAGTTTAGACTAGGACTGTTTGCGGGTCTAGAACACTTTCTTAGTTTGCAGGCTTGTCTTATTAACTAGGTTGTTTTGATTCTCTGGGGTAGCCTCCTCTGTGTAGGGTGGTCTTGGAAGTTGTCAATAATGATAGGTTAAGGACTTGTCTATTCCTCATTGTTCTCAGTGACTGGTTACTTCTCCCGTTTGCTGCCACGAAAGATTGATCATAGTGCTTTATCACTTGGTCTGTCGCATAGAAATTGCTTAGTATATACTAGGTAGTTCTACTAGGTAGTTTTGCATGATTTATTTCTTTATGTTATGTAGGCGGACCACGGTGGATTGTATTTATGCTATTATACTTATTCCTAAGTTATGATCAATAAAATATGTTTTCGTCCTTTGTTCAAGAAAAAAAATATATCATACCCATCACATATGCTTAATTATGTGTACGTACTCTGTTAGTATTCAAGTACATATATATGTACTTTGTTAGTATTCAAGGAAGTGTAATTTAAGACCATCCCCAATAGTTTCCCTATCTTCTCGATTTTCTCCATGTTGGAGAAGATTTTGGGTGTTTTGTCTAACAAATTCTCTAAAACTTTCTCTAAAATAGAGAATATGAAAAGAGAGAAAGTCAAATCTCCATATTTGTAGCAAACTCCAAACTTTTATGGAAGAATTTAGGGATTGAATATAAATTCTCTATGTTTATAGGTGGAACCTAATATTTCACCTTTACCGGGTTACAATTAAATGTGAAGCCACTATGGGCCCTTTGTCTGGGCCCAATTCGCCATAAAGCAAGGGAAACTACTCCCACATTGGAAAGGGACAGGAATGCTGCCTTCAATGCTACTATAAATACCGGCACATGCATCCCGGTAAAAGGGAACTTCTGAACGATGATAAAGGAACTTCTTAACTATTCTTGATCTTTCTGCTTAATTGACAGTGTCTGACTTAAGCATCGGAGTGGCTTCCCTCGGTAAACCCGGGGACGCCTCTTTGACGTGTTTGTTTTTTACACAGGAAAACTCGGAAGACAAGGAAGTACGCTATTTCTGGAACCGTGCCACCCGCTAAAGAGACCACGAGTCTACCCGGAAACACTCTATTATAAGGAAGCTGTTAGAGTTGAAGAAGAAAATAGATTTTAGGTTTGACTTTTGTTTCTCTATCTATACTAATAAAGCCAGAAAGATTCTAAGAATGATTAAATTTTTAAAGTACCTAAAATACATTTAATTAATTAAAATTTAAAACTTGAGGCTTTCAATAACCATTTGTAAAATAGTAATTGACACTCAACCTGAGAATCAGATTCATTTTCCTTGGAAGGAAAAAAAAGTGGAGATGAAAATTGGAATGAGAGAAACTTCAAATATTATTAAATAAGGAGAATATGGAGGGAGAGGTGGTCAGAGCCCTAACGCAAATGCATCTGGGTAAGGCGTTGGGGCCGGATCTCCTATGTTTTATCAGTAGTTTTGGAAAATTGTAGGACAAGATGTGGTCATGGCTGTGAGAGAGTATCTTAACTCTAAGGATTTGCTTCGGCAGATCAACTGCACTTGGGTCACTTTGATCCTAAAAGTGAAGACTCCTGAGTATGTGGAACAACTCCAACCTACCTCGTTGTGTAACGTCATTTACAAGCTGAGATCGAAAGTATTGGCAAATAGACTAAAACCCCTGATGGATGGCATAATCTCACAGCAGCAAAGTGTGTTTGTCCCGGAACAGTTCATCTTTGATAATTCATTGCTTGCATTTCAAGTTTCTCATGCTCTGAAGCGTCGTAGAAGAGGTAAGGTGGGTTTTTGTGCATTAAAGTTGGACATGAGTAAGGCCTATGACAGGGTGGAATGGAGTTTCCTGGAAAAAGTGCTTGGAAAATTAAGGTTTGGGGGTAACTGGCTTCGGTGGGTGATGAATTATGTTAAAACAGTAACATACTCTTTTCTGGTGAATGGAGAGATATCTAGTAACTTAACCCCAGGACGTGGTTTGAGACAAGGAGATGTCATCTCTCCGTATCTTTTTCTCATATGTGCTGAGGTGCTATCTAGGATAATTTCGGATGCTGAAGCAAAAGGCTCCCTCCATGGAATCAAGGTTTGCACAGTCTCCGGTGATTAGTCACCTTTTCTTTTAGACGATTCCTTCATATTTATAAAGACTGAACTAGAGGATGTTCAGTACATTAAGAAAATTATTAGGGCTTACGAAAGAATATCGGGTCAGCAAGTTCACCTTGAGAAGAGCCATGTTTCGTTTAATAAAAATGTGCCGCTGTGGAAACAACATTAGTTGGCTGCACTACTGGGGGTGAAGAGAGTCGAGAAGCATGATAATTACCTGGGTCTACCTACTGAGCTTAGCTATTCAAAAGATGAGGTTTTTCAATATATAGTGGACAGAGTTCGACGGAAAACGCAGGGTTGGAGAGATAAAACTCTTAATGGTGCAGGTAAGGAGGTGTTGATCAAGGCTGTTATTCAGTCGATACCTACTTATGTCATGAGCTGTTTCGAACTGCAGAAATACCTATGCAACGAACTACATCAACTAATGGCAAGGTTTTGGTGGGGTGAGTTTAGGGATGCAAGAAGAATACGCTAGATAGCTTGGGATAAGATATGCAGCTCCAAGAAGGATGGCAGACTGGGATTCAGGGATATGGATATTTTCAACAAGGCTCTGTTAGCCAAACAAGGTAGACCACATTCAATACTGGCACAGGTCCTAAAGGAGAAATATTACCCACACAGACAGTTCTGCATGCTGAATTAGGAAATAATGTTTCCTATTCTTGGAGAAGTTTGATGATCGGACAATGTTTGTTCCATAATGAAGTACGGTATCAGGTGGGGTGTGGAGAGAAAATTCAAGTTTGGAAGGATCCTTGGGTCCCATTCCGTTACAGTTTCAAACCATTTTCTACACTGATGCAAGGGATATAAGAATTGATGGTCTGTGATCTTATTGAGGAAGAGTGCTGAATGGAAGACATGGATATTGGAGGAGTTGTTTACACCGTTGGAGGTCAAAAAATTCTCACAATCCCCCTAAGCCTCAAATGGTGGTGAGGATAGACAAGTTTGGCATTTTAATAAGAAGAGACATTATAATGTCAAGAGTGGTTATTACGTTTGCCGGTTACTAGACGGTTTGGGAAGGACAGCTTCAGGGTCTGACTTGGGGGTGGAATGTATTAAGTTATGGAGTAAACTGTGGCATGCACAAGTACCTCCAAAGGTACGTATGCACGTATGATGTCTGGCCAAGGGAACATTACCCACACGAGCTGCTTTGATGCAAAAGAAAGTACAGCTCACATATGCTCTTTGTGTGTTTTGCTCGGAGAAAATAGCAGACAGTTTACATTTGTGCAGGGATTGCAATGCTTTAAGCCCCTTCTGGAAGCAAGGTATGTCTGGTAACCTACTTAGCTCCCATTCGGTTTCTTGTGTTACTTTTTGGTTTTGGGACATGGTATATTCTTTGAGTAATGAGAAACTAGAAAGGTTCTTAATGTCTCTTTGGATGATTTGGGTGGAAAGGAACAATATGGTCTGGCGTGGTACTTATTATAACACTGCCCATATGGTTGAGTGGTCCTTGGCTTTGTGGAAGGAATATAAGGAGTGTCGAGCACAATGTGGAGGCAAAACAAAGCGCATAAAATCGAAATGGATTTGCCCTCCACAAGATAGACTCAAGGCCAATATAGATGGGAGCTTTTCGATAGATGAAGGCAATGGAGGTATTAGTGTAGTGATCAGAGACTGTTATGGTGAATGTATTACTTCTTTTGCACGATCATTTCATCATGCTTCTTCGACGTTCCATATGGAAGCTGAAGCCCTTAGAGCAGGGATGCTGATATGTATTGAGCAAGGGTGGCATGACTTTGAGTTTGAAAGTGACTGTGTGAACTTGGTGCATGTAATGGCGACCGTTGGCAATGATTTGTCCTTCACCGGGCGTATTGTTGAAGATTTTTTTTGATAAATAAACGAGTAAATTAAACAAAAGAAGGGAGGGCAAAGCCCAGTACAACCGAAGCCAAAGGCAAGAAAACTGCAAAGCACCAGAAAACAAAGCTACCTAAAAGAAAGCAAAATCAAACCTACAAATAAGACAAAGCAAGAAACTAACTAAGAGGCAACTAGATTTCACTTTTCAGCAATATATCTATCAGTACTAGAAGGTTTAAACTTGATGGACATAAGCCTGCATCTAATCATAGATATGATATTCTTGAGAATCAAAGAAGGAGAACATCTTTTATTCCTAAAGATACGATTATTCCCCTTTTTTCAAATGAGGTAAACAGTAACAGAAAGCCCAAGTTTCTTGATGGTATAAAAAAAGACTTACCACCCATCGAGTAAAAGCCCAATCAATAAATAAAGGCCAGGGAGTGTTTAACCAATGAACCCCACAAGAATAAAGAACATTCCTCCAAATGAGCAACGAAAAAGAGCAGGCAAAGAAAAGATGATTGATATTCTTCGGAACCAGACCACAAAGAGGGCAAAGTGGACTGATATGAGGAGAATAAGCAGTGACCCTGTCAAGAGTAGCAAGTTTACCATGAACAACCAACCAAAGAATGAAACTGGCTCTAGGAATATTATTCATGAACCATATAAGCTTTGACCATTCAACAACAAGATAATGATTTCGAATTTGGTTCATTGCTGAAGTTGAAGAGAAAATTTCAGAAGAAGAGGCTAACCAAGTACAAGAATCCTTACAAGTTGAATTAGGCAAAAGACCCTCTAGGTTATTAACAACTTCAACAATGGCAGAATTAATAGGAAGAGGCCAACTCTACGACTCACCCAACACAAAAGAGCTAACTAGAGCATTGGAAGAAATACCAGAGTTAACTCCAACCTAGAAAGCAAAGGGCCAAATGAGTGCCAATGATCATGTCAGAAATAAGTAGACTTTCCATAACCAATAGTATGCTTAATAAAAGGATGAATAATATCTCTTATCTTTAACAACTTCCTCCAATTCCAAAAGCAAACTTAGGGGGCAGATGTCATCCAAAAGCTTTTTTCTCTCAAGAGTAAATTTGTTGAAGTTTGTCATAATTATGTCGATAACTTTAATTACTTTCATTTGAAACATGTTAACCGTGAAGTAAATAGTGTGGCCAATCGATTAGCCCACTCTGCTAGATGTCGTAAGTTGGATGTTTATTTTTTAGATGAGACTTCTGTTATTATTCAGGATGTGCACTATGAGGACATTTGTGATATTTCTTTTTAACTCGGGGTTTAGGCCGGTCACATGTCCCCCTGATGCATGCTTTCAATCCAGTAAACGGACACGGGTGTGGCTCTGAGCCTCGTTAGCTGTTTCCATACCCCATTTATTTTATTTTAAAAAAAAATAATAATAAGGAGAATATTCAAATGTTAATTATACTTTTTTAATAAAATCAGAAAATCAAATAGATGCTAGTAATAAATAATTTATGAAAACGGTTGGAGATGTTCCAACAACGTTTACCGGTCTCTCCCCAAAATCCCAATACCAAGTCACTCAGTCACTTTTCTTTCGGCAAATAGTCACTTTTTTTTTCTGAGGAAGCAACACCAAGTCACTCTGCACCAACACCAAGTTACAAGGTAGATTACCAAAAACCAAGGTAGATGCCCTCATCATATTGCTTGTATAGTTAAGGTTTTGCGATTTGCATTGATGTCCCATTTGTTGCAAGTAAACCTTACAACCTATAGTATGGTCGATCCATTTGCTATTTTCCAGAAACCATTATAACTGATAAATAAAAGAAAGATGTCACTGATCCATCTGCTCTAGGAGCAATCACCTGAAATAGGTTAACTAAAGAGCTGCTTGCTTAGTTAAACAAATTGTTGCTGAATGGCTATTGAACAATTTGTTGGTATCTTTTCTCTTGTTTGGTCAGATAAAATGCTGAACCTCCACTCTAGAACTAACTACTTAATGATCTGCAAGTTATGCCACTAAGCCTTTCTTTCAGATTTCAGATTGAACAATTTTATTTCGGTTTCTGAATATTATCATCAGTCCTGTTCAACATTATGGCAGTAAAAGGACAATTTCTCCTTAACCCTCGTATTTGCATCTTATCTTAGAAGTTGAAAGAAAATAGCTGTATCCGTGATCCTTATTTGCATATTGTTTAAACTGACTGCACCTATTACATGAGGTAATGATGCAAGTAGATATTGCTTGGTAGAACTCTCTTCTGTTGGTACTCTTGCCATGCAAATGGACTTCTCTTTTTATAGTGTTCATCCAAACCTCAGGTCTCATTCATCTCAATGTGATAGAAGTAAGTCCAATGGCTTCATTCTTCCACATCATATCCCTAAACAATTGAACTCACAATTTGTCTGCATATAAGGGAGGCAAAATGTACATATTCATAAAAACTGTGAGTGTGTTTTGATTATTTTTAATTTTTAATTTCCTTTCAGTTATGCTCAGGGACGTATCTAGGATTGGATTATGAGTTAGGCTAATCGGGCATAGGCCGATTTCTTTTAATATATATATATATATATATATATCTTGATACGTAATGTAAAAAGAAAAACCAGAGAGAAGAAAGTAAAACTAAAAAACAAAGAAAACATAGTACATATTAGTAAATGAAGAAAAATAATAGGAAAGAAAAGAACGGGAAAACACTATGAAAAGGTAAACGAAGAAAGAAAGAAAGAGGAAAGGAAAAGGAAATCAGTAGAAGAAAGAGAAAACAAAGAAAAAGAAGGAAAAAGGGGGAAAACAAATAAAATGAAACTGGGGGGAGCCTGGTTCGAACCAGTGACTTCGAAGAAATCTGGGTTGGGCTACAGCCCAAACAGCCTTTCGAGTGGATACGTCATTGGTTATGCTACTACTCTATTCGTGGATCATGTGGTCGAAGACTTAACACTCCCCAACCTTTTCAGGTAATAATCCTTGGACATCCCATCATTCTATTTCCCCTATTTTTTATAGGTTTGCTCTCGGTAAGGCCGGCCCTGAGGGGGCAAGTTGAGGCGGCCGCTAAAGGTTATTGGTTGCGTAATTTTTTTTTATAAATATAACCTGAAAAACTATATCACTATATATAAATATCATACCACCAATATTAGTATGATTGGTGTAGTCCAGCGAAAAATATTTTTGGTGGCCTCTAAAAGAGTGCTAGTTTCAATCACACTGGCTTCCATTTCTTTTCTTGTTTCTTTTTTTTTCATTTTATCATTAATTTATTTTTCCCATTTTAATTTCTTGCATTTGTTCCTTTTTTCTTCCTCATTTGTTCCTTTTTTTCTTTTTGTTTTCTTTTGTTTGTTTTTTAGAGAGAAAGGTAAAAAAGGTTTCTATTCTTTTGTTTTTTTTCATATAAATGCAAGCATTTAAGGTTTTATTTTTGTTATTGATCACGGTTTGTTCATTCATTTTCGATTAATTGTTAATGTATTTATTTTATTTTTATTTTTTTGACTCTTATTAATTCAATAATTTATGCATGAAATTAATTTATATGTAGAAAAGAAAAATTGTTCTATTTTCATTTATTTATTTTATGAGGTCACATTTCAGTTATTCGCCTCAAACTATCAAAATATCAGGACCGGCCCTGTCTATATGTTACCCTTTCTCCCTAAAGAATGACTCAGATTAATACAAGACATGCTTGTTTGGATTTCTGTATTGTTTATGATTAATCAGAAAGTAAGTGTACCCACATTTAATAATCTGTTTAATTGTTATGTATACAATATTGTCATTGGATTTCCAGTAGTTTGATATATTTTCTAACCAAATGGAGAATTATTTACTTTCCTACATTTATTTTTTATTTATACTGTGTGTTTCCACCAACTTTTCGTCCCATATAGTTCTTGTTGCATTTGTTCTTTGGTACAGGTGAAGTTTGCAACAGAAAATCAAGTGCTCCTTTGTATGAAGATGATGTCATGTTCTGTTACCCAGGATGGAAGGGTAGCAAATTCCGGAAGGAGGATTATGATGTGGTGTTACTGCGTGCCGTATTAAGGTAAGAATCTATCATATGATGTTTATTATTGCTGTCGCTTTTTATGCAATCTGATTCTGCATCTATTTACCTGTCTGTACGGATGTAAAAATATATTGCATAGTATCTGAGGCAAAACATACAAAACATAGCCCGTCGATCAATATTAACCCTTACACACTGGTTTTGGCTAGGATCATGAGGCATGGCTAGGAAATTATCTGCTAGGTTCATCTGAGAAGATGATAGATACATGACATATTGGCTCAGATACTAGTTTGACACATACATCATCAATCTTGAATGTTTTTTAGTTCATTCTACCTAACTGTCATTATATAGAAGTCCGCTTGCAGCGCAACAAAGTGGTAACAATGGTTTGGATAGTGCTCGCTCCGCTTACAGAGTTGATTCTCATCGTACATAGGTACTGATTGCACAACTGCTTTGATCATCGCCTCCTTACCTGCCAGTGCCAAGCTCAGTGTTTTATCGTAACACACTTTCCATCTTATTCCTCGTTTTCTCCATGATGAATTAAAAAGCCTCAGATATGAAGTAGCTCACCTCCATTGGTAACCTTAGATACTTGTCATGTTTGTCCACCCTCTTCACACCCAAGGTGGCGGTGCCAACTCCTCCTGTGTTCCCTTCTCCACATTTTAAGAGAAAAAAAATGCCACCCATCATACTGAACAAACCTGTGATTACATTGTTGAACATCATTGGGAATTACCTGCCTTGTTTTCTCATCTCTTCCCGAGTCACTGCACGTATCCTTGAGGTTGTGCTTCCTATTGAAAATGTTAATGATCAGGTGATTTGGACTCCTGCTGCTTCTGGTAAACTTACTTCTCATGATGCATATGACTACTTGCTGGTTCATCAGCCGGTTATGGATTGGGGTCCGCGTATCTGGCATCCAACAATTCAGCCCCAGAAGAGCTTACTTACTAGGAGGATTCAAGTGGACTCATTTCTTCAACGTCAGGGAAAGCCTCTTTGTTTTATGTGCTCTTTCTGAAGGTCGAGTACTGAAAAGGATCACCTTTTTCTACACTGTAATTGCTGCATGGGATTGGTTTCAAAAATTGTTTCATTTAAGGGCCCCATAGAACTTCTCTCTTATGGCTCTGATCTCTACAGATTTCATTAGACGGCTCAATCGTTCAGGCTTTGTCATGTGGAGACACGGATTCTATAATTTGCTTTGGTGCATTTGGCGGGAATGAAACAGCTTAAGGTTTGATGTTACGTGTTTCAATTATTCAAAATTCAAAGAAATTTTGTTTCTTCTTTGATGGAATTGAAAAGAGGATAACTGGCTAGATGAATTTCATTAAAACATAACCGATTACATATACAGAGAGCTTTTGCACTATACTAGGAAACTATGTTATATAAAGAAAACTAATATACTCATTCTATATACAGAAGATACGTGAGATCAAATCCTCTACAACTGTATATTTTCTTCCTTAACACTTTCTCTCAAGTTGGAGAGTGGATATCTTGCACTCCCAACTTGCGAATCATAGGAAGAAAACTTTCCTTTCCCAAGGCCTTCGTTAGAACGTTTGCCAATTGATGTGATGAACCCACGAATTTCGTAACAATAGATCCATCTTGGATTTTGCCCGTGATATAATGGCAGTCCGTCTCAATATACCTAGTCAGCTCATGAAAGACTGGAGTTGCTGCAATGTGTAGTGCTGCCTTATTATCACAATAAAGTGAAGCGATCTCTCGATGCTCTATGCCCAAATCTCTCAATAAGTATCAAAGCCAAGTTAACTCACAACAAGTTCCAGTTATAACGTGATACTCTGCCTCTGCTGAAGAAAGTGATACACTCTTTTGGTGCTTTGACCTCCAAGAAACTAATGAAGGTCCAAGGAACACACAATAGCCCATAGTAGACAGTCTGGTGAGGGACAACCTGCCCAATCTGAATCACAAAACACTCTTAATCTGAGATCGTTATTGGATGAAAAAAAGAGACCTTGACCAGGAGCATTTTTTAGGTAACGCACTACTCTAAGTGCTGCCTCCATATGAGATTTTTTTGGTTGATGCATAAACCGGCTTAACACATGAACTGCATAAGTAATATTTGGCCTTGATACAATCAAATATATAATATGCCAACCAATCTTCTGTAGTGTCCTTGATCCTTAAGTAAAACACTCTTATCACACAATTTTAAACCTCGCTCCATTGGTGTGTCAATAGGTGTGGCTTCCAAAAGTCATGCATCCTCAATAATTTCTAATGCATACTTACGTTGGAAAATAAATATTCCATTCCTAGAAGCAGAGACCTCAATACCAAGAAAGTATTTTAAATTACCAAGGTCCTTGATATGAAAAGGACTATGCAGAAACGCTTTAGTTGCATCAAAACTTTGAGCATCTGTTGATACCCGAAAAATCACGTAATTAACTAATGATTCGTCACGCAGTAACTCATGCAATCTTAGATGAAATCCTCGATTTAACACACCGAACAAGCATATCCATGCATTGATGTGGGCCAAAGCCACATACACGCACTTTTGGGGCTTGTAGTCGTGGTTATGGTGTGGAAGGTCACAGAGGCACATAACACTCGTTTACTGGTCTAACGTTGTTAAATTGTACCGGTCTTGGGCCCGGAACCCAAGCTCAACGACTTAAATCGGTGACGAAATTGGTGAAAAAGAGAATTGGACTACAATATAAACCCAAAAAAAGACTTCCAAACCCAAAGCTCATTAATTCTTATTCCTTTATATGACTAAGCCCAAGCCTCATTATTTTTCTTCTTCTCAACCCAAAACTATTAAGAAAAAGTCTAATCCCTTTTTCTTTACTCATCCTTGTCGGTAAAACAGCCATCAGACCAATTCCCCGCAGCTTTACCCAGCAGTCGGAAGACTTTCTTCACTGTTCCCGCAACTTTACCTCACAATCAAAAGACTTTATTTCCTTGTTCCCCGCAGCTCTACACAATGCATCTTCATCCTTGATTTTAAGGCTGAAGTTATGAGACCAAGAAGGGGATCCTTATCACCCTGTAGCTAAAGCATTGGAATTCATCCTAGAAAACCAACCATTTTACCCTATAAAAGGAAGAGCTTAGAGCTGCAGTGATCATGATGCAACTAGTCTAGAAAGCTCTTAAATACTCATGCCTTCGTCCTTCAAGCAACAGACTCCAAATCTCTCTAAATACTCAAGCTTTCATGCCTTAGCCATTCTCCAAATTCTTCTTCTAAAACTCAGTATTTTTTCTAGGAAACCCAGTTTTGTTCTTCATTCCCCAATCCTCAAAACCAGTCCAATTCTCTCTCACTGCAGTGCTCTTTAGCTCCCACTACATGCTTATTTTGTCTTTGAATCACACACAAGATTAACTATCTAGGTTAATTTTGGCCTAGTCATGCTCAAATAAAAAAGGAACCTAACAACATCATTTCCAGTAATCAATATACCATAAACATATATCAAGAGAGCAGTATAAGACTTGTCTTGCTTTCTGGTGAAAAGAGAATAATATGTCCGAGACTGCACAAAACCTGCAACATGAATAGCCTCTAAAAACTTGGCAAACCATTGACGTGAGACTTGTTTCAGGCCGTATAAGGATTTATGAAGGCGACAAACCAAGTCTTCCTCCCCCTGTCGCTGAAGCCCTGGCGGTGGAGACATGAAAATTTCCTCCGGTAAAACTCAGGTGGAGAGTTGGGCAGGGTGGGTGACGTCGGAGACAAAGAAGGTGGAGGAGGAGACGACGGAGGGTCAGGAAGAGAGGAAGGTAGAAAGGATGTGATGGGTATCGATTTTGGTTTCTGAGAATAAGTTTTGAGAGAAGGAGGAGCCGAGGGCGGCGCCGGATTAATAGGGGATGGGGATGGTGGTGATGCTGACGGTGGGGATGGTGACGGTGGTGATGCCGACGGCAGTGAATGAGTGTTCTATGAATTTAGGTATTGATCATCGAGAGGAGGGACGAGAAAGAGAAGCGTATGGTGATTCAGGAGAGTTGGACTTGAAAGAAAAATCAAGGGAAGAGAGAGGTGGATCAGGGCCTGGATTTTAGGCTGTCGAAAGGACAGTGAGATTGGGATGTGAAGAGGCATAGGGGAAAAGGTGTTCAACGAATTTGACTACAAATTTTTTTTGGTTGATAAATCAAAAATTTTTTTTGGTTGATAAATCAAAAATTTTGTAACCTTTTTGTCCAATCGGATAACCTATGAAAATGGAAGGTGTGGCTCGATGATCAAACTTATGTGATTTGTGAACATTGGTAGCGTAAGTCAAGCATCCGAAAACACGAAGATGAGAATAAGATGGAGATTTAGAATAGAGCAACTCATATGGTGTTTTGAAAGACAAAATCGGGGAAGGCAACTGGTTGATGATATGAACATCAGTGAGAGCACACTCACCCCAAAATTCTGTGGGGAGGTGAGCATGAAATTTCAAGGCTCGGGCCACTTGCAATATGTGATGGTGTTTGCGTTCCACAATCCCATTTTGTTGGGGTGTGTAAACGCAAGAGTGTTGAAAAATGACACCGTTATCTTGAAAATAAGAACGAAGTGAAATGAACTCACCACCATTGTCACTTCGAAAGGTTTTAATGCGAGAATCAAATTGTGTGAAAACATAACTAAAGAAACATTTGATTAATGGTTGTGCTTCATCTTTGAATCGGATCAAAAATATCCAAGTGAAACGCGTGTAATCATCAACAATGGTGAGAAAGTAATGAGAGCCAAATAAAGAAGAGTGTCGATAACGACCTCAAATGTCACAATGAATAATCTCAAAAAGGTAAACGATTTTGCTTTGCCAATAGCCATATAAGGCAAACATTATTTGACTGAACGGAAAAGTTCAAAAAATTCTTGGCAAGAAAACTCAAACGAAAGGGTGAGGCATGACCGAGGAGCTGGTGCCACAAATCGGTGGGAGAGGTAGTGAGATTACAGGCTGGTCTATGTGAAGGTGAGGAGTGGTTGTTTGATGATTGCTCCGTCGCTAACGCCACAAGATAGTATAGTCCGTCTCGTTGTTTACCCAAAGCAATTGTCTTCCTCGTAGCCAGATCCTGCAAAATACACCAATATGGTTAAAATGTCACTGAACAGTTTAAGCCTCTTATCAAACGAGACAGATAACAAATCAACTTTGAATGTAGGCACTAATAGTAATTAGGATTCAACGCCAAATACCGTCTTGCAATAATTTTGACACATTCTCCACTAGAAAATGACACATGTGGTAAAGAATGATTATGACTTTATTCAGCAAATTAGATGAAGAGGTGATATGATCTGTCACCCCGCTATCGATAATCCAATTACGGGAAGTGATTTTGAACAAACTTGGTTGTGTCACCGCATTGGCCTTGGTACTAGTGCCTTGATCTTGAGTCTTAGGAATAAGGGACAACAGTTGTTTCAGGTGATTTTTCGATATTGAAACCAGTCTTTCTTCTGATGCGTAATTTGCAAAATCTCTCTTGAATGTCTTTGGGCTTGGATTTTCTCTTGCTTTTGGATGGCCCATTAGATATCCATGAAGCTTGTGATGTCCCATTGGATATCCATGAAGCTTGTGGCAGGTTTGTACCCAATGACCCGGATAGTCACAATAGGTACAATGAAGTATGCGTCTCTCATAACGACACTGATTTTGATCAAACCGGCGTCCTCCATTCCCGATGCGATGGGTACCTCCACTGCTTCCACCATCTACACTTCCTTCATAGGATCGATTGGACTGGTCTCCTTTTGTAAACCAATTAGTTCGGTTATAGTTCGCTTCTGACTCCGGCCTTCCAGACTTGATGGCCATGGTGGCACCGTCGGCGTTCTCCTCTCTATATGCGAAGCAGCGTCTAGCTGCTTCTCTTCTTTGGAGTATGGAAGAGAAAGCTTGACGGATGGTGGGTAGAGGCTTCGTGAGCAAAATCTATCCCCGAATGACCTGGTACGTTTCGTTCAATCCCATAAGGAACTACATCAGTCTTTGTTGATCTGTTGTTTGTGTTGCTTGTGTCTCATCTAGGGCTGCCAATTCATCCCATAGTGCCTTCAACTTTGTATAATAAACTGAGATAGAAAGTTGTTATTGTCGAAGAGAGTTGATATCTCTCTGATTCTCGAAGATGTGTGTAGCATTCGCTTGAGAAAAGCGTTCATGGAGGTCCTCTTAAACCTCCTGAGCGGTAGGATAGTAGTTGACATTGTCGGCTATCTCTTGTTCACAAGCGTTGACGATCCAGGAATGGACGATGTCATTACACCTTGACCAAATTGCAAAATCATTAGGATCAGCTGTTACTGAGGGATCTTTGATAGTGCCATTGACAAATCCGAGCTTGTTCTTCGTATTTAGAGCTCGAACCATAGCTCTTTTCCAGTCGGAGAAATTGTCTCCATTCAAAAGTTTGGAGAACCAATCCAGAATGATCTGAGTGATGGATAAAAGAGGGACTGGAAACCTCTGATAATTTCTCTGAATTCTTGGAATCATCAGATTTGGGTAGTGAGAATCCTGAGTTCTTTTGAACAGAACCATCAGATTTTAGAGATAGGACTGAACCGTCAGTCATGATGGCTGAAAGATAGGCTGCACGAGGGATTAATGTGCAACAAGAGAATAGGATCTTAGCCCTACTCTTGATACCATGAAACATGATAACTGGCTAGATGAATTTCATTAAAACATAACCGATTACATATACAGAGAGCTTTTGCACTATACTAGGCAACTATATTCTATAAGGAAAACTAATATACTCATTCTATATACAGAAGATATATGAGATCAAATTCTCTACAGCTATATATTCTTAACAACTGTATATTTTCTTCCTTAACAGGAATCAGCCACATTATCATTCAATCCTTGTTTAATAGCCACTTCCTCTCTCCCTATTTTCAATATGCTTGAGTTGTCATCTTTGAACATACGTGTGCCAAGATTCATTTAATTGGTTTAAAGCAAATACCGATAGGTCCTTCAGAGATGTTAACACAGTGGGTTTTGGGGGAGTTTTCAAAGACAATGAGGGTCAATTTCTTGGTGCCTTTGCCTCTAAAGTTCAGGTTACATGTGCAATTGATACATAAATTCTTGCCGTAATTGAAGCAATTTGAATTGCAGGGCCCGTAATTGGACTAACTTATGGCTGGAAACGAACTCAGAGCTAGCGGTCACTTATTTTTAAAAGCCTCACTTAATTCCATGACGTCTGCGGATCAGCTGGATTAACTATCTGCATGTCACTCAACAATTACAATTTCGTATTTCTCATACGTTTTGAGAAGGGAGACTGCCTTGCAAAGTTTGGTTCTTCTCACGATGGCTACATGTGGTGGGATTATTTGCCAAATTTTATCTTGGAGCCTTTTGTTAAGGACTTGGCTGCGTTGGCAACCTATAGATTCAGGTAATGGACACAGGTTCCTTAAGTATTTTTTGTCTCCTGTTTGAATATTTGGGGATGTTGTTTGGTGTAATTTTTTCTTTTCGTAGTAAGGGCAAGAAATGGAGTGGCAAAGCGGGGTAACTTCTTACTCTACAGCTGCGCACTGCTGTTTTCTGGCAGCTGATGGTCTTGTAACTGGAGGATATGTTTGCAGCTGGGGGTTATGCAACTGTGAAGTAGGTTAGAGTGACGGGTGCACATAGTAATGTCTTGGGTGTGGCTTTTTCTATTTTGTTTAGTCTGTATGGAGGAAAAGTTAGAAGATTGTTTAATTAGTTGTTCAGTTGATATTTTCTCAGCATGTTTTACAGTTTTAGATGCATTTTATTTGGTTCTCAGCTCTAGGATTTCAGTTTGGTTCCTAAAAGACTGTAAGTCACAATTTTGTTTCCTTACCAGTATTTTCCTTGTGGGAGTGGTTTGGCCTAGTCCCCCCTCCTATGTTCTTGGTCTTCTCTATCAATAAAGTTTGAGAGTTTGAAAAAAAAAAGGTTCACACCGTCGGGACCTGACGCAATTTCAAAGTCTCTGCCTGATATCACATTCATCTCTCGCAGTGGAACAAATGGATATTAGTTGGACGTGAGATTGAAGACGAAAAAGAGAGAAGCCGCTAGAAGGAGGGGTCGAACCTCCGACCTTGTGGTTAACAGCCACACGCTCTAACCAACTGAGCTATTCCAGCTTTGACTTTTATATCATCATAAATATTTTAAATATACAAAATCTGTTTTTATTTTTATTTTGTTTTATTATTTTAATTTAATTTGGAAACTTCGATCAAAATCATTGTTTTTAGAACAAAACCAAAGTACAGCTGAGAGCAACACAAATTAGGATTCCGAGACACCCAACAACAAAGAAGACAGAACCTTTCTAATGGAGAAGGTGATGAACATCATCAAACCCAATCCAAACCCACAGCAGCAATTGCGAGATTGGCAGCGTAAACTTCGTCAAGAGTGCCGCAACATCGAACGCCAAATTCGAGGTACCCCAACTCCTAACCCCCTTGTAAAGTTTCTCTCTTTTTGATTAAAAATTGGAACTTTAGCCGATTCGTCTCTTGGTTTGGAACTTTGGATTCATAGATCATGGAATTTGGATTAATGGGTATGCTGATTTTTTTTCAGATATAGAGAGAGAAGAGAAAAGTGTGCAAAAAGCCATTAAAGATGCTGCCAAGAGAAATGACATGGGTTCTGCAAAGGTGCTTTGTTTTTTCCTCCGATAGCCAATTTGTTAAGAGCAAGGGTTGTTCTTACAATTTCACAATTTTATGCATTGTCTTTCCCTTATTGGTTTTGTTTTTGTGACTGGATTATAATGATCACATTAGACTTCACGAGAATGTATGCTTTCATAAAACTCAACTAAATCGAAGTATGTAGCAATTATCAATCTATCATGATGTTGATTTTATAGGAGAGAGATTTTGTTCCTATTTAATGAAGGTTAAGCGTTATGTGCTTAGAACATACTACGATCATGATGTGGTATGAAGAAAGGCTAAGGTTTTAGATGTACTTGAAGCTGATAAATGTTGAAGATAGGGAGCTAAAGGGTTTCCAATTTGATGTTGATTTTTGCCATGTGGCTTTGTTTGATACCATGTTTTATTTGGCCGATTATATAACTGATCAGTGGCTTAGTTTGATTGACTCATGTTTAATATCTCTTTATGTCAGTCACTTGCTTTAGAAATTGTGAGATCTAGAAAGACAGTGAACCGTCTTCATGAAAATAAGGCGCAACTCAATTCAATATCGATGCACCTCGGGGAGAGCGTTGGTACAAATTTTCTAATACTTGAGAGCTTATATATCGATACATCCTTTCTCTGGTGCTAGTGCTGCCGGTTAACTATTTGTGACTTGTGTTGTATTCCTGTTGTTACTGTTTATGCATTTTAGTAGAGTAGTTGCTTTACGATTTTGAAACTAGAATGTCCTTTCATTACTTGAACTCAAATGCTACTCGGTACTGTTATTTCGCAGTGACATTTGTTACCACTTACTATTTATCCTATTAAAAATACCACTTTTTCAGGATTGCCCTTGATAATCTATAGCGAGTGAGTGAGAGGAGGAAGATTTTTAATAGGTGTTCCAATGACACCTTAGATCTTATAGGCGAATTAAACCATCCACCTTGAAACACAGTGCTAAGTTATCTTGGATCTCTTTTAGGACTAGTCAATGTTTCATAATCCAATGAAGAGAGTTCCTATGTTCTACCAGGATGTTTAAAGGGTCCTTTGGTTTTTGTCTCAATAAAAAGCTGTTTCTTTTCAAAACAATAAAATAAAATTTTGAATGAATGCAAGGACAAACATATCTTCATGTAGTTATGGTCACTAATAAAGTAATAATGTACCGTTGAGGTTTTTTGTTTTGTTTTTCCTCTCCTCAGTTGTGTTGTTTTAATTGTCTCATACATGTGGCTGATTTTGCAGCTATTGCCCGTACTGTTGGCCATTTATCCAAGAGTGCTGAGGTCATGAAGCTTGTTAATAACCTGATGAAGGCTCCAGAAGTGGCTGTTACAATGCAAGAATTTAGCAAGGAGATGACTAAGGTACCCCTTCATTTAACAAATAAGCATAAACTTGATTGCTTCTGTTTTCTTAGCTTATTTATTGTAGACAGAATATACATGTGCAGCAATACTCTGTTTTTATAATCTATTTTTCATTCTATCTTTATTAAAGAGTTTAGGAAAATATGGAAATAAGAGTACATCATTTTACCAAAACCTTTAGAGAGCTGAAAGGAAAATAGTTTCCTGCATTTTGGTCACAGTTGTCGATGTGATGAGAATAGGCAACATTTTTGTCCATTTTATTAAGTTTTCCCCGGAGGGCATGATTGCAAGCTGCACCAAGTCCTTCTTGACCAAATTTAACCCACTTCAACCAACGAATTGTAGGTTTGGACATCCTGAGCTTCTGCCAGACAAAAGCAGAAGACAAGATACCATTGAATAGGCAACAAGATTTCATCGCCCCCATGCGGACTAGGTATAAGTTGAGTCAGGCATACATAGATTTCATGTAGTAAGCTATTAGAGGATGAGGGCCATACCATGTATAGTTACAACACACCTTATAATGTTTTAGGAAATGGTTCTCTATAGCCAAACCATCCTAGGAATAGATTGATGAAACAGAACCAACTTCAAAAACAAACTGTAGGTTCGGATTTTTGAGCTTCTGCCTGCAAAGAAAAAGTACCTTTGAAGAGGGAAAAATACCATCACCCCTATGAGGACCAAATATCATTTTAGCTAAGGATACTTGAATTTCAAGTAGTAAGATAGAACAGGATGATGGGCAGATCATCTATAACCATCTAATTAGAACACGACATTTCTCTGAAAAATAAAGGGCTCTGTAACATTTGAGCCACAAGCGAGATATATGCTCAAAAGGATGCCAATTGTGAGGGTTGTTGTAAGGGGCAATTACCAAAAATATGAAGTATCCATAATCTTATAGTGCTCATTGGTTAAATTCTTTCTTTTGTCCAGTTCCAGGAAAACACTTGGGGAAGAGGCTGATGTTTTAAATACTATAACCGTCTAAGTGATAGGCATAAATCTGAGCAGCCCAAATGCTTCAGTTCCAGATACATTCAACAAATGTTGAATTGTAAAAGCTGAATTTTAATGATGGAGTGTTTTTAACCCAAGGGACACCTTTTAATTTGGCCATTTGGGAAGACAAAGCTCATAGGTTTATTATTTATTATTTATTTATTTTATTTTTTAAAAGAGACAGAGCTCATCATAGGAAGCCTTTTTGGTGTACTGACCATTAGATGTTTATTATCAATTATGTTTGTGCCTTGTCTAGTTCCCATAATTATTGAACCTTGTCAGGTCCTCTACTGGATAAGCACTCATATTGTGTGTGACGTGTAGGCAGGGGTAATTGAAGAGATGGTCAATGATAGTCTTGACACAACACTAGACTCGGAGGACATTGAAGACGAGATTGAGGAGGAAGTTGATAAGGTTTTGACCGCCATAGCCGGTGAGACTGCTGCACAACTTCCAGAAGCTGCCAGGAGGGAAAAGTTGAAGCAACCTGCTAGAGCCCAAGCCGCACAGGAGGTATGTGTGACTTGACCGTCTTATAATGAACGTCAGTTTCAGTAATAAGTTCCTGGCTTTGAAAGAGGCAAAAGAGCATTAAATGCTATGTTACGTGTGCAGGAAGAAGCAATAGCTGAGGGTGCTGATGATGAGGCAGAGTTGGAAGAAATACGAGCCAGACTTGCCAAAGTTAGGTCATAAGGTTGATTTTGAGGCTTTCAGTCTGCCTTTTCTCTTCCCCAAGCATTACATAACTGAGGCGGATGCACTTCCTGAGTGTAGCATTTCAACCAGATTAAGGTTCAATCAGTGAGGCCCCATTTACTACTAACAGAGAACACCAGTGATTTTGTCTACTGTATACTATTTTCAAGCAGCTTGTTAAAAGAGTTTACACAGTAAGTTGCAATTGTGTGCAAATAGATTAGTTTGTTATTCGCTTTTTATGTGTATGAAGTCCAAGTTGTGTAGCTTTTATCATAAAAGTGGCTCTCATTTCATGCAACTGTGCATGAGAACATAGCATGACGTGTTTTGATGTTATTATCTTGAATACATGGGGCAAAGCAGCCAGATAATCATCGCCCACATTCTGTTTCTTCAGCTATGATGGTTATAATGCAGTGGTAAGTATATGCATTACATATTGACGAAGTCTGGGGTTTAAGTCATCATGATGGTAGGAGTGAAATCTTTTGATCCACTTTAAAAAAAGTCAACGTTTTCTATCAGGTTCATGTTGAAGATCATTGGATCTTGGTACTCAATTTTGGTTGAAATTTACTCTATGGACAGTACAATGATATAAAGGGTTATGGTAACAGCAGTAAGATCAAAGGGTTTAAAGTTTGGAGTTGCCTTGGTATTATTTGAACTAGCCTTCCACAGTCAACCTATACCATTACTATGTTCTTCAATGAAAATTATTTGGTGCATGAGCAGTGTACGTGACACGTGTCCATCTCATACTGTTTGATTGCGTTATCACCGTTAGATGTATGCATTGTTTGATTGTTTTTTTTTGTCTTTATTCGGTGCGTCAAATACTCTTCTTTTCAAACAGGTTTGACGTTGCTGGAAAGTGACCTCAATAATTAAACATCACCATGTGCTACATGCATCAAGCTAAATTCCTTTAATTTTAAACTGGTTTGGTGGGTGATCCAATCTCCCTTTATTTCCTGGCTTCTAAGCACAGCCAGTTCGATCTCTAAGGAAGATGAGAAGATGGTTCTTTCTCTTTCAAGTCACTCCAACTCTTGCACGTCTCAATGTCTTCATAGCTTTCGTCCAACTATTTGTGAAATTTCCTCTTCTTTAACATCACAAACCTTGCGTTCCTCTAAAGGCAGAGATATGTCTTACACGCAAGTTTAACTATTAACACAAAATACTGATGTTCTATAATGCTATTAAAAGAATGTATCCTACCAACAAAACTAATCCCTTTTATGATCATGAGTGCTATTCACACAAATACACTCATCAAGCACCTAATTTCACTATAATGAGGAAGGTGCTGAGTAATGTTGCATAATGTATACTACTACTAAGAAAATTCCTCAACCAAGGAATCCCTTGTTCCTTAAATTGAGGTTAGTGCTGTGAACACTACTGAGAAAGCATTTTGATTGTTACTTGCATATTGTGCAAAGTACTGCAATTCTCATGAGTTATACCTCAAGAAGATTGTGTAAGAATAACCCCTATTTTTTGCGCATGAAAAACCTTTCAAGCAAAGGGATCAACATGGTTGGGTGTCAGTTTTCATTGCTAAATTTATGTATGGAATAAAACAACAAAACGAAAAAGTAAATTGGAGAATAATGCGGTCTCATTACCCACTACAGATTAGTTTCAAAACTCAACTGCCTTATCCCCCTCTGTTTTATCTTTTCTTTTCCTAGTAGAAAACAACCTTCGTCTTTCTCACCTCATCTCTCACAGGTTGAACATTTCATACTCCATCATTGTATTATCAGCCAAGACTAGCCTGTGACTTTGTTCACATCATATTTAACACCTATATATATTTATATATATTCCCTCTAAAGCAGCTCTTTTTTCTTCAACAACAAGAACAATGTCATCTACTTTTCCTTGCACATTCCTCTCTTTTCTCTTGCTTCTTCTCCTACCCTTCTCATCTTCCTCATATGATCCCAACTCCAAGCCTGACCAGCTTCACTTGTCTTCACCAGCATTCTTCCCGAAACTCCAAGCCGAGAAGCTCATCCGGGACCTCAACTTGTTCCCCAACGATGAGATTAACACCGGAGCTCATTATAACTTTTCATTGGATGCTCCAAAGCTTGTCGAAAAACGCTTCAAGATGCCTTACATTGCTGCTGCTAATGGAACCACTATTGCAGAACTTGGACACCACGCCGGCTACTATCACCTCCCAAATTCCCACGCGGCAAGGTAATCAAAGCTTTCTTCATCTGCAATCATTTTCATTGTTAGTGTGTAAAGACTACTGTGAGACAGAAGCCATGCCTCAATTGCTTGTCGTTTACTTACTCCATACTTAGACAACATGAACAGAGATGATCGCAACATTTCTCATTTAATATCACTTTTGTTTGCTTGTTATATATACATGAAATGCTTAGAAGCAATAAATGCTGTTGTGTTTTTTTCATGGGTCCATATATGTTTCTTGTATCTTTCTGTATGTGCAAGTGTGCAAGTGTGCAAGTGTGCAAGTTAATCAATAAACTTGTCCTCAACCTCGCTCAGAGAATCAAATACCAAACACGACATGGCTACTTTGCATATATTCACAGCAACCAACGTTTCAGTCTTTCATATTTTAATTTCCTTTTGGTTTATGCAGGATGTTCTACTTGTTCTTTGAATCAAGGACAAACAAGAATGACCCTGTAGTGATTTGGTTGACTGGAGGACCAGGTTGCAGCAGTGAACTAGCTGTGTTTTATGAAAATGGTCCTTTCCATATTGCAAATAACTTGTCTCTTACTTGGAATGACTATGGCTGGGACAAGGTGCTACTACGTTGTCATGGTTTGCAATTCTTTAACAATTTATGCTTGCAACTATTTTTGTTTTTGTTTTCACTTCTATAGGATTTTCTGACCAAGCTTTGGTTTGGAAGGCGTCAAATCTTCTCTACGTTGACCAACCAACTGGAACTGGTTTCAGCTATTCTTCAGATAGCCGTGATATTCGTCACAATGAAGAAGGTGTCAGCAACGATTTGTATGATTTCTTGCAGGTTCTACTCATTCCATTATATGAAATTATGAATCTTACATTACATAAACGAACTAGATGATTCCTGGTGAACTGCCAATGTGTAACGCGAGTAATTCACATGGTGAATTGCCAATTTTGAGAAAATTTAATCTCATAAGAACATGATAACAGCTTAAAGCTATTTTCTTTGGGTTGAATATTCTGATTTTTGTTCATAACCACAGGGATTTTTCACACAGCATCCTCAATTTGCTAAGAATGACTTTTACATCACTGGAGAATCATATGCTGGCCACTATATTCCGGCATTTGCTTCTCGAGTTCACAAAGGAAACAAAGACAAGGAAGGAATTCACATAAATTTTAAGGTATGATGGCTGTAATAGTTATATTGGGACTAGCATAAATTTTAAAGAAATTACCACAATAACTTGTATGGTTTAACAGGGAGTAGCAATAGGTAATGGCCTAACCAATCCAAGTTTCCAGTACAAGGCATACCCTGATTATGCATTACAGATGGATTTGATTAAGAAACCTGATTATGATAGAATTACCGAGTCGATTCCAGCCTGTGAACAAGCAATCAAGACTTGTGGTATGTTCTCTTCATTTCTTTGTTTCTGGACATTATATTTGTGTAACTATAAACCTTACAAATAAGTGAAACTGTGACAGGCCCTACTGGTGGACGGCCTTGTGTAGACGCATACAGTGTTTGCAATAACATATTTTCCGAGATCATGGATATAATCGGTGATAAAAATGTAAGCAAGGGCAATAATATTTATAACTTGAGAAGAATAGTGTTCTGAAGAGACCGAATTCAAGTATGATGACTGATGAGTTAATTTTCTGTCTGGCATGCAGTATTATGATATTAGAAAACAATGTGTAGGGGATCTATGTTACGACTTCTCAAACATGGAGACATTTTTGAACATGAAACCAGTTAGGGAAGCCCTAGGAGTTGGTGACATAGACTTTGTTTCTTGTAGCTCTACGGTGTATGAGGCTATGTTGTCGGACTGGATGAGAAATCTGGAAGTGGGTATTCCTGCCCTTCTTGAAGATGGAATTAAGGTGCTTGTGTATGCTGGAGAGTATGATCTTATCTGCAATTGGCTTGGTGAGTCCCCCTTGACTAGCAAAAGGCTTATGTTTTTATTGTGTCGATCTTTTAAGATAATAAAGTAATACTACCATACTTACGGTATATGAAATCTCTGCGTATATATTTTGCAGGGAACTCAAATTGGGTTCATGCTATGGAATGGTCTGGTCAGAAAGCATTTGAAGAATCATCAACGAGCCCATTCAAGGTGGGCGGTACAGAAGCAGGATTGCTTAAAAGCCATGGACCCCTAGCTTTCCTCAAGGTCCATCATTCTCTCCCTCTCTCTCTCTCTCTCTCTCTCTCTCTCTCTCTCATATACATATTCCTATTTTCTTTCTCTAATTACACTATAAACTTTGGCAACAGGTCCATAATGCTGGTCATATGGTTCCAATGGATCAACCAAAAGCCGCCTTACAGATGCTGACAAACTGGATGCAAGGAAATTTAGCAATGGTTCAGTCAAGAGAACGAACTGCTCCCAAGTGATAGACAGATCTTTTTCAGCGTGTCAATACATGGTTTTCCAATACTACACATATTTGAGATACATAGCTTATAAAACGAAAATTATTCGGTGCACCGTCACCGTCTGTGACCCGTCTAATTTGTACCGTCCGATCATCTCCTTGCCCTCGATGTGTGCACTGTGGGCCAATTATATAGGATATTACCAATATGGTAATTGGAATAAATATATAGTTACATTCTAGACAAAGGCACACATGATAGAATATTCCAGAACAATATTTACCGAATGATTAATGTGAAAAATTAAAATAATTACACAACGTTTTATTGAGTATTTAAGTTGTTAGACATGTATTTTCAAATTTCTAAATAGGACATATATAACCAAATTAAAGTCTTTAAATAACGTGATTTCATCCATTAAAAGTCAATAAATTTTGAAAAGAGAATGAATTTTAAAATGTAAATAATCAATTTGAGATATCTCTCCGTGAGTATACAAATTTTGAGAATGTTACAAACATAGAGGATTTGTTTTTCATTCTTCTCTCTTTCTCTATTATAGAGGATGCTATGCATGAGCTGTTTGAGCCAAAAAATTATGTTATTTCTTTAAAACAAGAACATTCTAGTTTCACATGAGCTGTTAGAGATACATCTAAGAGCATCTCTAACAGCTATTGTATTAATTCTCTATTATAGAGGAGAAAATCAAAAAATCTTTATAAAAAATAAGCTAAACTCCAACGGCTAATCTATTTTATATACAAAATTAAATGTCTCCCGTATAATTTAATAAATTTATAGAAATATATAAATCTATTCAATTGAAACCCTAATTATTGTTTTAACTCTATGTAGTTTTGTTCTTTTTAGGGAAAATAATGAATTAAAAAATGAAAGCAATAAAGTTTAAATGAAGATACAAATTTGTAAAAATTCTATAGATTTAGAGGATATACTTCTCTCTCTTTCTACATTTAATATTGCGCAAACTCTCGCTATACACGTCACCGCTGCATTACGCGACATCGTTACATACGTGATCCCTAGCTACGCGAACTCTCGCTACACACGCGACGACTGCATTACGCGACACAGCTACACACGCGATCCCTCGCTGCGGGAAATATCACTACGTACGGGGATCCTGCGAATACGTGTTTCAAGGGATTTGTATTAGCCTGTGAATAGCACCGATCCAATTATAGAACGGGATAGAATAAGGGGGAAGAGATTTTATCCCTCCAAATTATTTGAGCTTTCAAATTGCGGAATTGTAATAAAAGTTTACTTGCTAGTCTGCTCAAATCAACGAGTGCATGGCAAAGTTGCTCGCATAATACCATTGTGATTCGCGACGCAGTAGTTTTATGAAAAATGATGTATGGTCATATTCATCATAAATAAACAGAAAAAGTAATTAAATAATTACTATAGTAAATAACTTATTTTACTCTTATGATAAAACTTTTGTTTTTTACTGTGAGGTGCAAATTTACCCGTTTGCCCCTAATACCATAAGTAGGTTCTCTCTCCTGCCTTCCGATTCGGGGTGGAGCAGAGCAGATTCCAGTGCTAGGCAGAGAAGCCGACGAAGATCTGGGCTAGACAGTAAGGGCTGAAGCTAGGGAGGTGCAGCCGAGTCAGGTCCGGGCTGGAGTGGCGAGTGATACGAACATGGCAGAGCCAAAGGAAAGAAAGAAACTAAAAGTATAAGAAAATAAATGCTGATTTTTCATTGATGCCTTGCACCAAAACCCTAGTGTAGCATATATAAGGGTTTACAGCCCAAGTCTAGGCCGAACAGACTCGGCCCAACCCACTAAGATTCATATCATTGCTGCTCCGCCAAAAAGAACGTCCTCCAGACCAGATGACACTGACTGTGTCAAAGAGGGAAAGAGATGTTGATGGAATCAACTTGTCTGTATGCTCAAGCTTGCGGCTTCCTTGGATACTAAAAGACCATATTCGTTTTCAGGAATGTTCAAGTAATCCAAAATCCTAGCCTTGATATCATGTTCAACAGAGCCTTTCTCGGCACCACCATAAAGAGCATGGAATTTCGGATACAGTGTGAGGAACTTGTTGAACGCTTCATTGAGATCAGGAATGGAGTCCTCGCACTTAAACTGAAATTTGGCATACTGATACAATGCCTCAATCTGGAGAAGGGTGGGTTACTGGAGGAGAAGGAGGCGGAGTTGCAGGAGGATTTTGTTGGGGTCGTGGGTGAGGGTTGTGCTGCGGTGCAGGCGCATAGTAGCTTGCCGGAGTTGAGAGATGGTCAGAGCAAGGTGGAGAGCCCCAAAGTTTGCTGAACTCAATTAGTAATTCAGGTTTGCCAAAGATTAAGGCAAAACATCTCTGTCTCCTCTTTTGAGATTCTCAGCCGCTCTTCTCTTGAGAGTTGGAGCCTCCTCAATTCTTCTGGGTCAGGTGGACGCGGAAAAGGAGATGAGAAAGGTGGCGAGAGCTGGGTGATCTTCACCCCCTGCGAACCAGAGGCGCTGTCGTTGGCCTTGTTTTTGGCCATGACCCTCGGATCGAGAGCTCTGATACCACTTGATATGACCAAGACAGAACCAAAGGAAAGAAAGAAACTAAAATTACACTAACAAAAGAAATACTGATTTTTCATTGATGCCTTGCACCAAAACCCTAGTGCAGCATATATATAGGGGTTTACAGCCCAAGTCTAAGCTTAATTAACAACTATTTAAGACACTAACTATTGGACCGGCCCAACAGAATGAAATCAGGCCCAACAAACTCGGCCCAATCCGCTAAGATTCATAGCAGCGAGCAAGGTTGGTGATGTGTTGTTGGGCTGCACTGGATCGTCGACGCCGGGCAGAGATGAGGCTGGTTTCTCTAATGCTAGGCCGTCAGCGTGTAAGACTGTGTCCGGTTCGGCAAACTCCGTAAAGCAGTAGAAGCGAGAGGTACTGGGGCATAGTGGGTTGCTTCTTGGCGACGCTGATACTGTCACACCCCGAATCTTTTGAAGTTAATAAAAGTTACCTTTCAAAGAGATTCACGAGTTACCGAGGACTTTTAATTGCGATCGGTAATTCGATAAGTTATCGCTTGAGTTAATTTTCGAATTTTTAAAAGTACTCCAAATACCTGAATTGATGACTCAATATTGTAGTACGTGTCGACACGAGTCTCCCGGTATTTTCGGAATATTTTTCGGAGCTTCTGGCTAATTTCTGTGAATTTCAGAAGTTTATGGTAACTTTTAATTATCAATTCGGTAAAAAGGAGTTTTACCATTTAATCTTTTTACTTTTCACTCTCTTCAAATCTGGACCGTCAGATCATTTGGGGAATTGATCTGGACCGTCCATTCAAGTATAAAAAGGGGAGTAATGAGTTGACTTGGTCAAAAGACCAAAATCGGGTCAAACCCGAGTTTCCCTTCTCCCTTCGACACCACTGGCGCCCTCTTCGCTCCGATCGACACCACCGGCGCGTCCGGCCACCCCACACCGGCGCACCGCCACCAACATCTTCCTCTTCTCATCCTCTTCAAAACCCCCTTACTAATTCCTTCCAGTAGCTATTGTGGGAGAAGATCGGCCGACGAAGAACTCGACTGTGCTCCGATCGAGTTTTCCGATTTTGGCCACAACCGAGAGCGCGAGTGATGGGGGCAGCTTCGCCTCACCGTCCACAACCTCTCCATGGTCTTAGTTTCAAGAGTGGAGCTTTGGTGACAGAGGAAGGGAGGAGAGAAGGTGGCTCTGCGTTTTCAGGCGGGTTAGTGACGTTCTGGTAACCGGTTGAGACAACTGAGGTATGATAGACGGACTACTCTTCGTGTTTTACTCCTCCATTTAATTGGAATTGAGTTTGATAAGTGTTGGAGAAGTTGGGTTTTGGCAGAGGACCACCGTTTGACGGCTGCTGTGCTTGGCAGCGGAAGCGGCAAGGTGGTGATGATGTTGGAGTCCGGGGAGTTGTTGGAGTGGTCTTGGAGTGGTAGGCAGCAGGAAAGCTGCTGGGTTGTTGTTGGTTCGAATTGGAAGCAGTCCTGTGAAAACCAGAGGTGAGGTTCTAGCTTTAGGCTTGTGTGTTGTTGGTCCTGGTTGATGCGTGGATTTGTTACTGAAATTGTGTTGTTTGTTTTCCTGTTGTCGTAACTTGGTGAATCGGAGGAAACGGGGAGGTTATGGCGAAATTCCGGCGAGTTACCGGAATCCGGCGAAGATTCCGGTGATGTCGTAAACCGGCAGAATGCCGAAGAGGTAGAAATCGAATCCTCGTTATACTTCAGTCAAAAAGTAAGGTTAATTTCTAAGTTGAGTATTTACGGAGAAATTGGACGTAATTAGGAAGTTTCCATTTTGGGAAACTTCCCAATGTAAGGAACACTCGCCATGTCAGGAAACTTTTCATTTTGGGAAACTTTCTCTTTTTGGAAGGTTTCCACTTATGAGGAAAGGTTTAATCGGTAAATCGACTCAAGGTTAAATGTATTGATTAATGTGACACGTTGGGTGTCTATAGTAATTCAACGAACTAATACGTGACACCCTAACATCAAGTTAAAGTATTAAAGGAAGTTCGGAAGCTGAGTCGGACTTTCGGTAAATTGAGTTAAGAGTCGATAATCGGGAATAAGTGTAATGTTTGAAAAGCTGTTAAAAAGAAAGGAACTCGGTCAACTTGTGGTCAAATAGGAGTTCCTGGTCAAACTAGAAAAAGACCAAGTCAACTGTGAACGACTAATGTGATGATTTGTTGGTACAGTCTCTGGTCGGACGTGAGACGGTCTCGACTACGCGGTTAGTTCGAGAGTTTCGCTCGAGGAGCTTTCCGAGCGGGAAGAAGGTCGCAATAGTACTGTGAGTGGACATATCATTTTTAAATGAATGCATGCCTTAATTATTGATTTTATTGCAGGGTTTTTATGATTGTTTCGAGAATTAAATTTTCCTCGGGTTCTTGAATGTTTTATTTGGATTTATGCATATATGTCGAGGAATGGTTTTACTTATTTATTTTGGGAAGAGTATTTGAGTAAAGTTTTGTTATTAATTTTTATTAAGGGTTGTCCAATGAATATGCTAGCTAGAGTAGCGTGAGGGCGCTACTAGAGCTCTTAGCTCCGACCCTAGCCTGAGAGGTCAGGCAAACTACGTAGTGCACTATGAGGGTTGTCCACTGTTATTTTACCTAGAGCTCTTAGCTCCGACCCTGGTCTGAGAGGACAGACAAGCCTGAGAGGTCAGGTTAATATTATAAGGGTTGTCCATTACCATTTTACCTAGAGCTCTTAGCTCCGACCCTGGTCTGAGAGGACAGACAAGCCTGAGAGGTCAGGTTAATATTATAAGGGTTGTCCATTACCATTTTACCTAGAGCTCTTAGCTCCGACCCTGGTCTGAGAGGACAGACAAGCCTGAGAGGTCAGGTTAATATTATAAGGGTTGTCTGTTATTATTTTATATAGCTAGCATAGCATGAGGGCGCAACTAGAGCTCTTAGCTCCGACCCTAGTCTGAGAGGTCAGACTTATTATTTTTGTGAACATTTCTCTTCCCATATTCTTTACTTGTTTATCTTATCATGCACTTGTGGGAAATTCAGTATTTTGTGGGCATGCATAATTGATATTTAAATCAATAAATTTTTGGGAGAGCATTAAAGGAAATAGAGTTTTTATATTTGATTTTCGTCCACTCACTCTAACAGTTTTTCAATGTTTCTCCCCTGGGCCCTTTGTTTTCAAATGCCCAGTGGTGCAGGGTTCTAGAGCGGAGGTCGTGCGCGTACAAGAGTCGAGGCATAGTCTATCAATCTGTCGCTGCTGCAAATTCATTAGGATAATCTTCTTTATAGTCTGCTCTGATTAACCTATTTTAGCTAGTTAAGTAAGTTAGGGAGCAGGATGCCTTCATGAGTTAGGGTTTATTGTTAGATACTCATGGAAGTGCTGAGTTGGAGTGTAGGAAGGGTTGGCCATTTCAAGGGGGTTTCGGTAAGAAGTTCCCTTGAGGTGGTCCCCGCAGGATTTACTTCGAGTTAAAGGGGTTTAACTCGGGGTGGGTCTTGACATTGGTATCAGAGCATTAGGTTATCGTTTCCTGTTACTACCTCATGTAATTGGTATCACTTAGTGTCTATAGAGTGATGGTCCGACCGCGGCGGATCCATCGGCATTTTATGCTTTGGACGCTTAGTGTTTGTTGAGGATATGAGTTAGTACTTCCTGATTGAGATATGGACCGAGTGGCCCTATAAACGATCAAATCTTCAAGACTATGCCTCAGTACGCCGACCTCACAGTGAACTCCTGTAAGGAACAAGGTAAGCTCGTTACGTATTTACTTTTGTGAGTTCCCCATGGATTAATTGAGATTTGAGTTGGGGTTCGAGCTGGAAACTCACGTTGTTTAACGTTGAGCATTATGTGTGAGTACTCGGTGGTGAAACAGTTAATTCACACCTGGAAGGCTATCATGGTTGTTGACAGGGATGTTGTAGAAACCTAAGGCAAGGCCTGGGTGTTCGTGTTATGAGACTCTAAGCAGTGAAGAGTCATACGAGTTAATGAAAGAGGTTGCATCCTGCCATGGAAAAAGGAGCTGAAGTCGCCTAGCGCGATTATTCAGTGAGGATGAATATTTAGTTTTGACGATTGCCACGACGTTGTTGAGGTTCGCCATTAGTGTGGTTTCCGAGAAATCAACGGACATATGAAAGTGGAATGACTTAAGGAAATTGAGTGTAGTCATTTCTGTGACCAATGGACTTTTTCTAGTGACGAGTCCATGATGTGGCACTATTGAAGAATGTTAAGGAAGTAAAGGCTGGTTTGGTCACTCGATGCTTTATGGGACATCCACTGAAACTAATGGCTTGGGTCATCTTTGGTGTTGACATTGTTGTCGTCAGCTACGATCAGATTCTCTTCGCTCCAGCCACCCATGATTGGGGTACTAGAAAGATTTGATTTGTTAGTGAGTCCAATCGTGATTTGAATTGTTGGTGACAATGGTCATTGGGCCATTTATCATGGAGGCAGAAATTAAATCGTGTCCTCAGATCTTGGGGCTCATGTCAACCTTAAGGTGAGTTATCCATCTGTGGTCAAAGTATTTTTTTAGTACACCTGTGGAGGGGTCTCCAGGTTGGCTGTGTTAGAGATCGATTTTTTTTTAGATCGAGAAAGTGTTACTAGTGGTAATTAAAGGTAAGTGGTTTCGGAATTTTAAGGAACATGTTGGAAGTGGCAACAAGCCACCGGGTCTCGGACCAAGGGTGTTTGGGGTACCGGAGATAGTGATACGAGCCTTGATGGACTTGGTATTATTGTGGTGTAGGAACCGGTAGTTGTGCAAATGGCACTGTTTGACGGCTGAAGATGTACATGGGTATACCCCACATGAGCACGTGTACCCACCTGTGTAGGGAAGAGGTAAATTGAAATCTGGATAGCACACGCTGGTAAGGCGTAATTATTTTGTACAGCTGTGTGGACAAAATGACATCAGGTAAGTGACTAAGGCTGATGATAACATTATTTTAAGAATTTCTCATGAGAGTTCCATTTAGTGAGAACGGAGATTAAAGACGTTTGGTTAGAAGTTTCTGTACAAAACGTCCAGTAGATGGCCTAACCATTTAAGTATAGGTCGGAAGTGGGTCATTGATAGTCGTTCCGGCTTTTATGATGGTTGTGAAATTATTAAATGTCGTTAGTAGGTGGTCTGATGTTTTCTGGGCTAAATGCACGAAAGCGATGAAGTGACAGTAGTGGGGCAAGGTTTACTGAATCGTTGATTAGGAGCGAGAATGTTTGTAGATGGTCAAGCTTCAACGTGCAACCAAAGTCGTCTGTTATGACACTTGGTTTCTTCGAGGGCGATTAACTGAGCTTGATGGCATGGAAATCAGTGCACTCACTGGTTGTGGTTTAATCAAATATGTAACCGAATGTGTACTTAGTCGTGTTTGGGGTTCATAAGTTACACCCACTGCAGTGACAGGAAAGGAAATATTCTCAATTTGATCTGTGGAATGAGGATTAGATCTGGGAAATTAAATTTTGGTGTATATAATGAAATCCTGAGTGGATTAAGGAATTGTTGGCATTGCTATGGTCATTGGTCATTTGAGTAGTGACCCTATTTGTTAGGGATTATTGACCTAGCGGTAATTCTTGGCGCCACAAGTGTAGAGAGGTAGCAAGAAAGATCATTGGAGGTGACTCTCGAAATTGTCAACATTTCGGTGAGTATGAAATGCAGTGGAACTAGGAAAAGTTTCCCTTGATGACCCAAAGAGTGTTACGAGCCTAGGTTTGGTAGTAATTGTTACTGAGATTGGTAAGGTATGTCGTTAAGTTGTGCAACACTCCATCGGAAACCGTGGAGTGATTAAGCCACGTTCAGATTAAGTTATGATCTGAGAGGATGTTAACGTGTGGCAGTGGATCTTGTAATTTAAGATCTGAAGTGGTAAGCGATTGAGAATTTTGAATCTTACCGAATAGAGGTTGCGGTGGATGGTAAACTGGCAGAGCATGAGGGACAGTTTTGTGAGAGACTGTCTAGTAGTACGAGTTGACTCTGTGGTGTGTACTCGCCCAGTGCGGTGATGGCATTCGATGAATTGTGCCTTAATAACTGGATGCTCGGTGATCACTATGGTTGAGTCTAGTGAAATTAATTCCCGATGCTTTGATCAGGTGTTCTCTTGGGTGTGCACCAGTGGCACCAAAGGTTATGTAGATGTCCGATCTGGTTAAATGTCCAAATTTGTCGGTTATTACCAGACGATTTGGTAATGGAGACATATATGAAGGAAATATCCTTGTTGAGCGGGTAAGGCTCTGGGATTCTTTTAATGGTAAGCCTATCCCTGATTGTGATGCGGATAAAGTTTATTAGACGCATAGTTATGGTTGAAGTGCAAGTTCTGCACTATGCGTCATTCCAGGCTAAGGTAAGAGATAGGGAGGTCAGTGGCACCTCACCTATGAGTAGTACGGAGATGTGTTAACAGTGGTAAAGTACGCTGTAACCTCACAAGTCATCATGGTTTTCTCATGGGATTGTTGTCATGGGTGTTGACCCCACGTTGTATATTGATATCGGAGGATTTCAGGTGGTGGATCAGTGACAGGCGGTGTCGTATTCCACCTCATAAATGAGATGTAGTACAGTGAGAATTCGGTGAATCAGTTAATCAATGATTCAAGAGAAAATCATTGTGATCCACGGTAAGACTTCAGACGGTTTAGTTTTGACCCGAGAAAAGTGGTCGGGTGTCAGGAAAAGAGAAAGTATTGGAGGTTATCATCCACGTAGGAAGGACTGCTACGTTGGCTAGATGTGACAGGTGACAAGGTTACATGAGTTTGAGGAATGTGTTGGGTATCCTGGGGTTATAATGGATGCCTAGTGTCACGTATGTCCATGATACATAAATAAGTTTATTTCCTTACACCCTATAAGAATAGCCTTCTGGTTAGTACTGGAAATTGGCTTATTAGGAGGATCAGTAAGGATGTCGATCGTAAAAGACATGTGTTTAGAGTTTTAACAATGCTATTCGTGAGGCGTCTCAGATGAGTTCTCAGAAGGAAGTTGATATTGGAGAACAATATTATTGTTTCTAAGTGGTACTATCCCCCACTGTATTAGACTTCGAGTATAGAAATTTCGAGGGCAAAATTTTTATAAGGTGGGGAGAATTGTCACACCCCGAATCTTTTGAAGTTAATAAAAGTTACCTTTCACAGAGATTCACGAGTTACCGAGGACTTTTAATTGCGATCGGTAATTCGATAAGTTATCGCTTGAGTTAATTTTTGAGTTTTTAAAAGTACTCCAAATACCTGAATTGATGACTCGATGTTGTAGTACGTGTCGACACGAGTCTCCCGGTATTTCCGGAATATTTTTCGGAGCTTCTAGCTAATTTCTGTGAATTTCAGAAGTTTATGGTAACTTTTAATTATCAATTCGGTAAAAAGGAGTTTTACCATTTAATCTTTTTACTTTTCACTCTCTTCAAATCTGGACCGTCAGATCATTTGGGGAATTGATCTGGACCGTCCATTCAAGTATAAAAAGGGGAGTAATGAGTTAAGTTGGTCAAAAGACCAAAATCGGGTCAAACCCGAGTTTCCCTTCTCCCTTCGACACCACCGGCGCCCTCTTCGCTCCGATCGACACCACCGGCGCGTCCGGCCACCCCACACCGGCGCACCGCCACCAACATCTTCCTCTTCTCATCCTCTTCAAAACCCCCTTACTAATTCCTTCCAGTAGCTATTGTGGGAGAAGATCGGCCGACGAAGAACTCGACTATGCTCCGATCGAGTTTTCCGATTTTGGCCACAACCGAGAGCGCGAGTGATGGGGGCAGCTTCGCCTCACCGTCCACAACCTCTCCATGGTCTTAGTTTCAAGAGTGGAGCTTTGGTGACAGAGGAAGGGAGGAGAGAAGGTGGCTCTGCGTTTTCAGGCGGGTTAGTGACGTTCTGGTAACCGGTTGAGACAACTGAGGTATGATAGACGGACTACTCTTCGTGTTTTACTCCTCCATTTAATTGGAATTGAGTTTGATAAGTGTTGGAGAAGTTGGGTTTTGGCAGAGGACCACCGTTTGACGGCTGCTGTGCTTGGCAGCGGAAGCGGCAAGGTGGTGATGATGTTGGAGTCCGGGGAGTTGTTGGAGTGGTCTTGGAGTGGTAGGCAGCAGGAAAGCTGCTGGGTTGTTGTTGGTTCGAATTGGAAGCAGTCCTGTGAAAACCAGAGGTGAGGTTCTAGCTTTAGGCTTGTGTGTTGTTGGTCCTGGTTGATGCGTGGATTTGTTACTGAAATTGTGTTGTTTTTTTCCTGTTGTCGTAACTTGGTGAATCGGAGGAAACGGGGAGGTTATGGCGAAATTCCGGCGAGTTACCGGAATCCGGCGAAGATTCCGGTGATGTCGTAAACCGGCAGAATGCCGAAGAGGTAGAAATCGAATCCTCGTTATACTTCAGTCAAAAAGTAAGGTTAATTTCTAAGTTGAGTATTTACGGAGAAATTGGACGTAATTAGGAAGTTTCCATTTTGGGAAACTTCCCAATGTAAGGAACACTCGCCATGTCAGGAAACTTTTCATTTTGGGAAACTTTCTCTTTTTGGAAGGTTTCCACTTATGAGGAAAGGTTTAATCGGTAAATCGACTCAAGGTTAAATGTATTGATTAATGTGACACGTTGGGTGTCTATAGTAATTCAACGAACTAATACGTGACACCCTAACATCAAGTTAAAGTATTAAAGGAAGTTCGGAAGCTGAGTCGGACTTTCGGTAAATTGAGTTAAGAGTCGATAATCGGGAATAAGTGTAATGTTTGAAAAGCTGTTAAAAAGAAAGGAACTCGGTCAACTTGTGGTCAAATAGGAGTTCCTGGTCAAACTAGAAAAAGACCAAGTCAACTGTGAACGACTAATGTGATGATTTGTTGGTACAGTCTCTGGTCGGACGTGAGACGGTCTCGACTACGCGGTTAGTTCGAGAGTTTCGCTCGAGGAGCTTTCCGAGCGGGAAGAAGGTCGCAATAGTACTGTGAGTGGACATATCATTTTTAAATGAATGCATGCCTTAATTATTGATTTTATTGCAGGGTTTTTATGATTGTTTCGAGAATTAAATTTTCCTCGGGTTCTTGAATGTTTTATTTGGATTTATGCATATATGTCGAGGAATGGTTTTACTTATTTATTTTGGGAAGAGTATTTGAGTAAAGTTTTGTTATTAATTTTTATTAAGGGTTGTCCAATGAATATGCTAGCTAGAGTAGCGTGAGGGCGCTACTAGAGCTCTTAGCTCCGACCCTAGCCTGAGAGGTCAGGCAAACTACGTAGTGCACTATGAGGGTTGTCCACTGTTATTTTACCTAGAGCTCTTAGCTCCGACCCTGGTCTGAGAGGACAGACAAGCCTGAGAGGTCAGGTTAATATTATAAGGGTTGTCCATTACCATTTTACCTAGAGCTCTTAGCTCCGACCCTGGTCTGAGAGGACAGACAAGCCTGAGAGGTCAGGTTAATATTATAAGGGTTGTCCATTACCATTTTACCTAGAGCTCTTAGCTCCGACCCTGGTCTGAGAGGACAGACAAGCCTGAGAGGTCAGGTTAATATTATAAGGGTTGTCTGTTATTATTTTATATAGCTAGCATAGCATGAGGGCGCAACTAGAGCTCTTAGCTCCGACCCTAGTCTGAGAGGTCAGACTTATTATTTTTGTGAACATTTCTCTTCCCATATTCTTTACTTGTTTATCTTATCATGCACTTGTGGGAAATTCAGTATTTTGTGGGCATGCATAATTGATATTTAAATCAATAAATTTTTGGGAGAGCATTAAAGGAAATAGAGTTTTTATATTTGATTTTCGTCCACTCACTCTAACAGTTTTTCAATGTTTCTCCCCTGGGCCCTTTGTTTTCAAATGCCCAGTGGTGCAGGGTTCTAGAGCGGAGGTCGTGCGCGTACAAGAGTCGAGGCATAGTCTATCAATCTGTCGCTGCTGCAAATTCATTAGGATAATCTTCTTTATAGTCTGCTCTGATTAACCTATTTTAGCTAGTTAAGTAAGTTAGGGAGCAGGATGCCTTCATGAGTTAGGGTTTATTGTTAGATACTCATGGAAGTGCTGAGTTGGAGTGTAGGAAGGGTTGGCCATTTCAAGGGGGTTTCGGTAAGAAGTTCCCTTGAGGTGGTCCCCGCAGGATTTACTTCGAGTTAAAGGGGTTTAACTCGGGGTGGGTCTTGACATTGGTATCAGAGCATTAGGTTATCGTTTCCTGTTACTACCTCATGTAATTGGTATCACTTAGTGTCTATAGAGTGATGGTCCGACCGCGGCGGATCCATCGGCATTTTATGCTTTGGACGCTTAGTGTTTGTTGAGGATATGAGTTAGTACTTCCTGATTGAGATATGGACCGAGTGGCCCTATAAACGATCAAATCTTCAAGACTATGCCTCAGTACGCCGACCTCACAGTGAACTCCTGTAAGGAACAAGGTAAGCTCGTTACGTATTTACTTTTGTGAGTTCCCCATGGATTAATTGAGATTTGAGTTGGGGTTCGAGCTGGAAACTCACGTTGTTTAACGTTGAGCATTATGTGTGAGTACTCGGTGGTGAAACAGTTAATTCACACCTGGAAGGCTATCATGGTTGTTGACAGGGATGTTGTAGAAACCTAAGGCAAGGCCTGGGTGTTCGTGTTATGAGACTCTAAGCAGTGAAGAGTCATACGAGTTAATGAAAGAGGTTGCATCCTGCCATGGAAAAAGGAGCTGAAGTCGCCTAGCGCGATTATTCAGTGAGGATGAATATTTAGTTTTGACGATTGCCACGACGTTGTTGAGGTTCGCCATTAGTGTGGTTTCCGAGAAATCAACGGACATATGAAAGTGGAATGACTTAAGGAAATTGAGTGTAGTCATTTCTGTGACCAATGGACTTTTTCTAGTGACGAGTCCATGATGTGGCACTATTGAAGAATGTTAAGGAAGTAAAGGCTGGTTTGGTCACTCGATGCTTTATGGGACATCCACTGAAACTAATGGCTTGGGTCATCTTTGGTGTTGACATTGTTGTCGTCAGCTACGATCAGATTCTCTTCGCTCCAGCCACCCATGATTGGGGTACTAGAAAGATTTGATTTGTTAGTGAGTCCAATCGTGATTTGAATTGTTGGTGACAATGGTCATTGGGCCATTTATCATGGAGGCAGAAATTAAATCGTGTCCTCAGATCTTGGGGCTCATGTCAACCTTAAGGTGAGTTATCCATCTGTGGTCAAAGTATTTTTTTAGTACACCTGTGGAGGGGTCTCCAGGTTGGCTGTGTTAGAGATCGATTTTTTTTTAGATCGAGAAAGTGTTACTAGTGGTAATTAAAGGTAAGTGGTTTCGGAATTTTAAGGAACATGTTGGAAGTGGCAACAAGCCACCGGGTCTCGGACCAAGGGTGTTTGGGGTACCGGAGATAGTGATACGAGCCTTGATGGACTTGGTATTATTGTGGTGTAGGAACCGGTAGTTGTGCAAATGGCACTGTTTGACGGCTGAAGATGTACATGGGTATACCCCACATGAGCACGTGTACCCACCTGTGTAGGGAAGAGGTAAATTGAAATCTGGATAGCACACGCTGGTAAGGCGTAATTATTTTGTACAGCTGTGTGGACAAAATGACATCAGGTAAGTGACTAAGGCTGATGATAACATTATTTTAAGAATTTCTCATGAGAGTTCCATTTAGTGAGAACGGAGATTAAAGACGTTTGGTTAGAAGTTTCTGTACAAAACGTCCAGTAGATGGCCTAACCATTTAAGTATAGGTCGGAAGTGGGTCATTGATAGTCGTTCCGGCTTTTATGATGGTTGTGAAATTATTAAATGTCGTTAGTAGGTGGTCTGATGTTTTCTGGGCTAAATGCACGAAAGCGATGAAGTGACAGTAGTGGGGCAAGGTTTACTGAATCGTTGATTAGGAGCGAGAATGTTTGTAGATGGTCAAGCTTCAACGTGCAACCAAAGTCGTCTGTTATGACACTTGGTTTCTTCGAGGGCGATTAACTGAGCTTGATGGCATGGAAATCAGTGCACTCACTGGTTGTGGTTTAATCAAATATGTAACCGAATGTGTACTTAGTCGTGTTTGGGGTTCATAAGTTACACCCACTGCAGTGACAGGAAAGGAAATATTCTCAATTTGATCTGTGGAATGAGGATTAGATCTGGGAAATTAAATTTTGGTGTATATAATGAAATCCTGAGTGGATTAAGGAATTGTTGGCATTGCTATGGTCATTGGTCATTTGAGTAGTGACCCTATTTGTTAGGGATTATTGACCTAGCGGTAATTCTTGGCGCCACAAGTGTAGAGAGGTAGCAAGAAAGATCATTGGAGGTGACTCTCGAAATTGTCAACATTTCGGTGAGTATGAAATGCAGTGGAACTAGGAAAAGTTTCCCTTGATGACCCAAAGAGTGTTACGAGCCTAGGTTTGGTAGTAATTGTTACTGAGATTGGTAAGGTATGTCGTTAAGTTGTGCAACACTCCATCGGAAACCGTGGAGTGATTAAGCCACGTTCAGATTAAGTTATGATCTGAGAGGATGTTAACGTGTGGCAGTGGATCTTGTAATTTAAGATCTGAAGTGGTAAGCGATTGAGAATTTTGAATCTTACCGAATAGAGGTTGCGGTGGATGGTAAACTGGCAGAGCATGGGGGACTACTAGAGCTCTTAGCTCCGACCCTAGCGTGAGAGGTCAGGCAAACTACATAGTGCACTATGAGGGTTGTCCACTGTTATTTTACCTAGAGCTCTTAGCTCCGACCCTGGTCTGAGAGGACAGACAAGCCTGAGAGGTCAGGTTAATATTATAAGGGTTGTCCATTACCATTTTACCTAGAGCTCTTAGCTCCGACCCTGGTCTGAGAGGACAGACAAGCCTGAGAGGTCAGGTTAATATTATAAGGGTTGTCCGTTATTATTTTATATAGCTAGCATAGCGTGAGGGCGCAACTAGAGCTCTTAGCTCCGACCCTAGTCTGAGAGGTCAGACTTATTATTTTTGTGAACATTTCTCTTCCCATATTCTTTACTTGTTTATCTTATCATGCACTTGTGGGAAATTCAGTATTTTGTGGGCATGCATAATTGATATTTAAATCAATAAATTTTTGGGAGAGCATTAAAGGAAATAGAGTTTTTATATTTGATTTTCGTCCACTCACTCTAACAGTTTTTCAATGTTTCTTCCCTGGGCCCTTTGTTTTCAAATGCCTAGTGGTGCAGGGTTCTAGAGCGGAGGTCGTGGGCGTACAAGAGTCGAGGCATAGTCGATCAATCTGTCGCTGCTGCAAATTCATTAGGATAATCTTCTTTATAGTCTGCTCTGATTAACCTATTTTAGCTAGTTAAGTAAGTTAGGGAGCAGGATGCCTTCATGAGTTAGGGTTTATTGTTAGATACTCATGGAAGTGCTGAGTTGGAGTGTAGGAAGGGTTGGCCATTTCAAGGGGGTTTCGGTAAGAAGTACCCTTGAGGTGGTCCCCGCAGGATTTACTTCGAGTTAAAGGGGTTTAACTCGGGGTGGGTCTTGACAGATACGTCTTTGGAGTGTGCTCGGAGACGATCTGTGAAGACGTCGTCGGTGCTGGGTTGCAGGTGAGGCGTGTCTAGGCAGTGGAGTAAGGTTGTCCATCTTTGGAGGGCCTTGTTTGGCAACAGCTCTGCTGCGGTTCGACCGAAGCTGGGTTTGATTGCCGTCAAGGAAGGTGGGTGCATAGAGAAGAAATCTGGGTGTCAGAAAATAAAAAGAATAATCATTATCGTATTCATTGATAAAATATCTTTTATATAAGATAATACTAATATATTTATAGGAATAAATATATAGTTATATTCTATGTATATATCTTAACGGTATTAGGTCAAAACACACGTGATAGAATATTCTAAAACAATATTTACCGAATAATTAATGTGAAAAATTAAATTAAATTACACAATGTTTTATTGAGTATATAAGTTGTTAGACATGTATTTTCGAATTTCTAAATAGGACATATATAACCAAATTAAATTCTTTAAATAACATGATTTCATCCATTAAAAGTTAATAAATTTTGGAAAGAGAATGAATTGTAAAATATAAATAATAAATTTGAGAGATTTCTTCATGCGTATAAAATTTTTTAGAATTTTACAAACATAAAGGATTTGTTTCTCATTCCTCTCTCTCTCTCTCTATTATAGAGGATATGATGCATAACCGGTTGTAGCCAAAAAATAATGTTTTTCATTTAAAACAGAGAACATTCTAGTTTCACATGAGCTGTTGGAAATGCATCTAAGAGCATCTACAATAGCTATTGTATTAATTCTCTATTGTAAAGAAGAAAATCACAAAATCACTATAATTCACAAAAGCAAAACTCCAACGGCTAATCTATTTTATATACAAAATTAAATGTCTCTCATATAATTTAATGAATTTATAGAAACATATAAATCTATTCAAATGAAACCCTAATTATCTGAAATCAATTGACAGATCAAATGTGTCAAACCTGAACCGTTCACGCTTTAACTTTAAATTTGCAGTTTTAAGTACTTTAATGATTACAAATTTAGATGAAATTTTGCAGAAGTGATATACTCATATAGAACTACATAATGAACGGTGGGTATGTGATTCTGTGATCAAAAAGTTGATGTAAACCCTGATCCCTCATATATGTCAAAAAATGATCTCACATCAAAAAGAGGTATGTATGTATATATATAGTCCTTCTAATAAGGGATCCATTTTTTGACTATTTCTAGGGATAGGCCCACACCATTAGATTTGTTTTTTTAATGACCTTGGATGGTTGAGATTAAAACAAAAATATTAACACTTATGCCAAACCAACACCGTCGAAGATCATTAAAAATAAATCGAAACTTTGGATCCTTAACGATCACCATATCACATGAAATTTTATAAAGGTGATCTACTCATGTAGCCCAAGAAACTAAATGGTGGAGATGACGAAATTTGATCAGGAAGTTGGTGTAATAACTTATCCCTATAAATAAAGTTTACATGAAAATACAAATTTGTAAAAATTCTATAGATAGATGATATATTTCTCTCTCTCTTTCTACTTTTTGTATTATAGAGGATCATTTACATGAGCTATTAGAGCAAAAAATAATGTTTTTCCTCCAACACACAAATTATTTTAATTTTACAAGAACCGTTGAAGATGTTCTAAGATGCATAAACTTTTATAAAACGGAAAATCAATAAAAGATAACAATAGAATAAACATAAATTATGACATATTTGACCAAATTAAATTGTTTAAAATAACGTGATTTGATCCATTAAAACTCAAATCTATGGATTAATTACTTGTCTTATTTTCTTGGTTTTGAGTTGCTATAAAACCCTGCCCCTACAAGTCTCTGCGAACAACAACGCTCAAGTTCTCAACCTTTTAAACATAACTATCATCATGAGTTCTCTTTGGCTCATCACAATCCTTGCTCTCCTTTTTCCTTTCCTCATAGTTGCGGTTGACCAAACTGATGCCTCTTGGAAGCCATATCCGGACCTTAACGAGCCTCGAATTAAAGGGTTTGCGAATTTTGCAGTTACCACATATAACAGTCAGACTCATTCAAATCTGGTCTTTCAGCAGGTGATCAGGGGAGACTACATGATCCCAAAAGAAGCTGATTATCGACTTGACATCAAAGTTAGCGATAAGAGTTCTGGCAACATTGTCGTTTATCGAGCCATTATCAAGGATGAAGGTTGGTCTGGAAAAACAACTCTTGTCTCATTTGTGAAGATCTAATAGTGAGTCGTTATATATAAGTTCATAACCTGTCTACCGGTGGTGTCAATTTGATGACAAAGACTCTACCTTATGTAATAATAATGAGTAATAAAATTTGAGTATTCATGCTTGCGATGGGTAATGTTCTAAAACTTATAGCACCTTGTAGGTACGTGCTTGACGTTTATATGTTCAGTGTTTATTCTACCTTACTAGTGTGTTCGTAGATTATTTTCCCACAATACAAAACAATCTTCACTCGTTAATACTTACCCTACTTGCCTTCATGCGCACGGTATGCATCTGTGCAGTGACAGAGCTAGAATTGTAAATTTAGTAGGGCACGATTAAAAAATCTTTAAATGACATTTATATATGTTCAAATGATTTTAAGGTAATTCTTTTCAATATATTTTTAAATATGTAAAAATTAAAAAATGTCAAGAAAACCTAACATAATATGTTGAACCGTTGGAAAAAAAGAATGGTGTACTTTAACATCATTTGATCATATAAAAATGCTTCAAGAAAAAAAAATTAAAAAGATAAAGTATCGTAATTTTGTTTAAATATGTTGAATCGTTGAAAAAAAATGGTGCATTTTTTATTTAATAAGGTTGAACAAAAAATATATGTCACTGACCTCACTGAGCCATAATTAAGTAAACGTAAGGTAAAAGTATATAGAATAATGAAAAAAAAGTTAGGAGGAATCGAACCCATAACCATTAAAACAAAGTCATTTTTTCATCACTGGGGCACACCTTCATTTTTGACATGTTGCTACCTTGGCTGAATTTAACAAGAAATCTAAATAGGACATGGGCCCCATCATGTTCCTTCGTGGCTCCGCCCCTGCAATTGCATAGATTATATATATGATGTTCCTCACATCCTCTAAAGTAGGAGTAAACTCCCCCAAAGAGCATAGGAATGTATGGATAGCATGGCTCCACTTCCGCACAACATGACGGAGGCTGACGTTGTCCTTGTAAATTCTTTAAATAACGTGATTTCATCCATTAAAAGTCAATAAATTTTGGAAAGAGAATGAATTGTAAAATATAAATAATAAATTTGAGAGATTTCTTCATGCGTATAAAAATTTTGAGAATTTTACAAACATAAAGAATTTGTTTCTCATTCCTTTCTCCTCTATTATAGAGGATAGTATGCATAACCGGTTGTAGCAAAAAAATAATGTTTTTTCTTTAAAACATAGAACATTCTAGTTTCACATGAGCTGTTGAAAATGCATCTAAGAGCATCTACAATAGCTATTGTATTAATTCTCTATTGTAAAGAAGAAAATCACAAAATCTTTATAATTCACAAAAGCTAAACTCCAACGGCTAATCTATTTTATATACAAAATTAAATGTCTCTCATATAATTTAATGAATTTATAGAAACATATAAATCTATTCAAATGAAACCCTAATTATCTGAAATCAATTGACGGATCAAATCTGTCAAACCTGAACCGTTCACGCTTTAACTTTAAATTTGCAGTTTTAAGTACTTTAATGATTACAAATTTGGATGAAATTTTGCATAAGTGATATACTCATATAGAACTACATATTGAACGATGGGTATGTGATTCTGTGATCAAAAAGTTGATGTAAATCCTGATCCCTCATATATGTCAAAAAATGATCTCACATCAAAAAGAAGTATGTATGTATATATATATTGTCCTTCTAATAAGGGATCCATTTTTGACTATTTCTAGGGATAGGCCCACACCATTAGATTTGTTTTTTTAATGACCTTGGATGGTTGAGATTAAAACAAAAATATTAACACTTATGCCAAACCTACACCGTCGAAGATCATTAAAAATAAATCGAAACTTTGGATGCCTTAACGATCACCAAATCACATGAAATTTTATAAAGGTGATCTACTCATGTAGCCCAACAAACTAAACGGTGGAGATGGCGAAATTTGATCAGGAAGTTGGTGTAATAACTTATCCCTATAAATAAAGTTTACATGAAAATACAAATTTGTAAAAATTCTATAGATAGATGATATATTTCTCTCTCTCTTTCTACTTTTTGTATTATAGAGGATCATTTACATGAGCTATTAGAGCAAAAAATAATGTTTTTCCTCCAACACACAAATTATTTTAATTTTACAAGAACCGTTGAAGATGTTCTAAGATGCATAAACTTTTATATAACGGAAAATCAATAAAAGATAACAATAGAATAAACATAAATTATGACATATTTGACCAAATTAAATTGTTTAAAATAACGTGATTTGATCCATTAAAACTCAAATCTATGGATTAATTACTTGTCTTATTTTCTTGGTTTTGAGTTGCTATAAAACCCTGCCCCTACAAGTCTCTGCGAACAACAACGCTCAAGTTCTCAACCTTTTAAACATAACTATCATCATGAGTTCTCTTTGGCTCATCACAATCCTTGCTCTCCTTTTTCCTTTCCTCATAGTTGCGGTTGACCAAACTGATGCCTCTTGGAAGCCATATCCGGACCTTAACGAGCCTCGAATTAAAGGGTTTGCGAATTTTGCAGTTACCACATATAACAGTCAGACTCATTCAAATCTGGTCTTTCAGCAGGTGATCAAGGGAGACTACATGATCCCAAAAGAAGCTGATTATCGACTTGACATCAAAGTTAGCGATAAGAGTTCTGGCAACATTGCCGTTTATCGAGCTCTTATCAAGGATGAAGGTTGGTCTGGAAAAACAACTCTTGTCTCATTTGTGAAGATCTAATAGTGAGTCGTTATATATAAGTTCATAACCTTTCTGCCGGTGGTGTTAATTTGATGACAAAGACTCTACCTTATGTAATAATAATGAGTATTCATGCTTGCGATCGGTAATGTTCTAAAACTTATAGCACCTTGTAGGTACGTGCTTGACGTTTATATGTTCAGTGTTTATTCTACCTTACTAGTGTGTTCGTAGATTAGTTTCCCACAATACAAAACAATCTTCACTCGTTAATACTTACCCTACTTGCCTTCATGCGCACGGTATGCATCTGTGCAGTGGCGGAGCTAGAATTGTAAATTTAGTAGGGCACGATTAAAATATCTTTAAATGACATTTATATATGTTCAAATGATTTTAAGGTAATTCTTTACAACATATTTTTAAATATGTAAAAATTAAAAAATGTCAAGAAAACCTAACATCATATGTTGAACCGTTGGAAAAAAAATGGATGGTGTACTTTAACATCATTTGAACATATAAAAATGCTTCAAGAAAAAAAAATTAAAAAAGATAAAGTACCGTAATTTTGTTTAAATATGTTGAATTGTTGAAAAAAAATGGTGCATTTTTTATTTAATAAGGTTGAACAAAAAATATATGTCACTGACCTCACTGAGCCATAATTAAGTAAACTTAAGGTAAAAGTATATAGAATAATGAAAAAAAAGTTAGGAGGAATCGAACCCTTAACCATTAAATCAAAAGTCATTTTTTCATCACTGGGGCACACCTTCATTTTTGACATGTTGCTACCTTGGCTGAATTTAACAAGAAATCTAAGTAGGACATGGGCCCCATCATGTTCCTTCATGGCTCCGCCCTTGCATTTGCGTAGATTATATATATGATGTTCCTCACATCCTCTAAAGTAGGAGTAAACTCCCCCAAAGAGCATAGGAATGTATGGATAGCATGGCTCCACTTCCGCACAACATGACGGAGGCTGACGTTGTCCTTGTTAATTCTTTAAATAACGTGATTTCATCCATTAAAAGTCAATAAATTTGGGAAAGAGAATGAATTGTAAAATATAAATAATAAATTTGAGAGATTTCTTCATGCGTATAAAAATTTTGAGAATTTTACAAACATAAAGGATTTGTTTCTCATTCCTCTTTCTCTCTCAATTATAGAGGATTTGTTTTTCCTTTAAAACAGAGAACATTCAAGTTTCACATGAGCTATTGGAAATGCATCTAAGAGCATCTACAATAGCTATTGTATTAATTCTCAATTGTAAAGGAGAAAATCACAAAATCTCTATAATTCACAAAAGCTAAACTCCAACGGCTAATATATTTTATATACAAAATTAAATGTCTCTCATATAATTTAATGAATTTATAGAAACATATAAATCTGTCAAATGAAACCCTAATTATCTGGTTAATTGTTTTAATTTTATGTCGTTTTGTTCTTTTTTAGGGAAAATAATGAATTCAAAAAAGAAAGCAATAAAGTTTACATGAAGATACAAATTTGTAAAAATTCTATTGATTTAGATGATATAGTTCTCTCTCTTTTTCTACTTTTTGTATTATAGAGGATCATTTACATGAGCTATTAGAGCAAAAAATAATGTTTTTCCTCCAACACACAAATTATTTTAATTTTACAAGAACCGTTGAAGATGTTCTAAGATGCATAAACTTTTATAAAACGGAAAATCAATAAAAGATAACAATAGAATAAACATAAATTATGACATATTTGACCAAATTAAATTGTTTAAAATAACGTGATTTGATCCATTAAAAGTCAAATCTATGGATTAATTACTTGTCTTATTTTCTTGGTTTTGAGTTGCTATAAAACCCTGCCCCTACAAGTCTCTGCGAACAACAACAACGCTCAAGTTCTCAACCTTTTAAACATAACTATCATCATGAGTTCTCTTTGGCTCATCACAATCCTTGCTCTCCTTTTTCCTTTCCTCATAGTTGCGGTTGACCAAACTGATGCCTCTTGGAAGCCATATCCGGACCTTAACGAGCCTCGAATTAAAGGGTTTGCGAATTTTGCAGTTACCACATATAACAGTCAGACTCATTCAAATCTGGTCTTTCAGCAGGTGATCAAGGGAGACTACATGATCCCAAAAGAAGCTGATTATCGACTTGACATCAAAGTTAGCGATAAGAGTTCTGGCAACATTGCCGTCTATCGAGCTCTTATCAAGGATGAAGGTTGGTCTGGAAAAACAACTTTGGTCTCATTTGTGAAGATCTAATAGTGAGTCGTTATATATAAGTTCATAACCTTTCTACCGGTTGTGTCAATTTGATGACAAACACTCTGCCTTATGTAATAATAATGAGTAATAAAATTTGAGTATTCATGCCTGCGATGGGTGATATTTTTACCTGGCGGTATGCAAAACCTTGACAAAAATGAGATAATTTGAAACTTTTACCTCTCGATCAAGTAAGCAGACCTAGATGAGATCTGGAGTTTAATCTCATTCCATTAACAATCTCCGTAGCTTGGTTAAATAAATAGGGAGATACAGGCTCTCCTTGACGCATACCTATAGTTGAAGGGACAAAACATGAAGATTTCCATCAAGTGAAATTGAAAAAGAGGCTATGGAGATACGCTGAATCCAACTAGGACCAGGAGAGTAGGACTTGATCCAAAATCTTCAACACACGTTAGCAAGTATTCCGAATGCAAAAGGTCGTAGGTTTAATAATTCTTCATTTGAAGGCACTTTGGGGCAAATTCATGTTATGATGTCAAATGTTGTTGTGGCTTATGAGGGAACATCTACAGATACACTTGACATGAATGAAACGAGCTGAGGCACACGCACCGAATCTATCTGAGGCACACGCACGCACCGAATCTATCTGGCATTATGAAGAGAAGAGAACAGAAGAGAAGAGAAGAGAAGAGAAGAGGAGAACAGAAAAAAGGAAGTTTGTCAAACAACAAGGATATCTCTGCGCGGCTGCGCGTCACCGTTAAGCAATATCAATCCCAAAAAAAAGGAAGCCGCATTCAATTGGGTATCGAAGCAATCTAGCTCTGTTCCTCGACCTCCAAGTGTCATAGCTTTTTCTGATTTGCTCTCACTCGTAAGTTCATCTCATTCATTTGCTTTCAGCAAAATTTTCTGTTTTCATTTGGGACTCAACGATTCGAATTACAGTCATCATGTTTGGTGTGGGCGTGTGGCATACGTTGACAATTGTTCTAGAGACTAGACATTTCAAACAGTAGATATCTACTGATGTGCTATGATGTTGCTTACATTAAATGTATATATGCACGATTTGTTAATCGAAATGTATGTAGGCTAGATATATACATTTCGAAGTGTATAGATTGTCAACTTTCTCCAACATAGACTGAAAGACTAACTATTTCTTATTTTGCTGTCAGGTTGTGGCTGCTGTTGTTGTGCCTGTTTGTGATTGATCTCTTAGAGGATTTGCATTCCAGGTTCCACTTTTTTCTTTTCTTGGATGTTATTGCATGATACATATGCTGTTTTGATTGCACTGGTGATGGTTGATTAGCTTTAATTTGGTTTAAACAAAAACGAAATAAGAAGACTGGAAAGAAATTTGATCAAATGTGTGGATAGTTTTACAAATTCATGAGTATCATTCAGATTTTATAGTTTTGATGATGAACATGTAATACAATGTTGCTATATTGATGATCAGTCTACCTTCGTTCTAAAATTACCATTAAACTAGGTTTGACTTAAAATGATTTGTCTTTTGGGTTTTTCTGCCTCCCTAATGAATAATGAGATTATGTTTTCAAATTGGGAAGTTCATGCCATGTCATCATCATGTTAACTGGAACTTTAAGTTGCCTATGAGACTTGATAAATCAGATTTCATAAAGATACCAGTTGATTTTGATTCGGCTCACAGATAGGACTCTCTCTAAATTTCCTGTCCTTTTGCTTGAGCAATTCTTTCTCTAAAATTCCTTTTCCTTTTGCTTGAGAAATTATTTTGCAGCGGCTGTGAGTACTGATGCGCTCTTCTTTTCATTTTTTTGATTAACCATGCATGTTCATTACTAATTAAATAAATTAACAAGATTAATGGTAGTAAACATATACTGATTCCTCAATGAAGCTCCCTTTCATAAATTATTTTGCAAAAGGGTCATCATCTTCTGGGGTGACTTTTGGGTAGAGTTTCGGGTTCTTTTTTGATAGATCATTATGAAGTGAGATCTGAGTATGGTAAATTGATTTTAGATTCTGGTATGTATTATTGAGATGTTTGTTATGATCTGTTTTTGTGTTTTTGATTCAATTAAGTGTTTTTGTTTTTATGTGTTTGCAGGTTTTGTTTAAAACTACTGGAGGTCAGGCTCTGTGTTCAAAAGCAGCTCGTTTCATCAATGGCATCTTTGTTTCCTCGTACACTTTTGTGTTCTCTCTTGCTCCTGCTACCTTTCTTCTCTTCCTCATCTGATTCCAGCACCGACCCTCGCCAGCTTGTTGAGAAGCGGGTTCTGATGCCGTACTTTGCTGTCAATGGAAATACTATTACAGAGCTCGGACACCACGCTGGCTACTATCGTCTCCCACATTCCCACGCTGCAAGGTAATTAAACCTTTCTTCATCTGTTAGAAAAATTAACCCCGTATGTGCATGCGGATAATTTTTTTTTTCCAAGGAATAAAAAGACAGAATAATAGACAATATGAAGAGAGACATTTCTCATGTATAATTGTTATATATACGAGGAATGCTCAGAAGCAGTAAGTGTTGTCTGTTTTTCTGGTTTCATGGGTCCATATCTGTAGCTTGTATCTTTCTGTCTATGGAAGTTAAACAATACTTGTCCTTAACCTCAGAGAATCATATACTGAAAAAACATGGCTACTTTTCATATATTCACTGCAACCAATGTTTCATTCTTTCATTTTCTAATCTATTTCTGGTTTGTGCAGGGTGTTCTATTGGTTCTTTGAGTCAAGGACTAATAAGAATCATCCTGTTGTGATTTGGTTGCATGGAGGACCAGGGTGCGGCAGTGAAGTAGCAGTGTTCTATGAAAATGGTCCTTTCCATATTACAAACAACCTAACTCTTACTTGGAATGTCTATGGCTGGGACAAGGTACTAATATACTGTCATGGTTTCCTACTTTAAAAAATTTATGCATGCCATTCCTTCTTATTTTGCCCTGTATAGGGTTCTCTGAACATGTTTTTGTTTAGCAGGCTTCAAACCTTCTCTACATTGACCAACCCACTGGAACTGGTTTCAGCTATTCTTCAGATAGGCATGATACTCGTCACGATGAAAGAGGTGTTAGCAACGACCTATATGATTTCTTACAGGTCCTGCTCATTCCGTTTTGTGAAACTCACGTTACATAATTTGCTGAAAATCACCCAAAATTGTTACGAACTTACAATTTCCAATGTGTGATGCGAATGCAAGTGGTGAATTGCTATTATTGAGAAATTTTACCTCTGAAACACTATGACAGCTAATACCTATTTTCTTTGATTTGAATATTCTGACTTCTGTTTTTAATCAGGGATTTTTTACTCAGCATCCTCAATTTGTTAAGAATGACGTCTACATCACTGGAGAATCGTATGCCGGCCACTACATCCCTGCATTTGCTTCTCGAGTTCACAAGGGTAACAAAGACAAGGAAGGGATTCACATAAACCTCAAGGTATGATATCTATTACTTATAGTGGGACTAGCATAAATTTGTGAAGGAACTAAGCAAAGTACCTTATCTATGGTTTGATAGGGCATTGCAATAGGTAATGGCTTGACCAATTCACCAGTCCAGTACAAGGCTTACCCTGATTATGCACTGCATATGGGTTTGATCAAGAAACCTGACTACGATAGAATTACCAGCCAGTTCATCCCACCCTGTGAACAAGCACTCAAAACTTGTGGTATGCTCTCTTCTTTTCTTTGTTTTCCTGACCAATTTCTGTAACCATAAATTTTACTAACAAGTGAAACTGTGTCAGGTCGTACTGGAGGAGAGTCTTGTGAACACGCATATCTGGTTTGTTATGACATAATGTCCAACATCATGAAAATAAACCTTGGTTTGAATGTAAGAGCAAAGATTTTGTTAGTGTTGAGAACAACTAACTTTTCCAAGATACCAAATTCGAGTATGATGACTGATCACTGATGAGAGTTTGTTCTCTGTTTGGCATGCAGTATTTGGATATCAGAAAACGATGTGCAGGGGATGTGTGCTATGACTTCTCAAACATGATGGCATTTTTGAACAAGAAATCAGTTAAGAATGCGTTAGGAGTTGGGGACATAAACTTTGTACCTTGCAGTTTTACAGTTTATTCAAATATGCTCCAGGACTATGTGAGAAATCTGGAAGTGGGTATTCCTGCTCTTCTTGAAGATGGAATCAAGGTGCTAGTGTATGCTGGGGAGTACGATCTTATCTGCAATTGGCTTGGTGAGTAAACCAAAAAAAACTCATGTTTCTTGTTTTCTTGAGATAATACAACGTACTATCATTTTTTTGAAACATCGACGTGAAGCCTTTGATATTGCAACGAAAGAAGATAGTAGTTACAACATGACTTACCCGCATGGGTAACGATAGAAGAACCCATGCTAGATAGCCCTAAAGCAAACCTAAGATCAACCAAAATGCAAACAAAACTAAAGTTCAAGAAAACCAAAACTTAATAAAATAAAACAGGAATTACAGCCCCGGTGGAGCTACCACCACGGCACCACTTGCTTGAACACTAAAGGCTGGACCGGAGTCACCCTAGCCTTCACCGAACAAGATCCTACACCCTAGAAAGGGTTCGGATTCGAAGCCGGAGGACTAACCGTAGTGCTAGGGTTAGGGTTTCCAGTCAGCCCACCAACTCTCACCACCGCCGACATATCCGTCTGGCCAAGGGGATTGCCGGATGTTCCAACAAACCACAAACACGATAGAATCCAAACATCCTCTCATAATCGTCCCTAAGCTAGTGCCGACCATGTGGAGCGCCCCCTTGGTCTTCAGATCAGTAGGTAAACCGAGATACAATTCCTGTCTGGGTTGAGATACAACGTACTATCATATTTATGATATCTGATATCTCTCTAATTTTTTTTAAAAGGGAACTCAAATTGGGTTCATGCCATGAAATGGTCTGGTCAGAAAGCATTTGGTGAATCATCGACTTTTCCATTTAAGGTTGGTGGTGCAGAAGCAGGACAGCTAAAAAGCCATGGGCCGCTAGCTTTCCTCAAGGTCTCTCTCTCATGTTTATAATCTGTTCCTGACAGCTAAAAACCTATTTCTCTTAACTTTCTCTAATTACATTGTTGGCAACAGGTCCATGATGCTGGTCACATGGTTCCATTGGATCAGCCAAAAGCCGCCTTACAGATGCTGGCAAATTGGATGCAGGGAAATTTGTCCCTGGTTTAGTCAAGTGCAATATAGACAGATTATGTCTATTGAGGGCCTCAGTGCAATTATATATTATTATTTGTAAGCTAACTTTAAGATGATGAAGGGAATTAGTATTTGACTATTTGCAAATTACAAGTCTCTAGCATGCTCTAGATGAACATAAAGTTAAGAGCTTGACAATTCCTTCAGGTCACAATTGTTGGCTGAATACAAGTCTTCAATGGTACAGCCTGAACTGCCACAGATATTGTGCATGACCATTTTTCGGTAGTATTAGCTCAAATGCTTCAATCATATGCTAAAATTTTGAATAATTGATTTCATTGTGCAATTAGAAAGAGATACAATTTCTTGATAGTGTTCTTATTTTGCCATTTCTGATACAATGCTGTGCATTTAGGATGAAATTTTGTTGGGTTATATCTGAGAAAACATGATTAGTCTGAATTGCTTTCAGTTTTTGGAACAGTGAATGATTTATGTTTTGCTATTTTCATTTGAGAATTTTCATGGGATAGTATGTATTTGTTCTGTATTTACAGGATGAGGACTCAACAATCTTGATTCATAGAATGCTAACCCTCGAAGCCTAAAGGTATAATGTTATTTATATAAATAACAATTCCCTAGTATCGTTGTTTTGTCTCATAGAGCGGTGGAGATACCACGACGAGGACTTGATTTGCGGCGGCGGCACCGTGGAACATCAGCGTTCCAAGACAGCGACAATGGTGCCATCACGGTGAAGATGGGGCGGGGACGATGAAAGGGATGTAATGTGGTGGCTACCTACATGGTCATCAACACAAGGGGAGAAGCATACTTGTGCTAGGTCAATAGTTTGGGTCTAGGGGCTTGAGGATTCTTTGGGCCAGTGTGGGCTACTAGTTTTAGGTTTTTTCCTTTATTTAGTTTTTGACTAATTTATTCCCTAAGCCCATTATTAGGCCTCTATGAGATAAATTATCTTTTTGCTAGTTTTATTCCTCTATAAGACTAATCGTGAGTAGATTTTAACAAATTTATGTCTAGGCCGAAAGCGCAACCACTATGGTTGGTTATGTCTCTCTCTCTTTTCTAGACATCGGCACGGCCTCAGTTGCTGGTTGCCATGACCCACATTGCCTTACCCATAATAGAGGTTAGTCACACGGACGTAGGCTGATAAGTCAACCTTATTAGCGTAAATGTAGTTCATGTTTGCAATAGATTTATCAAACTCAAGCCTTGTTAGGAATAAATCAACTTGGAGGGCTTAGAAAACCGACGAGGATCAAATCCGCTAAATGTTATTGATCTAGATGCCACAAGGTATCTTCGATAATATGTAGTCAACAGATAGTAATGAGTCCACATGACAAGTTACTTTTTATTTTCACAGGTCGATGTAGCGCCTTTTTTCCAAAACGCGAGAGATGTATAATCCTGACATCTATGATTGTGGGCATTGAGTATGTCAAAAACTCATATGAGCAGAGTATGTTGCTCTTGCATACAAAACCAAACTTTTATGAGACTGAGAGAGGTGACAAACAATGATTTTTTCAATGATTTTTCATTCTCGAGGATCGAAATTAAGGGATCTGAGCTACAATATACCAAACGTAAAGATCGAGACCTTGAAGGTATTAACGATGCTTTATTGTTTTGTTTTCCAAGTTCTAAAGGACCAAATTAAGGAGTCTGAGCTACTTTGTATGGGGAATTTATGTTCACTACCATCATAAATATTATAGCCGACGAAAAAAAACAGGCCGACAAATTTTTTTTCCGTCGGCTAAAAGTCCTTATATTTCCAGATCTAGACAACAGTTCATTTGAAAAAAAAAACGGGAGAAAAAGTTAGGGTGTTGTCGAAATTGTTAGGTGTCGTCGAAATCTGTCCAAAATTATTTTGTGGAGCTATATATAGGTACATATATGTGTATATATCTTGATTTTGAGTTGATTTAAGAGTTTTATTTGAGTTCTATATATTTATTTTGAGTGTGATTGAGTTGATCGATTTTGATTTGATAATATATATGAAGTTGTTGTTATTAATTAGTAGTATATATATATATATTAATTTAATTATAATATTGTGTTGGTGCATAGTATGAATTAATTAATATGTTGATTATGATTAATGTTAATTGATATATAATATTGTTATATAATTAGTAATTAGTATATATATATATATATATATATATATATATATATATATATATATATATATATGCATGTATGTATGTATATATATATGTGTGTGTGTGTGTTAATTATTAATTAATTGTACGTTAACTGTAGATAGAATACTAAATGATTTGAAAATTTAATTAATTAATTAGAGTTTATACATATATATTATATTATCTTTTCAAAATATGGATAAGAGTTGGATTTTGCTTCCAAAATAGGATAAAAGATGTGGTAAAGGAGTTATTAGTTTTATTGAATATGTGATGGATAATGCTAACGAGAATACAATTTTCTATTGCACGTGCACTAAATGTCAGTGTCACAGCGATATGCATCGATTTGCGATTGACAAAGTTTGGCAGCACCTGAAGAGTAACGTGTTTTGGGAGAAGTACACATGTTGGATATATCACAGTGAAACATCATCAGGGGTCCGCATGATCATGGACAATTTTCTGAGACGGGTAGTACATCTAATGATCCAACAACGGTCTTCATCAATGATATGTTTCCTTATGAGAGCGGTGTATGCTCTCAAGGATAGTATATGTCTGAGCCGGTGCAGCCCTTCCCTAGAGTTTTCAACACTGCTGGTATTGACAAGTACAACAAACTACTTGTTGTCCAATAGACCCTTGTGTTCCCCTGTTGTCAGAAGACGGTTCTTGAAAGTGTGATGGACGTTATGAAGATTAAAGTTGAGACAAAATCGTCCGTGAAGGCTGCTTATGATTATCTACAGTACACTGCTTCGATGCTGCCCCACGGTCATGGTCTTCCAACCACTCATCATAAGGTCTGATGTATCCTGGAAGATCTTGGGCTTTCCTACATGAAAATCCATGTATGCAGATATGACTGTGTTCTCTTCTGGGGTAAACATCCAGAAGGGAATGACCTTGGTGACCTTGACGCATGTTTGGTATGTCAGAGTGACAGGTATAAGCTGACTCATGCAGGCAATAGGAAACCTGTGAAGGTACTTCGGTATTTCCCGCTGAGGGATAGGCTTGAGCGGTTGTACATGTCATCAGACACAACCAAAGCTATGAGATGACATGCCACATCGGTAAAACAAGTGTTTTATCTTGATGACCATGTTAAAGGTGACGCGTGGAAAGTAGTCAACCTTGTGCACCCTCGAAACATTTACCCCACGGCAACACTTAGAAAGGCCGAAGACAAGGAAGAAGATGTTGCGTATCAAGAGCCCGATGCAATAAGAATTCCTGACTCCTCTACAATTCGCCTTAACAATTTTAAAGAGGGTCGTTCGGTTCAAATTCGTGATTTAGACGCAATGCTTATTGATGTTGATCCAAATCAAGAAACAGACGAAGACTCTTGTGATGAGGAAATACATAGATTGCCAGAAATTAATTTTGACATCGAAGAAGACTCATCGGATAATTCTGATTACGAGCCTTCTTAGTTTGAATTTGTAATACAAATTGATGTGTGTTTTATATGCTACTATCTGTTGAATTCATAATTTTGGTGATATATGAACAGGAAATTGGTATGGTTTATATTAAACAGCTTGTATTTTTATGTATTTTTCAGTTTTAGCCGACGAAATAGGCCATATTTAGTCGGCTAAGATATTTTTAGCCGACGAATTATATCATGTTTCATCGGCTAAAACTATCTTAGCCAACGAAATAAGATGTATTTCGTCGGCTAAAACTATCTTGGCCGACGAATACCATAATATGTCGTCGGCTAAACCCTAAACCCTATACTATAGCCGACGAATACCCTAATTTTTCGTCGGCTATAGTCAAATAAATAAAATAGTAATTTGATACCACTGGTTGCGTCTCATCGATTTGAAACTATTTGCAGTTGAAAGTCAGGGCAAAATACGTAATTTAGACGTTCAAATTACTGTTTCCTTGCGTTTAGGTGTTTGACTCACGAAATTGACCGTCTGGATCGAGTCCTTACATTGTCAGATCAAGCTGAAAATTTACCCATACACATGTTTCAACATAATGATGATATCTGACGGTCAGATTTTTGTTTCACAAGATTGATCATCACAATCACAACATGCCTACTAATGTTGTATAACTTGTTTACCAAGTGTTAAGTAAATGTTCCGTTTCAAAAACAAACTATACGTAAAAGCTTTCAAACGAAAAAAAAAGTCGTGAAATAAGATATGACCGGAACGATGAAATATGTCTACGGTTGAAAAATCACGTAATTCCGATAAAGTTTCGTTGCCGATAGTTGCGGTCAATGCATTTTTTCATTCTTTCTCCCTAAAGGCAGTCATATCTCCGATAGTTATTTTTCATATAATTTTTATACCACTAGTTGTGTCTCATCGATTTGAAACTATTTGCAATTGAACGTCCGGGAAAAATACGTAATTTAGACGGTCAAATTACCGTTTCTTTGCGTTTAGGGGTTTGACTCATGGGATTGACCGTCCGGATCGAGTCCTTAATGTTGTCGGATCAAGCTGAAAATTTACCCACACACATGTTTCAACATAATGACGGTCGGATTTTTGTTTCACAAGATTAAACATATAAATTGGAAATAAATTAGTATAAAAAGTACTATAGCCGACGAATTTTAGTAAATTCGTCGGCTATAGTATTGTAAATAGCCGACGAATTTATTTTAAATTCATCGGCTAAAGTTGAACTATAGCCGACGAAACACATAGTTTTAGCCAATGAATTTTTTATGTCGTCGGCTATACTTCTTCCTATATATCAAAACCCAGCGACAGAAACCCTAACATTTTCACAAATTTTCCCTACCTTCCGCCTCTTCGGTACAGATGCTGCCACCTCTTCTCTACCTTCCGCGGTTGATACCGGCATTACCTGCAATCGACGACTTAGGGACGCCGATTTATCCACTGTCTCCACAGGTGACCCCATCAGCGGCGTACCAGTTCGTACCTTTTGGTACGGATCTAATTTCTACAAGGGTATCATCATCGACGACAGAGTCGGAATCCGTCGCGTCCGCCCCAACATCCTCAGGTAATGAAATATAAATATTTTTTTTCTTATAATTTCATAATAAGAATAATTTATTAATAATCAATTTGTGATAGACACTGTCGGAGCCAAGCCGACAAGGAAGAAGAGAGGCCCCATCACAGGAAAGGCTCTCGAGAAAACTGTGAGTACCTCGAGAAGGATCCTCATCGATACTAACGGGGATGACAACGTAATATCGGGCGGGAAGACGAGGATATACCCCAGCCACGTGTGAGCGTTCATTAGGGATAGAGTCAATGTTTTGGTCAGACTCGGGCGAGGTCCCACAAGAGGTTAAGGACATGGTCCATAACGGAATGTCTGATAGGAGCATTTTATGTTACGTTCTTAATATATTTTTACCCTTATTTATGCTTTGTTTATCCATTATTAGGTTAGTATTGTTAGTTATTTATCATAAGAGTTTTTCTGTAGAGCAATGGCTAAAATGTGAGTAAAGTAGAGAAAATGTGCACTAATTTGTTAAAAGCTGACTTATGAAGTTATCGTATTATTTCTTATGATTCTATAAATTTATACATTGTCATTACTTGATTAATTTTCTTTAATGTTTAGGTAACATGTATATGGACTTAACGAAACAAGAATCATGAGGATCGGACTTATGGAAGGTAGCAAAAGAAGCATGGAAAGACAAGAGGCCGAGAGCATGAATTCGGAACAAAAACCGAGAATTTCCAGAAACCATAACTCATCTTCAAAAATTTCCCTAGGACGATCCAGGAGGAACCAGGAAACTTGCCATATATGGATGGAAAGCTATGGATGTCTAGTTTCTAATTCTTTTGGAATCGCAGAAATCCAAGTTCTGAGGAAGGAGTTATGATGGAAAAAATGGCCGGAGGTCAGTCTGCTAGAAACAAGACAGATTTTGCTGAAGTTGTCTACCGAGTTCGTGAGTGTGTTTCTTCACCAAAATCCTTCCCAAGCATACCCAATGATTGATGAAGAGCTTAATGATGATATGTGAAATTTTTTAGAAGAAGAAGAATCCAAGAAATCACCAATGAGAAGCCGAAAACAACAACTACGAAAGTAATCCCGGTCAAAACATGATAACTTGTTCTACCGAGACTATGGAGGGGATTCGGCTGTCCTATGGAGCCCAAAATGTGTAAGGGAGTCCTTCATTGATCCCTTAACATGTAGGGGAGTCTAAGAATTTAGAAAAGAAGTCTATGAATCATTATCCAAGTCAGCAAATTTAAGAGTCAAAGTTGTGTGCAACAAGGAAAAGCAAGAAGCCCAATCCGATATGGACAAGGAGTGTATGCCGATTTTTCCTTAGGGTTTTCTCTATAAATACTCATGTATTAGTTCAGTTTTAGGGGGGTTCAATTGATCAAAGCCATAGTATAGCCAAGCTCTACCCAAAATCCCGTACAGAAAACAACAAATCAACCGCATCATCTCCACCGAACCGCCGCCGCTTGCCGCCGATCACCACCTCTTCCCTAGCCAATTGATTTAGGTTTAAGTATGAGTTTTCTATTGGTTTGGTTGTATAATTTTCTGTATGAACAATACTTTAATTTTTATATATATTTTCTAGATTTTCGATTTTATGCATGTCATGTGTTGTTAAGTTTTTCTTTGTGATCTCCTTAATACCGTCTGTTATGTGTAACGATTGAAGCATGTTTTAGTTTCATGATATTGATTAATGTTGCATGTTCTTATGTGTAGTATGTGTTAGTTGATTAATCATCACCTGATCATATAATCGAACCTAAGGATAGTCTAGGCCTGGATGTTTCCAAATGGGGAGTTTAATAAGCCGTAGTAATCTAGGATCAAGTTAGGCATATTTGATAGTTTGTTTCTAGTTGCTGCAAAGGGTTGCTAGGGTGAGTGATTTGCATGCTAATAGGATGAGTGACGCCATACCTAGGATCATGTCTTCAACCGACTCCAGTTCGTAAGTGTATCTTGTTTATATTTGGCATATTTTATAGTTTAAACACGGTGACACATATATGTTTTAGGTTCAGACGTATTCGAAGTTCCTAAAAACACATGAGAAGTCATAAGAGGTTGAAATTAATTAAAACAGAGGATAGTAAGAGCATCACTATTTAATCTTGCATGAAATTGTTGTATGCTTTCGGTGTTTGTTATGTTCTGTGCTTGAGTATCGATTGACCAACCTTGTAAATATTAGCTTAGGTTGTATTATTTTTATAATTAATGTCGATATCCTTATAAACCCTTTTCATTTGTAAATATGTATATATGTGAATAATTGTTTATATATATTATTTGTTTATACGAATTACAGTTGTGACAGAATTATATTTGTTTGTATGTTAACTAACGATCTTTTCTTCTTATTTACCCTACGCATCCCCAGTTTAGAACGATCCCTACTTATCTTTACTACTAACGAATTACAGGGAATTTAATTGCAGGTTGCTTATCCTTAACCCGGTAATCGACGCTCGTCAATGTCGGTAAGTTTAAAAAATTCAAAATTAATATTATGTATTATATTGTTGATTTATGAAAAACTAAACTAATAAACGTTTTAATGCAGGTGTGGTTTGACGTTCCCCATCACCTGAGGAACACTTGGGTGGACGTTGCGCATGGGGGAAGGTACGTTGGAAAGTTAATGAACATAGAAAATTATATGTGTAATTAATAATATTTATAATTTTTTGTGGTATCTGTAGGTACAAGGAGTGGAAGAACATGTTGCGGACCCACTGGACTACGCATGGGAACGCACGTTCTGGTACCCCTGTTGAGTTCCAGTTCAGGGAGTACGAGTGACGTTGACTTCTGATTTCAGAATTCAACAACTCATAAACAAGTAATTAAAAAATCTTATATTATTATTAATTAGTACGTTTTAAAATATTTTACTAATATTTTATTTTTTTCCTTTGTAAGCCGTTTTCCAGGCGAATGCTCAGACCCGGCAACGCAACACAAGGAACCATCATGCCGGTTCTAGACCGTTTGCATCGTTGATTGACAAGGCGACTAGAAAACATTCAAAAGTCAACCGGTACGTCTATACGTAGGAGAATGCATATCCTGACGCCCAGGAAGATATTGTAAGTCGTTTTACGTTTTCAATTTTTTAAAATTATATATATATATATATTTCATAATGTTAATTAATTATTTTTTCCTATCCAATTAGACGAAGGTGAGGCAAGCTAGTGACGAGGTGATGACTGCTATAGTAAGGGAGACATGGCCAGACACGCAAGAGGAAGACATGTCCGAAGCCATGTCTCGGATCGACACTTCGGATTTCAGGGTTGGGGCGAGGATCATGGGCATAACATTCCCACCGCGAGAAAATAACTTCAACTGTCGCGGTCTAGGAAAGAAAGGCGAGGGGGTACTGAAGACCACACCCAAATTTCAAAAAAATGCAGCCTCGACCAGCAGCAGAACGACTCAGCTAGAGGCGGAAGTTCAGATGCTACGGGAACGGCAAGCCGCCCAGACAGCCTATACTGCTGCTTTACAGGAGTATAATGCGGCAGTATATACCACCAACCAGGCACAACAGCCGCATATGTTCCAGTACTTGCAAGAGTTTTCAACTGCCCAGCTTTAGGGACTTCCGGCTCCGCCCATGCCTACGCCTATTCCCCTACCTCACCCACCGCAACCTCCTCGTGACGCAGATATAGATTTAGATGATATAGATTTTATATAATTTTATGGGTTTATGACCAATTTATAAATAATTTAATGAAACGCGTTTAGACCACTTTTGATGGTGTTTTTGGTTATATAAAATTGTTTGTGTAATCTGCAGCTTGCTTGGATGGTAATTTAGAAATTTTGTGATTTTATAGTATAAAAAGTACTATAGCCGACGAAATTTACCATAATTCGTCGGCTATAGTATTTTTTTATTTTTTTTCAAGGATTAGCCAACGAAATATGGTTTATTTCGTTGGCTATAGTAGTATTTAGTTGACGAAATATGGTTTATTTCGTCGACTATAGTAGTATTTAGCCGAGGAAATGTACTATAATTTGTCGGCTATATTTTTTATTTTTTTAATATTTAGCCAAAGAATTATAGTAAATTTCGTCGGCTATAGTTATTTTTTAAATTTGTTTATTAAATACTTTGGCCGACGAAATATTTATATTTCGTCGGCTAGTCTTAGGTCAAGGCCGATGACAATTTTTTTCGTTGGCTTTAGTCTTACTTTAGCCGACGAAAAATAGAAAAATAAGTTGTCGGCTAAGTTTTAAATTATAGCCGATGACCATTTTTATTTCGTCGGCTAAAGTCATAGCCGACAAGTCTTTGTCAACGACATCTTAACCGACGACAACTCGTCGGCTAAGATCTTAGCCGACAAATTTGTCTAACAGGACGACGAAAATTTTTCGTTGGCTAAAGTGCTGATCCTATTTGTGGTTGTTTCTCAAGGACCAAAATTGAGGGGTCTAAGCTACCATGTATGGGGATCCTGCGAATACGTGATTCAAGGGATTTGTATTAGCCTGTAAATAGCACCGATCCAATTATAGAACGGGATAGAATAAGGGGGAAGAGATTTTATCCCTCCAAATTATTTGAGCTTTCAAATTGCGAAATTGTAATAAAAGTTTACTTGCAAGTCTTTCAAATAGACTACATTTAAAAAAGCTGTTTTGCAAATTTCATGCTCAAATCCATGAGTGCACGGCAAAGTTGCTCGCATAATACCATTATGATTCGCCACGCGGTAGTTTCATGAAAAATGATGTACGGTCATATTCATCATAAATAAACTGAAAAAGTAATTAAATAATTACTATAGTAAATAACTTATTTTACTCTTATGATAAAACTTTTGTTTTTTACTGTGAGGTGCAAATTTACCCGTTTGCCCCTAATACCATAAGTAGGTTCTCTCTCCTGCCTTCTGATTCGGGGTTGAGCAGAGCAGATTCCGGTGCTAGGCAGAGAAGCCGACAAAGATCTGGGCTAGACAGTAAGGGCTGAAGCTAGGGAGGTGCAGCCGAGTCAGGTCCAGGCTGGAGTGGCGAGTGATACGAACATGGCAGAGCCAAAAGAAAGAAAGAAACTAAAAGTATAAGAAAATAAATGCTGATTTTTCATTGATGCCTTGCACCAAAACCCTAGTGTAGCATATATAAGGGTTTACAGCCCAAGTCTAGGCCGAACAGACTCGGCCCAACCCGCTAAGATTCATATCATTGCTGCTCCGCCAAAAAGAACGTCCTCAAGACCAGATGAGGACACTGACTGTGTCAAAGAGGGAAAGAGATGTTGATGGAATCAACTTGTCTGTATGCTCAAGCTTTCGGCTTCCTTGGATACTACTCTCAGCATCTCTTGTTTCATAAAGAGACTTGTCATCCAGGACTTTTACATTGAAATTCCTGCAGGATGCAACAATGACCTGAATAATCCTTGTGAGGGGACTCCCTCCAGGTTTCTGAAGGTGATACAATGAGCTACCCAAGAAAAAGAACACAACTGCTATGGCCATTGCAATGTAGGGATCCCAAAACCCTAGTCCCATCCTACATTCATTTGTATATAGACCAAAACTGAGGAAGCAATCATCGCACCAACATTGATTGCCATGTAAAACCAATTGAAGAAAGAGCTCTTCTTTATCTTCTCAGTATCGTCAGTTTCACCAAAAGATGAAACACACGGCTTTATTCCACTAGTACCTAGTGCAATCATGTACAAAGCTACAAAGATTGGACTCTTCATAACTTCCCCAACTGAAATGCTCTCCACTTCCTCGAAAATGGTGCTTGCTCCATCCCTATCCGAGCCTTGATCCATATGTATCTCAAAACAATCCCTCACCTGATTAGAAGTGAGTACACTAGAAAAGGCAGGCATCTGTGACCCCCCATCTGCTTCAGGCAACAATTCTTCATCACGATTGACTACAACATTCTCATTTCCAACCAACCCCTCAATACCATCCACAGAATCACTCAGGTACTATGGAAAAACCGGGAGAATCCTCACCATTCCAGTCCCAGTGCGCCCCCTTGACTTTGCAGATTCGCCATAACATATTTCTTGATCAAGAGGCATCCAAATCCAGTTGGGTTGGATCCAAATACCCGGCAGAAAGATGTAATAATGAAATCCGACCGAAAGAGAGACATGCCGAGTGAATCCATGTCCTTAGGACCTAATGAACCAGCATAAAGCAATACATATTGTTCTGCTGAGCAAGTGTCATCCACTGGTAAGAGTACTTGGCCCCAGTCACTCTTGACTGAACAGGAAATACAAAAAGCCCTGTTGCAGAATCCTTCTTCCTCTTTTTCTTGTTTGCAATTTGCTTTTTCAGCTCCCTAGAGCAAAGTTTCAAGGTTGGCCATTTAAACCAGGAACTATAAACCTTAGCACCTTTCTCTTTACCACTTTGAGCCATCCAATTCACAGATTGGCTCTCATAATCAAACATTGTCAGCAACTTCTTATTCGTTTGGAAAGGGTAAGATTCAGCCAACAATTTAAAGGCAGAGCCTCTGCTAACAGTGAAAACAAGACCATATTCGTTTTCAGGAATGTTCAAGTAATCCAAAATCCTAGCCTTGATATCATGTTCAACAGACCCTTTCTCGGCACCACCATAAGGAGCATGGAATTTCGGATACAGTGTGAGGAACTTGTTGAACGCTTCATTGAGATCAGGAATGGAGTCCTCGCACTTAAACTGAAATTTGGCATACTGATACAATGCCTCGATCTGGAGAAGGGTGGGTTACTGGAGGAGAAGGAGGCGGAGTTGCAGGAGGATTTTGTTGGGGTCGTGGGTGAGGGTTGTGCTGCGGTGCAGGCGCATAGTAGCTTGCCGGAGTTGAGAGATGGTCAGAGCAAGGTGGAGAGCCCCAAAGTTTGCTGAACTCAATTAGTAATTCAGGTTTGCCAAAGATTAAGGCAAAACATCTCTGTCTCCTCTTTTGAGATTCTCAGCCGCTCTTCTCTTGAGAGTTGGAGCCTCCTCAATTCTTCTGGGTCAGGTGGACGCGGAAAAGGAGATGAGAAAGGTGGCGAGAGCTGGGTGATCTTCACCCCCTGCGAACCAGAGGCGCTGTCGTTGGCCTTGTTTTTGGCCATGACCCTCGAATCGAGAGCTCTGATACCACTTGATATGACCAAGACAGAACCAAAGGAAAGAAAGAAACTAAAATTACACTAACAAAAGAAATACTGATTTTTCATTGATGCCTTGCACCAAAACCCCAGTGCAGCATATATATAGGGGTTTACAGCCCAAGTCTAAGCTTAATTAACAACTATTTAAGACACTAACTAATGGACCGGCCCAACAGAATGAAATCAGGCCCAACAGACTCGGCCCAATCCGCTAAGATTCATATCAGCGAGTAAGGTTGGTGATGTGTTGTTGGGATGCACTGAATCGTCGACGCCGGGTAGAGATGAGGCTGGTTTCTCTAATGCTAGGCTGTCAGCGTGTAAGACTGTGTTCGGTTCGGCAAACTCTGTAAAGCAGTAGAAGCGAGAGGTACTGGGGCATAGTGGGTTGCTTCTTGGCGACGCTGATACGTCTTTGGAGTGTGCTCGGAGAAGATCTGTGAAGACGTCGTCGGAGTTGGGTTGCAGGTGAGGCGTGTCTAGGCAGTGGAGTAAGGCTGCCCATCTTTGGAGGGCCTTGTTTGGCAACAGCTCGGCTGCGGTTCGACCGAAGCTGGGTTTGATTGCCGTCAAGAAAGGTGGGTGCACAGAGAAGAAATCTGGGTGTCCAAATCAAAAACATGATAACGTGATTAAGAAAAATATGTGCCAAACAATAAAAAGAATAATCATTATCGTATTCATTGATAAAATATCTTTTATATAAGATAAAACTAATATATTTATAGGAATAAATATATAGTTATATTCTATGTATATATCTTAGCGGTATTAGGTCAAAACACACGTGATAGAATATTCTAAAACAATATTTACCGAATAATTAATGTGAAAAATAAAATTAATTACACAATGTTTTATTGAGTATTTAAGTTGTTAGACATGTATTTTCGAATTTCTAAATAGGACATATATAACAAAATTAAATTCTTTAAATAACGTGATTTCATCCATTAAAAGTCAATAAATTTTGGAAAGAGAATGAATTGTAAAATATAAATAATATATTTGAGAGATTTCTTCATGTGTATAAAATTTTTGAGAATTTTACAAACATAAAGGATTTGTTTCTCATTCCTCTCTCTCTCTCTATTATAAAGGATATTATGCATAACCTGTTGTAGCCAAAAAATAATGTTTTTCCTTTAAAACAGAGAACATTCTAGTTTCACATGAGCTGTTGAAAATGCATATAAGAGCATCTACAATAGCTATTGTATTAATTCTCTATTGTAAAAAAGAAAACCACAAAATCTCTATTATTCACAAAAGCTAAACTCCAACGGCTAATCTATTTTATATACAAAATTAAATGTGTCTCATATAATTTAATGAATTTATAGAAACACATAAATCTATTCAAATGAAACCCTAATTATCTGAAATCAATTGACGGATTAAATCTGTCAAACCAGAACCGCTCACGCTTTAACTTTAAATTTGCAGTTTTAAGTACTTTAATGATTACAAATTTGGATGAAATTTTGCAGAAGTGATATACTCATATAGAACTACATATTAAACGATGGATATGTGATTTTGTGATCAAAAAGTTGATGTAAACCCTGATCCCTCATATATGTCAAAAAAGGATCTCACATCAAAAAGAGGTATGTATGTATATATATAGTCCTAATAAGGGATCCATTTTTTTGACTATTTCTAGGGATAGGTCCACACCATTAGATTTGTTTTTTTAATGACCTTGGATGGTTGAGATTAAAATAAAAATATTAACACTTATGCCAAACCTACACCGTCGAAGATCATTAAAAATAAATCGAAACTTTGGATGCCTTAACGATCACCAAATCACATGAAATTTTATAAAGGCAATCTACTCATGTAGCCCACCAAACTAAACGGTGGAGATGATGAAATTTGATCAGGAAGTTGGTGTAATAACTTATCCCTATAAATAAAGTTTACATGAAGATACAAATTTGTAAAAATTCTATAGATTTAGATGATATATTTCTCTCTCTCTCTCTTTCTACTTTTTGTATTATAGAGGATCATTTACATGAGCTATTAGAGCAAAAAATAATGTTTTTCCTCAAACACACAAATTATTTTAATTTTACAAGAGCCGTTGAAGATGTTCTAAGATGCATAAACTTTTATATAACGGAAAATCAATAAAAGATAACAAGAGAATAAACATAAATTATGACATATTTGACCAAATTAAATTGTTTAAAATAACGTTATTTGATCCATTAAAAGTCAAATTTATGGATTAATTACTTGTCTTATTTCCTTGGTTTTGAGTTGCTATAAAACCCTGCCCTTACAAGTCTCTGCAAACAACAACAACAACGCTCAAGTTCTCAACCTTTTAAACATAACTATCATCATGAGTTCTCTTTGGCTCATCACAATCCTTGCTCTCCTTTTTCCTTTCCTCATAGTTGCAGTTGACCAAACTGATGCCTCTTGGAAGCCATATCCGGACCTTAACGAGCCTCGAATTAAAGGGTTTGCGAATTTTGCAATTACCACATATAACAGTCAGACTCATTCAAATCTGGTCTTTCAGCAGGTGATCAAGGGAGACTACATGATCCCAAAAGAAGCTGATTATCGACTTGACATCAAAGTTAGTGATAAGAGTTCTGGCAACATTGCCGTTTATCGAGCTCTTATCAAGGATGAAGGTTGGTCTGGAAAAACAACTCTGGTCTCATTTGTGAAGATCTAATAGTGGGTCGTTATATATAAGTTCATAACCTTTCTACCGGTGGTGTCAATTTGATGACAAAGACTCTACCTTATGTAATAATAATGAGTAATAAAATTTGAGTATTCATGCTTGCGATGGGTAATGTTCTAAAACTTATAGCACCTCTTAGGTACGTGCTTGACGTTTATATGTTCAGTGTTTATTCTACCTTACTAGTGTGTTCTTAGATTATTTTCCCACAATACATAACAATCTTCACTCATTAATACTCTACCCTACTTGCCTTCATGCGCACGGTATGCATATGTGCAGTGGTAGAGCTAGAATTGTAAATTTAGTAGGGCACGATTAAAAAATCTTTAAATGACATTTATATATGTTCAAATGATTTTAAGGTAATTCTTTTCAACATAATTTTAAATATGTAAAAAGTAAAAAATGTCAAGAAAACCTAACATCATATGTTGAACCGTTGGAAAAAAAAAAAGAATGGTGTACTTTAACATCATTTGAACATATAAAAATGCTTCAAGAAAAAAGAATTAAAAAAGATAAAGTACCGTAATTTTGTTTAACTGTGTTGAATCGTTGAAAAAAAAATGGTGCAATTTTTATTTAATAAGGTTGAACAAAAAAATATATGTCACTGACCTCACTGAGCCATAATTAAGTAAACTTAAGGTAAAAGTATATAGAATAATGAAAAAAAAGTTAGGAAGAATCGAACCCTTAACCATTAAATCAAAAGTCATTTTTTCATCACTGGGGCACACCTTCATTTTTGACATGTTGCTACCTTGGCTGAATTTAACAAGAAATCTAAGTAGGACATAGGCCCCATCATGTTCCTTCGTGGCTCCGCCCCTGCAATTGCGTAGATTATATATATGATGTTCCTCACATTCTCTAAAGTAGGAGTAAAGTCCCCCAAAGAGCATAGGAATGTATGGATAGCATGGCTCCACTTCCGCACAACATGACGGAGGCTGACGTTGTCCTTGTAATTTCTTTAAATAACGTGATTTCATCCATTAAAAGTCAATAAATTTTGGAAAGAGAATGAATTGTAAAATATAAATAATAAATTTGAGAGATTTCTTCATGTGTATAAAATTTTTGAGAATTTTACAAACATAAAGGATTTGTTTCTCATTCCTCTCTCTCTCTATTATAAAGGATATTATGCATAACCTGTTGTAGCCAAAAAATAATGTTTTTCCTTTAAAACAGAGAACATTCTAGTTTCACATGAGCTGTTGAAAATGCATATAAGAGCATCTACAATAGCTATTGTATTAATTCTCTATTGTAAAGAAGAAAACCACAAAATCTCTATTATTCACAAAAGCTAAACTCCAACGGCTAATCTATTTTATATACAAAATTAAATGTGTCTCATATAATTTAATGAATTTATAGAAACACATAAATCTATTCAAATGAAACCCTAATTATCTGAAATCAATTGACGGATTAAATCTGTCAAACCAGAACCGCTCACGCTTTAACTTTAAATTTGCAGTTTTAAGTACTTTAATGATTACAAATTTGGATGAAATTTTGCAGAAGTGATATACTCATATAGAACTACATATTAAACGATGGATATGTGATTTTGTGATCAAAAAGTTGATGTAAACCCTGATCCCTCATATATGTCAAAAAATGATATCACATCAAAAAGAGGTATGTATGTATATATATAGTCCTAATAAGGGATCCATTTTTTTGACTATTTCTAGGGATAGGTCCACACCATTAGATTTGTTTTTTTAATGACCTTGGATGGTTGAGATTAAAATAAAAATATTAACACTTATGGCAAACCTACACCGTCGAAGATCATTAAAAATAAATCGAAACTTTGGATGCCTTAACGATCACCAAATCACATGAAATTTTATAAAGGCAATCTACTCATGTAGCCCACCAAACTAAACGGTGGAGATGATGAAGTTTGATCAGGAAGTTGGTGTAATAACTTATCCCTATAAATAAAGTTTACATGAAGATACAAATTTGTAAAAATTCTATAGATTTAGATGATATATTTCTCTCTCTCTCTTTCTACTTTTTGTATTATAGAGGATCATTTACATGAGCTATTAGAGCAAAAAATAATGTTTTTCCTCAAACACACAAATTATTTTAATTTTACAAGAGCCGTTGAAGATGTTCTAAGATGCATAAACTTTTATATAACGGAAAATCAATAAAAGATAACAAGAGAATAAACATAAATTATGACATATTTGACCAAATTAAATTGTTTAAAATAACGTTATTTGATCCATTAAAAGTCAAATTTATGGATTAATTACTTGTCTTATTTCCTTGGTTTTGAGTTGCTATAAAACCCTGCCCTTACAAGTCTCTGCAAACAACAACAACAACGCTCAAGTTCTCAACCTTTTAAACATAACTATCATCATGAGTTCTCTTTGGCTCATCACAATCCTTGCTCTCCTTTTTCCTTTCCTCATAGTTGCAGTTGACCAAACTGATGCCTCTTGGAAGCCATATCCGGACCTTAACGAGCCTCGAATTAAAGGGTTTGCGAATTTTGCAATTACCACATATAACAGTCAGACTCATTCAAATCTGGTCTTTCAGCAGGTGATCAAGGGAGACTACATGATCCCAAAAGAAGCTGATTATCGACTTGACATCAAAGTTAGTGATAAGAGTTCTGGCAACATTGCCGTTTATCGAGCTCTTATCAAGGATGAAGGTTGGTCTGGAAAAACAACTCTGGTCTCATTTGTGAAGATCTAATAGTGGGTCGTTATATATAAGTTCATAACCTTTCTACCGGTGGTGTCAATTTGATGACAAAGACTCTACCTTATGTAATAATAATGAGTAATAAAATTTGAGTATTCATGCTTGCGATGGGTAATGTTCTAAAACTTATAGCACCTCTTAGGTACGTGCTTGACGTTTATATGTTCAGTGTTTATTCTACCTTACTAGTGTGTTCTTAGATTATTTTCCCACAATACATAACAATCTTCACTCATTAATACTCTACCCTACTTGCCTTCATGCGCACGGTATGCATCTGTGCAGTGGTAGAGCTAGAATTGTAAATTTAGTAGGGCACGATTAAAAAATCTTTAAATGACATTTATATATGTTCAAATGATTTTAAGGTAATTCTTTTCAACATAATTTTAAATATGTAAAAAGTAAAAAATGTCAAGAAAACCTAACATCATATGTTGAACCGTTGGAAAAAAAAAAGAATGGTGTACTTTAACATCATTTGAACATATAAAAATGCTTCAAGAAAAAAGAATTAAAAAAGATAAAGTACCGTAATTTTGTTTAACTGTGTTGAATCGTTGAAAAAAAAATGGTGCAATTTTTATTTAATAAGGTTGAACAAAAAAATATATGTCACTGACCTCACTGAGCCATAATTAAGTAAACTTAAGGTAAAAGTATATAGAATAATGAAAAAAAAGTTAGGAAGAATCGAACCCTTAACCATTAAATCAAAAGTCATTTTTTCATCACTGGGGCACACCTTCATTTTTGACATGTTGCTACCTTGGCTGAATTTAACAAGAAATCTAAGTAGGACATAGGCCCCATCATGTTCCTTCGTGGCTCCGCCCCTGCAATTGCGTAGATTATATATATGATGTTCCTCACATTCTCTAAAGTAGGAGTAAAGTCCCCCAAAGAGCATAGGAATGTATGGATAGCATGGCTCCACTTCCGCACAACATGACGGAGGCTGACGTTGTCCTTGTAATTTCTTTAAATAACGTGATTTCATCCATTAAAAGTCAATAAATTTTGGAAAGAGAATGAATTGTAAAATATAAATAATAAATTTGAGAGATTTCTTCATGTGTATAAAATTTTTGAGAATTTTACAAACATAAAGGATTTGTTTCTCATTCCTCTCTCTCTCTATTATAAAGGATATTATGCATAACCTGTTGTAGCCAAAAAATAATGTTTTTCCTTTAAAACAGAGAACATTCTAGTTTCACATGAGCTGTTGAAAATGCATATAAGAGCATCTACAATAGCTATTGTATTAATTCTCTATTGTAAAGAAGAAAACCACAAAATCTCTATTATTCACAAAAGCTAAACTCCAACGGCTAATCTATTTTATATACAAAATTAAATGTGTCTCATATAATTTAATGAATTTATAGAAACACATAAATCTATTCAAATGAAACCCTAATTATCTGAAATCAATTGACGGATTAAATCTGTCAAACCAGAACCGCTCACGCTTTAACTTTAAATTTGCAGTTTTAAGTACTTTAATGATTACAAATTTGGATGAAATTTTGCAGAAGTGATATACTCATATAGAACTACATATTAAACGATGGATATGTGATTTTGTGATCAAAAAGTTGATGTAAACCCTGATCCCTCATATATGTCAAAAAATGATATCACATCAAAAAGAGGTATGTATGTATATATATAGTCCTAATAAGGGATCCATTTTTTTGACTATTTCTAGGGATAGGTCCACACCATTAGATTTGTTTTTTTAATGACCTTGGATGGTTGAGATTAAAATAAAAATATTAACACTTATGGCAAACCTACACCGTCGAAGATCATTAAAAATAAATCGAAACTTTGGATGCCTTAACGATCACCAAATCACATGAAATTTTATAAAGGCAATCTACTCATGTAGCCCACCAAACTAAACGGTGGAGATGATGAAGTTTGATCAGGAAGTTGGTGTAATAACTTATCCCTATAAATAAAGTTTACATGAAGATACAAATTTGTAAAAATTCTATAGATTTAGATGATATATTTCTCTCTCTCTCTTTCTACTTTTTGTATTATAGAGGATCATTTACATGAGCTATTAGAGCAAAAAATAATGTTTTTCCTCAAACACACAAATTATTTTAATTTTACAAGAGCCGTTGAAGATGTTCTAAGATGCATAAACTTTTATATAACGGAAAATCAATAAAAGATAACAAGAGAATAAACATAAATTATGACATATTTGACCAAATTAAATTGTTTAAAATAACGTTATTTGATCCATTAAAAGTCAAATTTATGGATTAATTACTTGTCTTATTTCCTTGGTTTTGAGTTGCTATAAAACCCTGCCCTTACAAGTCTCTGCAAACAACAACAACAACGCTCAAGTTCTCAACCTTTTAAACATAACTATCATCATGAGTTCTCTTTGGCTCATCACAATCCTTGCTCTCCTTTTTCCTTTCCTCATAGTTGCAGTTGACCAAACTGATGCCTCTTGGAAGCCATATCCGGACCTTAACGAGCCTCGAATTAAAGGGTTTGCGAATTTTGCAATTACCACATATAACAGTCAGACTCATTCAAATCTGGTCTTTCAGCAGGTGATCAAGGGAGACTACATGATCCCAAAAGAAGCTGATTATCGACTTGACATCAAAGTTAGTGATAAGAGTTCTGGCAACATTGCCGTTTATCGAGCTCTTATCAAGGATGAAGGTTGGTCTGGAAAAACAACTCTGGTCTCATTTGTGAAGATCTAATAGTGGGTCGTTATATATAAGTTCATAACCTTTCTACCGGTGGTGTCAATTTGATGACAAAGACTCTACCTTATGTAATAATAATGAGTAATAAAATTTGAGTATTCATGCTTGCGATGGGTAATGTTCTAAAACTTACTAGTGTGTTCTTAGATTATTTTCCCACAATACATAACAATCTTCACTCATTAATACTCTACCCTACTTGCCTTCATGCACACGGTATGCATCTGTGCAGTGGCGGAGCTAGAATTGTAAATTTATTAGGACACGATTAAAAAATCTTTAAATGACATTTATATATGTTCAAATGATTTTAAGGTAATTCATTTCAACATAATTTTAAATATGTAAAAATTAAAAAATGTCAAGAAAACCTAACATCATATGTTGAACCGTTGGAAAAAAAAATGGTGTACTTTAACATCATTTGAACATATAAAAATGCTTCAAGAAAAAAAAAATTAAAAAAGATAAAGTACCGTAATTTTGTTTAAATATGTTGAATCATTGAAAAAAAATGATGTAATTTTTATTTAATAAGGTTGAACAAAAAATATATGTCACTGACCTCATTGAACCCTAATTAAGTAAACTTAAGGTAAAAGTATATAGAATAATGAAAAAAAAGTTAGGAGGAATCGAACCCTTAACCATTAAATCAAAAGTCATTTTTTCATCACTGGGGCACACCTTCATTTTTGACATGTTGCTACCTTGGCTGAATTTAACAAGAAATCTAAGTAGGACATAGGCCCCATCATGTTCTTTCGTGGCCTCGCCTCTGCATTTGCATAGATTATATATATGATGTTCCTCACATCCTCTTAAGTAGGAGTAAACTCCCCAAAGAGCATAGGAATGTATGGAAAGCATGGCTCCACTTCCGCACAACATGACGGAGGCTGACGCTGTCTTTGTAAATCTCACAACACCTTGATATGAATAAGGAGGTCATCACCCTTACCATGTCAATAATCCTTCCATGTCCCTCCTGCTCCATCTCATATCATATCCATTCTTGCCAACCCTCGACAAATTTTGAGGGGTATCTGAAACAAATAGGCACTACCGAATAATTCCCGCAGTCAATTAATAACCTTGAAACAGAACCTGGAGAAACAAAACAAGCTGCGAACTCATGAGGCATTTCAGTTGTATCATCTTCATTATTCTCTACAGTAAACATTGTTTTAAAACCATCCTCTAATGAGAAGTAGGGGCCACGAAGTTCAACGGGCTTGGGCACTAACTTTTGGCGCCATGAGAAGACATTGACTGAGAAGCAACATACGACTCACATTAGTAAATCCATAGTGCATAATCAAATTCCATGTGCATAGTATAATTTTTCGTAGCATGTTATGCCAAGACGTGTCATAGTACGACCCACTTTATCATAATAAATCTATTATTAATATTTCATACTTAGACAATGTCAAACAAATCAAGCTAAACCAAGTTAGGGTATGACTCATTTATTACAAACAATTAAAACAAGCAACAACACCGAGTAAGTCAAACCAAATCAGGGTATGACAAACACTACAAAATCTATATATATATATATATATATATATATATATATATATATATATATATACACACACAGTCCGGATCAGGAGCGGAGGTCCGTTCCTAAGCTTAGGAACGGATTTCATCATTTGACCCACTTCCCGATCGAATTTTCTCAAACTTCCTTCTAGACATATCTATATTATCTTGTGTAGATCATCTTTACAAAATTTCAGCCAGTTTGGTAATCATAAAGGCCTTCAAACTTGCGTTACAAAACTGACGGATAGAATTCTGTCCAGTTTGTCCATCTTTTTTGTAACATAAGTTTGAAGGACTTCCTGATCACCAAATTGGCTGAAATTTTGCAGAGATGATCTACACAAGATGATATAGATATGTCTAGAAGGAAGTTTGAGGAAATTCGATCGGAAAGTGGGTCAAAATGATGAAATCCGTTCCTAAGCTTAGGAACGGACCTCCTCTCCTGATCCGCACTATATATATATATATATATATATATATATATATATATATATATATAGAACCCTTCCACTAAGGGATCTCTTTTTTGACATATATGAGGGATTAGATATTACACCAACTTTTTGATCACATATCAACATCTTCATTATTCAATATTAAGATGCATACTAACTGAAATCAATTGACGGATCAAATCTACCAAACCTGAATCGTTCACGCTTTAACTTTAAATTTACAGTTTTAAGTACTTTAATGATTACAAATTTGGATGAAATTTTGCATATGTGATATACTCATATAGAACTACATATTGAACGGTGGATATGTGATTTTGTGATCAAAAAATTGATGTAAACCCTGATCCCTCATATATGTCAAAAAATGATCTCACATCAAAAAGAAGTATGTATGTATATACATATAGTCCTTCTAATAAGGGATCCATTTTTTGACTATTTGTAGGGATAGGCCCACACCATTAGATCTGTTTTTAATGAGTTTGGATCGTTGAGATTAAAACAAAAATATTAACACTTATGCCAAACCTACACCGTCGAAGATCATTAAAAATAAATCGAAACTTTGGATGCCTTAACGATCACCAAATCACATGAAATTCTATAAAGGTGATCTACTCATGTAGCCCAACAAACTAAACGGTAGAGATGACGAAATTTGATCAGGAAGTTGGTGTAATAACTTATCCCTATAAATAGTCAAAAATGGATCTCTCATTAGAAGGACCATGTATATATAGGGTCCTTCTAATGAGGGATCACTATTTTTAGTTTATTTATAGGGATAAACATTCGACAAACTTTTCGATCACATAACAACATCTCCATCGTTCAATATGTAGATGCATATATATATGGTCCTTCTAATGAGGGATCACTATTTTTGGTTTATTCATAGGCATAGACATTCGACAAACTTTTCGATCACATAACAACATCTCCATCGTTCAATATGTAGATATATATATATATATATAGAAATCATTTGACGGATCAAATTTGTCACTTGAACCGTTAATGTCTATAATTTTATTTTGTAATTTTGAACATGTTAACGATCACCAATTTGGATGAAATTTTGCAGAGGTGATCTATATATTAGGACCTAAGAATTGAACTGTTAAGTTTGTTGAATGCCGATCCATATGCGTATCCCTATAAATAAACTATAAATATTGGAAGACCCCTCTATATATATATCACATTTTTCGGTGATCGTTAAGATGTTCAAAACTACGAATTAAAATTATACACAATAACGGTTCAAGTTTGACAGATTTGATCCGTCAAATGATTTCAGTTATTTTAAAGCCTTAACGATCACCAAATTTGATGAAATTTTGCATAAATGATCTATATATGCATCTACATATTAAACAGTGGAGATGTTGTTATGTGATCAAAAAGTTTGTCAAATGTCTATCCCTATAAATAAACTAAAAATAAAGATCTCTTAGTAGAAGGGCTATATATATAGGCTGGTTATAATGCGGAGGTCCGCATTTTTTTTAAAAAAATACTGACTTTTGCAATTTTGATCCACTTTTCGATCATGATTTCTCATCTTAACCGTTCATAATATAGATATATGTGAGCAGATTATCTCTACAAAAATTCAGCAAATTTGGAGATAATTAAGACATTCAAAATGAATCAAAACTATGAAAATAATAAAACCATTCAACCGGAACCATTTGTTTTTTTCGTTCTAAATCACATATTTCAATACCTTAATGATCTCCAAATTAGTTGAAATTTTGTAGAGATGTACTAGTTACATATATCTACATTATGAAAGGTTAAGATGAGAAATCATGATCAAAAAGTGGATCAAAATGCGAAAATCCGTATTTTTTAATAAATGCGGATATCCCTACATATATATATCAAAATGCGAAAATTCGTATTTTTTAATAAATACGGATATTCCTATATATATATTGTACTAAAACAGCACGTGAAAAAAGTCATACTTGCACATGGGTAGTACTTTCTTACCCGTTACTTGTTTGCCGCGCATAATAATTGGTCATTGTTAGTGTACGTTTGACATAATTCGATCATTTTTCAAATATTTATATAAGAAAATCAACTTCTTTATACTTTTTTCGTCATTTACCTATTTGATTTGTTTTATAAACTACCGATAATTATATATCTTGTACTAAAACAGCACATGCGAAAAGTCAGACTTGCACATGAGTAGTACTTTCTTACCCTCTACTTGTTCGCCGCGCATAGTAATTGGCCATTGTTAGTGTACGTTTGACGTAATTCCATCATTTTCCAAATATTTATATAAGAAAATCAACTTCTTTATACTTTTTTCGTCATTTACCTATTTGATTTGTTTTATAAACAACCAATAATTAAGATAGTGCAATATGAGTGAAATGGTATTCCTCCAAAAGGTTTCTAAACTCAAAATTACAAGCACAATTACATGATCTAAATTAAAATGTAATGTCAAAAAAATTGACAAGGGAGATCTCATATTGCCGTGTATCAACTGCATCCAGCATGGTTGTTAATCTCATGATCGTTCAGTTACAAATAATTCAGCATTATTGGAAAAGAGTATGGATTATGCACTTGCACATGGCTTCCCCATGCGGCTTTACAATCCTACAAGAGATGGGAAAAATGAAAGACCGAATTCAGTAAACATAAAATTATTTTTTATTACACAAGTCGCCATACAACCAAAGTCTATTTTTCGTTTTCCTAAAAGGAAGACGATCACTAATATTATGGTGAAAATGAATTCATAGAAATTGAGAAGTTTATAACTACACACCGTTAATATATCATTTTGATATTTTCTTTTTAAAGAAAACAACATTTGTTTAACTCCTTAGTATACGCTTCTGTTATTATATATTTCAAACAAATATGTTTAGAACTCAAAAGGAACGTTAGCTTCTTTTGCACTGCTAGAGTTTCCCCTAGTTGAACAAAAATTGATCGAGACACTGTAGGCTTCTATCTCATCATCATAGGCGGTCTTGGTGAGTCTTGGGAGGGGCAGCGATTTACTCGATGACCCTGAGATGTTTCTCTGTGGACGGTTTCTCATCAATCGTCAAGTGGTGGAGGAATCCTTGGTGGTGGCGATCTCTAGCTCTGGCGTCTTAAGGACAAGGCGGTCGTCCACAAGTAGGAAGACAGTATCTTCGTTTTCCAGTTCAAGGACAATGATGAGAAACTTCGGATTCTCAATTGGATGCAGTTGTTGGCGGACTACTAGTATACCAGATTGGAGAGCTTCAAGATGTTCCCTTGAACAATCTGGAAATCTGGGTCTCTGTGAAGGGGCTAAAGGTTTAGATTCGGCTTAGGAACGACAGATTGGCTCATTCATTCGGGCCGATCAACCGGCGCTACAGAGGAAGGACATCGTTCAACGCATCCGAATTGTGTTTGTTCAAGTGTTTATGTTGTAAAGCTTGATTCATTCATAATGATGGCTCAAATTTGAAAATGATGGCTCAAATTTTGGTTCTATAGAGGCTGAGGTTGTAGCAAGCTTTCTCAAGCTAGCTCGGACTTAGGTATTAAACTCTGCTGGTGTGTTTTTATATTAAACTCAGGTTTGAGCCAATTATAATATGAAATTGGTCAGTTGTCTGGAAGAAAACTTGGGAAACAGCTTCAATCGATCTTCAATGATCATTCAGTAGTACATTGCCTTGACAGAACCTGGATTTCATTTTGCTCACACTTGCAATACCATATGAAACTATTGGGATATGTAATTTGATGTTACTGTGACTGTTGTTGGTAAATTGAGCTCCCAGTTTTGAAAACATGTTAGCAAGGTGACTTTCTCTTTTGAATTTTTGAACCAAGCTTAGTGTTCATATTGAGGGATTATGTTATCAAATCAGGTGGACTTGAAAGGCTTGGATTTCAATCTTAATATTATAGGTTAAAACTTAGGATTATGCTTCAGTTTGTAAAAGTATTTTAGGCTAATGTGTTGTGTTTATACAGCAGACTTGAATCTGTACTGCAAAGCAGTTAGAAGCGGCATATGGAACTTGTTGAACAGTGTAATGAGCTGAAGAAGGGACGTTGGTCTAAGCTGTATCACTTTTGAAATATGAGCTACTTGATCGTTTGAAAGTGAAGAACTTACCGCTTCAGGTGATCATAATAAACTAGTACTAGATTGGAAAATATCCACTAGTTCTTGGAAGTGTAATTGTTAAATGACATTAAATTGATAGAAGTTTTTGCAGATCTATCTCTTCTATGAATTTATTGTGGTGTGTAATAGTTTACTTATGTCTAATATAAAAATTGATTTTTCTGATTAATTGCAGAAAATCAATATTTTTTTAAAAAAAGTGAATAAGTCTATGGCGTTTTGGAATTATACTTCTATGGCGTTTTCAACCTCCCTGGAATTCTACTTCTATAGCGTTTTTCAAACGCCATGGAATTCTACTTCTATGGCGTTTTTCAAATACCATGAAATTAGTTTCAAAAGTATGACATCGATATAGACGACGTTAAACCATGGTGCTGAAAAACGTCATGGAATGTCTTCCATAACGTTTTTCAAACGCCGTGGATGTGCTCTTGTGTAGTAGTGATCAGTAAAAGTATATAAACTCGTCAGCTAAAGTCTAAACTTTAAGTCGACGAGGAGTCGTCGGTTAAAGTAAGGCCGACGACACTTTAGCCGACGAAACCTAGTCGGGTATTACTTTAGTCGACGAAAATGTCTAATATGCTGACGAATTTTTTTCGTCGGCTAAAGTATTTTCTCTGGTAGTGAACACATGTGGTGTTCAACACCTTTTATCAATATTTTAGTGATATCTTGAATTACATATTCATTCTTCAAGTGAAGCTCATTGAACATCGCAAATTTTCCTCCATATGAGGCTGAGACCAATACAATAGCATTCACATGCATGGTCGACACTGAGGTCGACTCCTTGGTTCAGATTTTATATAACCACTTTAGGTTGTCATTTCTGAAACACATTCATAAGTGTTAATTGCATAACCACTTATTTCTGAAGGCAACACATCGTTAACTACAAATTTTGTAAGTCAACATAATCCGTGTAGGCAACAATTCCGTTTAGGCAACCATCAATATATGTGTTCGTCAATATATGCAATACCTGTAATTTGTCTTAAGATTGTAACAGAAAGGTTAGATATTGGATATATATATATATATATATATATTCACATAAATCTAATTTATAATTAAATAATAATTATAAATAATGAAATGATGAACATAAAACTAATTACTATGAACAACATTGGTTATCACACTTGATTCAAGGATAAATGGAATTTGCGTATGCGAATTGCCTGTCTTGGAACACTTAGAACGAAGAATACGAGGAAAATGATGAAGTCAAGTCATGTGTTTCACATATTTTCTTTAAGACAAATTATGCCTCCTCTACCGGTGTAAAAGGCTTGATGGAACTTGTCTCCCACGATACAACAACAACTAGTGCTTTGGAGCTGCACTGTTGTCAGAAACACCCGACGAACTTGTAGTACCTTCAATCTATCACCGGAATGCTATAAACTAGAGAGAGAATAACTCTTTAAGAGGAGGAGAAGATTATCGAAAAAGTGTTTCTAATGATGTTGTTTTCAATTATGTTTAGAACAAATGAAGTGTCACATATTTATACACGAGGGAAACCATCAATTACTTGAATTGTCATGAATTATGGTTGATATGTTACAACCCTTAGCATTCTAACCTTTGATATTCTGTAGCTACAACATTTCATATTAGTGAGGTTACAACCTTTCATATTTAGTGAGGTTACATCATTTCACATTAGATGAGGTTATATATCCTAGAATTCAATCAGTTAATAGACTATGCAAAGTCTATAATGCATGGTTTCAAGCAATTAGTCATATTTAGGTGACTATTTATTATTCATTATATAACCCATTTAAATTGATTAAATAAAATAGTTATTTTCATCATTTTTCTAACAATGTGGAGCCGGTTTATTGCAAAAGAATAAAAATAGTGAAAACAGAAACTAAACAGTGCTAGTGCTAGAGCTAGAGAGAAACTAAGCATGCAGTGAAGAGAGAGAAACTAGCTAGTTTAACTTTTCTCAGTAAATATGCAGTGAAGAGAGAAACAAGTTTAAATTTCCTCAGTAAATATGCAGGCCATCTAAGTATGATAACACATATGTGAGCGGTAATGCATAGCAACATAAATCAGATTAACTATATTGACCGTCAATGCCATTCATGTATATTTCATATGTAAATTTTAAGATGACAAAAGGAAATAGCTTTTTCAAATAGCAAGTCCCTAGCATGTTCTTGATGAACAAAAACAGTCGAGAGCTTCCTACGCCACACAATTCCCTTAAGGTCACAATTGCAGGCTGAAAACCAGTTCTCAATGGTATAACTTGAACTGCTCGCAGATTTTGTGCATTACCCTTCTTCGGTTTGGATATTGTCATCTTAAACATCTCTCCTTCCAAAATTTTACTAGCATTAGCCGCTGCAGTAAACACCCCAAAAGCCATAAGACAAGTATAACTAATAGAGCAACCCAACAAGGCAACAACCCCTAGTATGCCATAGCAGTTGAAATTTAAGCAGGTTCCGCTAAGGATTTAATTCCAATTCAAAACTTCTTCAAGTACTGATGATCAATAAGCCAAATTGACAATACTTGATTAAATTTTTCAGCATCCCCTAAACCTCTAAAGAGAATAGAACGTTCCATTTGATCAGAAAAGCAAAAGAACTCAAGTTGGTTATACATTGAGACAGTTTCATACGAACAATGAGTAACAAGTAAGAAGATTTGAGGTTCCATACCAGCAAAAGGGCGAAATTTCGCAAAGTCGAAAAACTCATCAGCAGAGCAACCAAAGAGGACCTTGGCCACCCTATCACTCGCTCACTCTGCTGGAGACGGAACAGTGGGGAAATTTAAAAACACAAATGGGAGAATTTTGGGGTTTATGAATTTTAATTTTGACAGATTATTTTAAGAGAGAATAACAACTCACTTCCACAAACAATATCAAAACACAAAAAACTCATCATTAAAAAGATTTAAACAAACAGCCCAAGCCTAAACTAATATAAAACAAATTTGGATCCACTTGTTTCTATAAAATGATGAAAATACTATTTTTTACAATATTTACAAGACTACGACTGGATTTGATCCACTTGCTTTTATCAAATGACAAAAATATTGTTTTTTAACAATAATTACGAGACTACCACTAGAATTTTAAAACTTTTATTTTTTTTGTTACAAACAACTTTTTTCATTTTTTTTAATTTATTATCTTCTCTATCTCTTTCGTACGGTTGTGGGTGAATTAGAAAGAGAGATTAATTTTGGATTCTCGATCTCCTCGAGATCTTCATTCCCTAAGCAATTCGGGCTCTTCAAATCTTGGTTTGTTTGATCATTCAAAAGATACAGATTAATTTTTCTTTCGAATATAGATGTTGTGATGGTGAGCTTGGATGGATTGAGTGCCATGCTAGCACCATCGTAGGCGGTGTTCGTGAAGCAATTCGGGGTCACGAAGCCGACTTGAGATTCGATTGATCTAAGGTTCTATTATGAAGATTAATTGAGAAATTATGGGTTCTGAATTGGAGATGATGTAATGAGACAGATGTTGTCTTGCAATATTGCTGACAAATTTAAGGACTTGTGGTTGAGGCAAAATGATGAGTAAGTTGAGAAAGAAGGGTATAGGAGCTGAAGTTGAAAATAAAAGGTACAGTAGCAGAACTTGCTACGAGTGCAGTATTAAAAGTTGAGAAGTACTACAGTAGCATAACTTAATTTGGCTAGCAGTATAGCAACATTGGATGAGTAAAATCGTAGTAGCAGCACTGAATAATCTCGGTTAATTTTATATGTTTAGTTTGTATCTCATAGTGGTTTGTTGTATGATTTGTTCTCACATATATAACGATATTATACTAATTTGCTAATTAGATAACTCATTTGATGTCGTCCTACTTAATGTTTAATTGTTATGTAGTATTGAAAATAAAATTATGCTACTGCATATATCGAAAATAAGTGCTGCTATATTAGATGAGCCACTAAAAACCTGCTACTGCACTTAATGCCGCTGCTACTACATCAGCTGGAAAACTAAAAGTCTACTACTACATCTACTGGAAGTGCAGTGCACGTACTAAAAATAGATGCTACTACATTAGCTGAGCCACTGAAAACCTGCTACTGTATTTATTAATGAATCTGCTACTACACTAGCTTAACCACTAAAAACTGTTACTACATTTACTGAAAGTTTAGCAGGAGCTAACTGTTCAGTGAATGTAGTAGTTGTAACTAATGGATGGTTTGACAACGATTGCAGTAGCACAAGATTTGACGACGAGTGCAGTAGAACAAGATTCAACGACAATAGTAGTAGTAATAATATGAGTCGTTTTGTTGTTGGCAATAGTAGCGATACATATTTAATATAGTAGTATACAAGCAGTAACAGAACTGCATAACCGGAAGAATACAGTTAGAGAATGCAATAGCATAAAATGACATTCAATGTGCACTAGCAGAATTAGGCAGTAAGAATGTAATAGAATTAACGAATAAAAATGCAAGTAGTAGCAGAACTAAAGGATTGTCGAAACACTAAGAAGATGTTAACCTCTGTTACTACTTTAATTAGGATGTTAACCTCTGCTACTACTTTAATTGAGATGTTAACATTTACTACTATTTTAATTAGGATGTTAACTTTGTTACTATTTTAATTGGGATGTTAACCTCTATACTACTTCTATTGAGATGTTAACCTCTGCTACTACTTTTACTAGAATTAACTGCTACTACACCAAGTTATTGAAACGTACTATTGTATAGACTTCTAAAAACATATTTAATTAGTGTAGGGTTAGTTTGGTAAATTAAATTATGACACATGGAAGATAAAGAAAAGATTGTCATTATTTGTTAAAATCTGTCTTTATTTGTTTAACAATAACTCAAGTGAGTTTATTTATGTTTCAAAAATTTCTGAAGAAGATAGATGTGATATCATATTATTTTAAAATTGCTAGAGTTTGGTTGCTCTTGCCGTTCTAAGAATTTCCATTATAATTCTCTTAATTTCAAGTCAGAAAAAAGGGCAGGAAAAAGCCTTTAATAGTCTTCTCTTCTGCAAATAGAGCATACACATCGATTTATTTCGCTGAGACTGCAAACTCTTGAAGGGTGACCCATTTCAGTTTCAGGTAAACCTCCTCCTTCTCATCACTTTCGACTTCGGCACAAACTCTTTAAAATCCAATCACTGCCAATTTGATTACGCTAGAGTTTCTTACTTCCTGGGTAAAGCACCTATCCAAAGCTATATTGCACTTGAAGCTCAAATTCTTTTTCTTCTCGTAATGTTTTGATAAGGGTGTTAACATTTGGCGTAGTTGAGTCCGGGAATTTCTTCTCTTGAGGAAAGCTACAGGAATCAAATGGAACCCGACAGGTATTCTCGGCAATCTTTACTTTCTGATCCCTTTACTTGCATATATACGATTCTGCTTAATGAAGGGTTCATTATAAGAAAGAAACATTGTCTGTGCAAATTGAAGAATGAATTCATTGGGAATGATTTTTTTTTATGATTGCTGTTTTCGCATGTTCTATTGCATATGTATATGTATGTTGAGAGCGAAGAGCTTTCTTTTGTGTAAAGATTGTTTATGGAAATGGTTTGTATGTGCTTTTGCAGGTTGAACTCACCCACCACATTTACAATGGATTTGGAAGTGATGGGTCATGAGTTGCAGTTCATTCAGGTTCTGAATGTTTGCTTGTTTAGTATTTACAATAATTAAGATTTAGAATCAGAAGTGACGAAGTTAGTGCTTATGAAGCAGATTTTTATTTTTTTTATATTTACAAGGCAGAGAGATGTGTACATTTCGGTATATGGTTGCAGTAGGTTGGACCTAAAATGTTTTTTAATTTGATCTGTATACGGCTGAATGGTTATCTACTACACTACATACTACATGTTTATTGCCTCACATGGCTATTAATATGCTACAGCATATGTACAAGGCCAGTAGGCATCCTGTATTTGTTGCATGAGCTACCCATCATCAACTTTGGTATTTTTTTTTTTGAATAACTTTAGTATTTTCATTGATCCTATATATTGTAATCATTTCTTTCCTGACCCTAGCAAGTTCGTATCATTTTCTGCAGGATCCTAACTCTAAGCATCTAGGAACTACGGTTTGGGATGCATCACTGGTATTTGCCAAGTTTCTGGTAATGACTGTTACCCACTAGAGACTCTTGTAAAGTTCCCATGATTTTAGTTTCCACATGTTGCTATGTCCTTTTGGTCTATGATTCGTGTAGGTTTATGGTTAGAGTTGAAAGTTTATGGGTCCAGTTGAGTGCAATATTTGGTTTGGGTTGAAACTTAATGACTTTGAATGTGATAAGTAGAACATCAAAACTATAAGCTCTTCACAAGTACCTCATTGAAGTCTCAGGATTTGTTCTTCTTGTTAGACAATCATATTTATTTCCTACTCTTTGTACAAGGTTGACTTAATAACAAACATTCAGTAGTATAAAGCAGTGACTTCTGTATTTTCTTAGTAAATTTGGCTTCCGTGGAGTTATTAAGGTTATCTCAACTCACTAGTTTGGGGTTATAAGTTAATCTCTTTCTCCCAACAAGGGAGTTAACTGCGCCTCAAAAAGCTTTGATAATTGTTTCAAGGTGGTGAAAATATATCATCTGCAGTAGGTATAATTTTCCTGCTGTAGCTTTTAAACTTTGCTTCGGTTTGGATATTGGGTTTGATATGGTTCCTGTTCATATTATTTTTTCCTACTTTACATTAATTATATAGTTCCTTTGTTATAGGACTAAATGTGCTATTTTACTTTCTCCAGGAAAAGAACTCCAGAAGGGGAAAGTTCTCCCCTGCAAAACTTAAAGGGAAGCGTGTCATTGAACTTGGAGCAGGTTGTGGAGTAGCTGGGTTTGGTAAGGTTCTTTTTTTTTCTTTCTTTTTCCGTCCTTTTAAGTTTGTTGATAGTGTTATTGTGTACGTCTTATAGTTTATTAGTGTTCGTTTTTTGCCTCTTATAGTTTACTAATTTGAAATAAGTCTATCATACGTTGTCTTTGTGGGTATTCTACTCATAGTTTTATCGGATTTTGCCCATTCAGGCATGGCATTATTGGGGTGTGATGTGGTTATGACAGATCAAGTGGAGGTGTTGCCATTGCTAATGAGAAATGTTGAACGGAATACTTCAAGGATTACACAGATAAATTCTGCTTCTGGTATGCGTCAAGTCTTGTACACAATCCTCAATACCTTTTTGCATGTATTGCTTACATAGGTCAATGTCATACCAATATGTATTGGTGTCCATGTACATATATCAGTGTGACTTAACTTTATTATGACTTGGATGATGATAGGGGAAGTTAGTATACTATTTGGCTATATGACAGAGGAAGTTATTTTGGAGCCAATCAATAATGGCATCTTAGGTTTGCAGTAGTCGTACTTGTATCTTCTATGAAATGAGATTCTTCGGTGAGATTTAAATGAATTGAAGTACTGGAATGGCCGTAATTAATAGGAAAATATGGATACAGATTGAAGAGAGGTTGAACTTGATTCATTTTGTTATTAGTTACCCAGATATTGATTGTCAGATGTAGGGGGCTAGTGTGGATGGAAATGGGATTGAATGGACGCAAGATGCGTTGCCAACTATGTTTTCACCTGAGGGATTGAATCACCTCCACAGCTGTTTTCTTTTCTCTTGTTCCTTTTGTTTTTTTTTGAAAATCGAGTATATATTAGTGATTAGTGATTGTGCTTGTGTGCATATATGCACATGTGGTGAATTGTGTTTTTCTACGTTCATGAGCATTGATATCTTTTCTGGGATAGAGGTCCAGAAGGATGTTTGTACTTGCTTTGAAGCATATAAACTTATGTTATTACACAATAATTATAAAACTTGTTCTGATCTTCATGTAAAAAAGAAAGAAGGAAAAAAGCCGTTTTGGTGAAGCCTCGCACACTTAAGTGATTTAACGCCTTTGAGGCATGCTACTTTAAACACTGTCCATGTTTTGTCCTCTGCAAATTTGATTATAATTTATGTGTGTCTCTGTGTAGCTGGTTTTGTGAGTTTGTCCCTATCCTTGAATTTTATGATGTTCACATCCATGTTATAATGCTGTATGTGTATGGTTCGCGTCCAGCTGTTTCCACTTTTATAAATACAGTATAAATGGGGTGTGTGTGTGTGTGTGGTGGGTGCATGAACAATTTTATCTTGAGTTCCATATTTTAACGGGTGTGTCTGCATGTACTTGGCCTCCATGTCTGTGTTCTTATGAAAATTGAGTTTTAATGTGTACTGTGTGACGACTATAGTTATGCCACATAGGTGTCCATATTTATAGGTTAAGATTATATGTAAATAAAAAGACTAACAAAAAATGGACAATAGAGGAAGTCTTAAAATCTTACAAAGTACAAACTTCGCATTGACTTTCTGAATTTATGAAACTCAACTTGAAAACATTATTATGACCAAACCAAACAAACCAAACCAGTCATTTTGATTCATTTATCAGTTTAGTTGAATCTTTACTCTTTTATTGTTTATTTTTTGCTCATAACACATTAATGTTATGTTCTTTGTAGAGTCAATTGGTTCTGTCCAGGTAGCTGAGTTAAGTTGGGGAAATGAGGATCATATAAGAGCAGTTGATCCACCATTTGACTACATCATTGGCACTGACGTTGTAAGTTAGTAGTTTCAACTGAATTTTTGAACTAAGTAGTTTCTCTATGTCGACAATTAAGTCTTCGGAAGTTTGAACAAATGAGTGGATTATTTTTTTTCTTTTTGATTTCAATGTTCTTTTACCTGCATTCTGCATGTGACTTGTGACTATAAGATAAAGTTCTTGTAATTCTCATTTCAGAATCATATCAAGTCCTTTTTGCTGTTCACTCTGAAGAAAACTGACCTTTTATTTCACACAGAAAAATAAGTGAAATTCTTATTATCTGACTGGAGCTATAATTTACCATATCATGAAATTCTTGTGTGGCCTTTCTGCACTGTAATCACATCTAGATACCTGCATGGCAGTGGACTCACTTTTACATTGAATACTATATATGTTTATTGGTAAAAAAATTGGAGAAGTAAAAGAAAAGTTGAAAAAAAATGAAGAAGCTGATTTCTGGAATACAATTCATCACATTGTTTCCTTCATCCAACCTTTGGTTGGATTCTTATGTCTGGGTAAGGTTCAAACTCTCTGGACGTATAAGAAGATATCAAATAGGATCTGATAATTGATCAACTACAGTTCACACGTCATTTTTACCAAAAAAGCTGTTTTTTCCATACTTTTCAAGTATGTCAAAAGCAGAGCACCAAAATTACATATTTGGGTCAAACTTCTATGTTTTGAGTTCGACTAAGATTTTTGAAATTGTGCTTTAAAATGTTAGTCACACTCTTGATATTGCTTCTCGTACTCAATTGGTGTGCATGCTTTTTGTATTGTTCTCCTAAGGCTTTTGTCCTGCCAAATATAGTTCCCTTTGGTTAATTACCCTACTTAATAAATAGTAATTTGGTGATACAGTTCCTTTGAATTTATGGTACAGCTAGTAATGTAGTTTTTGTTTAGCTAGCTGATCCATTTTGACTTCCTTGAATTTAAGGTGTACAAAGAAGATCTCTTGGAGCCACTATTGCAGACAATATTTGCATTGTCAGGGCCTAAAACTGCAATTTTGGTATGCATCACTTCATAATTTATAATATTTAATTTATTTATCTTTATATTTTTCTCCAAAATTATTGATACATGGCTGGTTTCAAATTTTGGAAGCTGGGCTATGAGATTCGTTCTACAAGTGTCCATGAGCAAATGGTTGAGATGTGGAAAAGACACTTTGAGATAAAACTTGTTCCAAATTCTAAGGTAAAGTTTAGTTCTTCAGATATAATGCTAATTCAAAGTATTCATATCATGTGGTTTGCAAGTGAAATTCCAGGTATTTATAATATGAAGTCGATATTATAGGAATAGAATAGACTGTTAATTTGTCTTGGGATTTAATTATAAGAACAGATATGGACAGTTGATTGCCTATTAAGTCTAGGGACTAGATGACATGATGTTTGAAGGGGCTAACTTCTGCAGGATCATGTGTCGTGATACCTTTGGTTTGTTTAGTTTTACTGACAGCAAAACGTTTTCTTTTTCATGACTACTGCAGATGGATAGTACCTACCAACACCCAAGTATTCAACTTTTCATTATGAGATTAAAGGCTCCATCAGGTAATGCAGAAAAAACAGTTGAGCGGACGGATCAAGAACTTGATGAAGTGGAGATAGCAGACAATACAGCCGAGGTGGTGGATGAGAAAGTTGATACAAACCTAGTTAAGATGATTTATCAAAATGTTGTCGAAGTGGGAAGTGGTAAAGAAAAAGGAGAAAATAGTTCTATTTCTGGAAATGTTGAAGAAAATTGTGAGCCAGTTCCATTACCTCAGAATGGTAAACTTACTGATTGGGAAGCTAGAAGATATGGCTCAATGGCTGCACGGCTTCTGCATGATGTCAAAATCACATAATTCCTTAGTTTTTACTCTGTCATTTAATTACTTTCTGTTGTCATGCTGCTTGCCTGGTTGGGTCTGAAATGCTTATCTAGTTTTGACCGAAAAAAAACTATTACTGTTCGTTAGTTGGGACAAATTCTTTAGTGGCTGTATTTTCAGACCCCATGGGCACAGGCTATAGAGCTAAAGTGCCAAGGCTAAACAGATTTAGAAATTTCATATGAAGGAATTGTCCAAGGTAATTTCATTCAAGGGTAAAAACAGTGCGTTTATTGAAGTGCTTAAGGATTTCATTGAGCTCCGGAGATCTATATTCTCACAGATGCCATAGAACGGCATGCTGACATTCTTCATCCTTATTTACATGCATATCTGGACTAGGGACTTTACGTACGGGGCCCATGATTTGTGGTACAAGTGTTGAACATGATATATGTATCCTTTCCATGATATATATATATATATATATATACACACACACATACAGGGAGGCTTGGCTAAGGACGTCGCACCAAAAGGTTTGGTGCGGATGTGTGATTTTGCCTTACTTTTCGATCTTAGTTTCAGGTCTTAACCGTTTAATATCTAGGTATATATGTATAGATTATCTCTGTAAAATTTCATCTCATTTGGTGATCGTTAAGGCATTCAAATCTGTGATTTATCATGAAAAAAAATAGACAGTTTCTGAACAGTTTAACCGGAACCGTCAGTTTTTTTTCATTTAAATCACATATTTGAATGCTTTAACGATCATCAAATGAGATGAAATTTTAGAGATGATCTATACATATATACCTAGATATTAAACGGTTAAAATCTGAAACTAAGATTGAAAAGTGGGGCAAAATCACACATCCGCACCAAACCCTTTGGTGCGGACGTCCGCACCTGAGAATTTCTGTATATATATATATATATATATATATATATATATATATATATATATATATTCTACGATTATCATTCTTCTATATATTTATTACAACTGAAACCGAGCATCATGGAGCTGCTTAACACATTTAGAAACTATCGAGTTTAGTTAGGTTTGTTCAAAACCAGTCACTCTCATTTTTCTTCTCCAGTGGCTATGTTTCTGAAGAGGGCGAGAAAGCAAAGAGATTTTCTTCTCCAGTTAAGAGCTATGTTTAGCAAAGAGATTTGGATGAGGCCATGAAGCAGAGTTTAGCTTCTGCTTTGGCCTGAAAAGGGAAGGACGTTGCTTCTGATTTGTGCAAGAAAGCTCGGGTTTTGGTTTTGATTGGACCAAGAAAGCCAAGGTTTCGGATTACTCTGCGGGTGGATGCATGTGTTAGTGGCGCTTACCATTGACAACACGTTGATCCAATTGGCTGACTGGAATTGCTCTAATGAACAAGTCATGGTGGCATCGAAGCTTTCGATTCTGATTCAATTGGGGCTTTCCTTGGAGTAGGAGGATGAGGGATTGAGGCTTTAGCCATGGAGTTGAGGGATATGTAGTATTACCACAGAATTGTCTGCTAGAAATCAGTGACGGAACCAAGATCTAATCGTGGGTAGAGCTAATTTAAGGAAAAAGAGAAAAGAAATGGGTGAGCAGCAAGAGATGGGTACAATACACTGAATATAGAGAGGAGAAAGAAGAAATGTAAGAGAAATAAAAAAGAAAAGAAGGAAAAAGAAATGATTCCTCTATGAGTCAAACCTGTGTTGACAGGGAAAACATGCAGACAACTTTACCAACTGAACTGTAACAGCTTTGTGTTTGAAATAATACATATATGTTATATATTAGCAGAATTTTCGGTAGGACTACAGCCGTACCGGCCTTGCATGTGGTTCCGCCACTGCTAGAAATGATCAGTAGCCAATTTGCTACCTTTTGTTTTGACGATTAGCCAATTGGCTACCCCAAATATTACTTTCCCAATTTTCTATTATGTTTTCAAAATTTAGTGAATTACTTCTCTAAGTTTCAACTTTTCCAATTTACTCTATTATGATATGCTAAGTCGGTTTGTTTTTGCTAATGTTAAATGCTGAATTTAATAGGTGAAGAGAAGAACCTCATAGATGAGTTCTGTTATCGGTATGCTTCGAGTGTCTTTAGAAAAACTTCAATACTGCATGTATGATTATTTGGCTACCATACGCTCAGTGGCCAACTATTTATCAGTAATGTGTATGTGTAGATATTTCTTACGTTGACTATACTTGGACGCCTGAACTTGTGATGATTCTATCACAATCACATCATTTAGCTGTTGAGGTTTTTGGTTCTGCGCTGAAAATTAGGGGATTTCACTTGTTCTTTCAAAGAGATTTCAGTTGAACGAACCATTTTTTTACTTTTTATTAATAACTCACGTATTTTTGTAAGATTTGAATCTGTGATCTTAAAGTTCTCAATTAAACACCTTAACCAATCAAACCACAGCTTATCAACAGTAACAGTGAAACGAAGGACTTGAATCACCTATGGTCGAGAAGAAAAAATACGATTGAAGAGAGGAGGGGTGAGATTAGATTGGAGTCCAGAATTCAAGATGTGTTGCTAATGCTATGTGTCTGCATTTCTCCACTTCCCGACTTCCGGTGCTATAATTTTTGAAGAAATTTTATTTCTATTTTTTATAAAGTCAATGTGAACTCATTCAATATTGATGAAGGTTTTATTGTGTATAATATTCTCATATATATATATATATATATATATATATATTGTTGTATGAGAACTGAATTCTCATCATTTTATTGATAGAATGAAACCTCTTTATATAGGGAAATACATGAGCCTCTTGGGCTATTACATGGGTCAATAAGCATATTACATTGATATGTGTAAAACCCTATTACAACATGGATTACTACATAAAACCCTTATACAAGGCACGAACCAAGACACACATATATATCAAATATCCTATAACACTCCCTTTGTGTAGCGTGTCTTCATGCCGGTATGGTGCTTACGGTGTTGCCTTATCAAAAACTTTGTCAAGTAACAAAAACCCTGTGGGAAAACTAAACATTAGTCGAAGAAAAAAAGTACAACGCACAAACTACTCCATTGAGAACTCGCCATGTGATACTCCCCCTGATGTGTACTTCAATCGAAATTTCCTGATGAATGGTGCATTCCAACATGTATTTCAAGAGTAGATGTGAGTCAAGACTTAAACAAGTCTACCATGATCAACCACAAATGGGGATCAATGGTCTTAGCGATGCATGCAATGTTACCTCGTTAAAAACTTTGTCAAGCAAAAACTCAGTGGGACAAAAAGCTTAGACTAAGGGAAAAAGAGTGTAACATGGTTGATACAAGCAACCACACCCTTCATATTTGATGATGACATATATATACTAGACTTTCTTTCAAATCTGTATCTCCCCTGATCTTAAGATCACTCATAGGGCTCTTCCGGATCCTTAGTGACCACGGAGCTTGTTTTGACAACCTGGCATATGTATGCTCTTTTACATGTCTCAAATGTGGCATTACTCAACGCTCATCCGTTGTATGCATAGCTCTCGGCAGCTGGCATGCGCAGTGCTCAGTAGCTGGTGCACAGCGCACATCAGCTAGGTGAACAGGTGCACGTATAGTGTCTGGCAGCAGTGTACACATGTGCACAGACAGTGCACATGCAGCGCTCAGGCAGCTTGCAATATGTCCGGCAACTCGGCCACTAACTGACATGTGCCTAGATCATGATTCCGCTTCCGATGTATCTTGATTCATGCATGGCTAGCGATGGTATAGGCAACAACCTTTCTCTCATGATCACCAATTTGGATGAAACTTGACATGAGTGATCTATGCATTAGGTTATACAAACTGAACGGTGATGATGTGAAAATATAACCAAAAAGTGAATCAAATAAAAAACTTCACATTTTAATTTTAGAGTGAAGCTTCGCACCGGATAGTACTGTTATATATATATAAGAATATTATACATAATAAAACCCTCATTAATATTAAATGAGTTCACATTGACTTTATAAAAAATAGAAATAAAATTTCTTTAAAATTTTATGATAAATTTCTTTTTTATGCTTTTTATATATTTTTTATCATTGCAGGATTCATATCCCGTCCTGGTCCCAAACAGATCGTCCAACAATCTCGTTCCATCCCGTCCCATGACCAGTCCTAGTCAAGGTGGGTAAGATAGTCGATGACGATTGGATAGTAACACCAAAGATGTACTGCCAACGACATGAGCCTCACCTCCACATTGTTTTATTTTGGAAACTAGTGCTTTGTGCACAGTATGTTTTCCCAACTGCAGATGGACAACCACCAATAACATCCCCATCCCAAGTATTCAGTTTTCATATGATAGCCTCCAATACGCTCCGTGGAAAAGGAAGAAAAACATTTATGCGGCTGGTTCATATATGACACTATATAAATTTTCTGTACTGTAAAGGAAATCTCATAGGCTACAATATTAACTCAGAATGCATAATTTCACAATCTAGTAATAGTTAGTAAACTGTTTCTTGAAATTTTCACAATGTCAGTTTTCCATGAAATCTACATTCAGTACAAAATAAGATTGAGAGACAACAATGGAAGTGACAGTATCTTCACATGCAAGAATGTAGCCTGTAACCTATATTACAGCAATTTGAGAATGGTTGAAATCAATATGGGGAAGAATTTGACTGCTATTGATGTTATGATGAAAAATTTGACTGCTATTGATGCTTATCTGCATGGTTGTATCAGATATGTTGCTTAAAATGGAAAAAGGATCCATATATATACCCAGATAGGAAATCAGTGGATCCGCCCGGGACTTCTCGATGACAAACCTCAAGTTCCGAGACTTAACTATAGGAAATTGCAAAAGCCTTCGATATCCCACAGTGGTTCCATTAGTTACTTTATTCCACTCACCATTTTCATTCAGGATCTCAAGATGGAACTTAATAACCCGTTGTCCCATGTGAATTGGCTCTTCAACTAGAAGAATGTTGAATGATACTAGTTCTTGAAGATCGAAGTATAAAACCCAATTTGACTGATTCTCCTCAGGTGCCCAATAGGAATGAAAACCTTCTTCAACGACATTATAGGGGTTGAACCAAGAATTATTGGCACTCCCTCGCGTACTGCTTGCACGAATTTTGGCATCTATGGCTAGATTCTGTGAGAATATAGATCTCCGGAGCTCACTGAATTCCTTGAGCACTTCAATATCTTCTGCTGATATGAGGCCAGAAGAGTTCGGGGGTACATTTAGTAACAAGAGACAGTTCCTACCAACCGATTTGTAGTATAGTTCAAGCAGAGTCCATGCTGATTTTGGAACTTGTGAAGAATGCCAAAACCAACCGGGACGGATTGAGACATCACACTCGGCTGGTACCCAATCATGACCCAGTGGATCCCCTCCTTGTGAATATCTAGTAGATATGCATATCAAATTAGCTTATAGCTTTCTTTACCTATTAAAGAAAGCTATTGCATGGTAATAATCTATGCTCATAGGTTCCTTCTAGTCCTGGTTTTTGGTTAGTGCACTGAACTGACTCATTTACGCCCTTTAAGCATGTAAGATTCCTATGGAATAAATATGTATACAAACAGAATGCAGACATATATGCGTGCTTGAGTATAAAAGGAAAGCTAATGGAAGTTAGAAAACCAAACTCACTGGAAATCAGTGTCACCGATCTTGGCAGAACTCCTATTGAAAAGAGACCAACAAGTAGACCCAGCAACACCAGCTTCGTCGCCAACCCATCTGGTGTCGGGACCAGCATCAGAGAAAATGACAGCCCCTGGCTGGTGTTGATGAATCAGACTGAACCAAGAATCAAAGAAATAATCCATATCTTTTTCCCCTTCCCCTTTAGCACCATCCAACCATACTTCCTTGATATCTCCATACCTGGTCCAATTCAAAAAAGAAAAAGAGAACACAAATCTCTTCATGAAATTCATTGAAAATCAAATCAAAAGGTTATATCAAATCTCAATAGCGCAGAAATAACCAAGTTGAAAGAGAAAAAAATCGAACCATTCAGTGTAAAAGCATAGGAAACAAAAGTAACACAAGCCAATAATGTGAGAAAACTACAAATGAATTTGACTCAAGAGAGCAGACAAGTTATATAGCTATAAAGAACATGATATTCTAAAAAGATGCCCATTTAATGGACTACCGGTATCCCCTTAATATCTAAAACTGTGTGACAACTGCCAGAGTGCAAATGACTAACAAAAGTAGAAGACACTTTGACATCCAAAAGATTGATTCTCAATAAAAACGATCAATAAAGCCAAAGAAAAAAGACCTAATCTATTAATCCATACACACAGCAAAAGAAGGAAGTATGAAAAAAAATACAGCAAACCAAACCAATTGAAATGCATCAGGAACTTAGGACTCAACTAGAAACTGAGAGAACTGATGTATAATGCTCCTTTCATGTGTTGTTGATGTTAGTGGAAATGAGCAGGAAATGTGTAAATCCGATTTGCTTTGAGCTGATTGGCGATTTAGAGAGAAAATTAAATCTCAACTTGCATTTTAAACCAAAACTAAAAAAGAAAGATTCAAACTTGCATGGTCTCATATGGCAGGATATCCGATCACTATCACGGTATACATATTCATACACAATCAGTGATCACCAAGTTGAACCGAGACAATACGAACATCAAAACCTCAATGTACAACTACTAGAAACATATCAGTAAGTCAAATCCAAGAAAGCACATTGCAACCATACAGAACCTGAAATCCTAACACCATTCGAATCCATAGCCATGATTTTCAAGAAACACGAATGTCAAGTACTGTTCCAAATCCACATAATCATAAACAGACACAACTCACTAATCAATAATATATAGTTCATAAAAACTACAAACCAAACACTACCTAGTAAGCAGCTCTGTCATTTGACCCATATAGAACTCATTATACTCCAGAGTGTTACCATAACTCTTCTCGTGCCGATCCCAAGGCGAAAGGTAAAGCCCCAATCCAATACCCGCGTCCTTAGCAGCCTTAGCAAGCTCACCCACCACGTCACCACCGCCGTTCCTCCAGGGGCTGGAGCTGACCGAGTAGTTGGTGTACTCTGTGGGCCACAAGCAGAAGCCATCGTGGTGTTTGGCGGTGAGGATCACGCGCGAGAAGCCGGAGTCTTTGGCGACTTGGACCCACTGGGTGGCGTTGAGGTTGGTTGGGTTGAAGACGGAGGGGTCAACGTGGCCGGTGCCCCATTCGGAGTCGGTGAAGGTGTTGGGTCCGAAGTGGAGGAACATGGCCATGTGGCCGAGTTGCCATTGGAGCTGGGGAGCAGAGGGGAGGGGTAGAATTGGAAGAGGGGGTGGCTTTTTGAGCAATGAGGATGAACAAGAAGAGAGTGAGAGTGAGAGGAGTAAAAGGTGGAGACTTGGAATGGAACTGGGGATTAGGGTGAGGGTGTTCTTGTTCTTCATGGTCGTCATGATGTGGGTGAGATTGTGATTTGTGAGAGACACTCACAACTCACAGTGGAGTTGCAGAGGTTTGGGGAGATTGACTCCAAACTCCAAAGCAAAGTAAAGAGGTTGTTGACATGTCCACATTGATTCGAGGTTGTGGTGCCGTTTGTTTTGGTAAATTTCAAATTTACCGAAAACCAACCCAATATTTTTAATTTAATAAACTAAAATTTGATAATCAAAATCAAAATAACCGAATTAAAATATATTTAAAAAGTTGGTTTGGTTTTTGATAAATACCGAATTTACCGAAATGTTAGTTATTTAAACACTTATATTTGTAAATAAGGTTAACCACTTTGATCTGAACACACATGTTACCCAAAATATTTAATTTTTCTATCTTAGCCGTATTTCACTATACTGACCATATCTTATTTCACATGAGTATCGAAAATTTTGCATCCTCCATACAATTGGTTCACAAAGATCTACACTTGCAAATAACATACTAAACAAGTTATATCACATTAGTAGGCATGTTATGATTTCTAACACTGAAATTTATAAAATCAAAATTTGTTCATTCGATTTGGTCAGTATACTTAAATACGCTTATGGAACAAATTTCACATATTTTCGACAATGTTTAGAACTTGATCAATGCGTTCAACCTTAATATTATATCACTTATTACATGAAAACACTATTATTTAGCTCTTTATGTCTTATTTTAATCGATACTTCCGCTCATAGCCTCTTGCATGAATAAGAAGTAATGCTTCGGTGTAAAAATATTAGAAAATTTACATCCCAATGATATGGCTCCCCATGGGGAATCAGAAGAATAAATAATGTTGACTGATTTGATCAAGACTCAAATGTTACAGGCAATATGTGATTTTTCTACTATAGTTATTTTTCACCATATTGATCATATCATATTTATTAATATTTTCATAAATTTTGCATACTCTATACGGTTGGTTCACAAAGATGTACACTTGTATATAATTAACCTACTAAACAAGTTACACCATATTAGTAGGCACGTTATGGTGTCAATGACTATATTTTCAAAAAAAAATTGTTTTCTCTATTGTTTCGTTATATTCAGAAAATATATTTGTTGTAAAGTTTGGTAATACCGAAATACTAAATTTGGTAAGAATTATCTCATACCGAAAAAATTGGTTGGTTTTTGGTAATCATATTTCATTACCGAAAGCTTTGGTTTTGAAGTTAGTAACACTCATTACCGATTCGAACCAACCGAATGGCAGACCTAAATTTCGAGGCAAGCGAACGAACTGCCGCTGTTTAGCCTCGTTAACGAAACGATGTCGTTCCTACTTTTACTTTTCAATTTTACCCTCAAATAACATAACCATTATTATTATTGTTATTGGCATATTCTAAATACAACAAGTCTTAACTAAAAAAAACTAATGACCCTTCACTACAAAAGCAGGAAAAAAGTGTCCACAGCCCACTTGGTCTAAAAAAACTTTTACAGTGACCATTCCAACAGTGGCTACAGAAAAGATAAACGTATCCCCTATAATAAATAGAAATAAATGTCGAATACCTCACCCTCTCCTCTTATTACTCTCGTCTGCTTGTTCTCTCCCTCTCTCTGATCTCTCTCTATCTCTCTCTCTGAGATCGTCACTGAAACCATCATCCTCGCCACCACTATCTCAGGCAACTAGAACCTCGCACCGCCCTCCTCCTCCGCACCACCATCCTCCTTGCTCCTCGTTCTGCTCGACGACAAAGCCAGATCCAACATGTGTGGCCTCGATAACGACAGTGGAGTCCCAACCCCGACGTCGAAGCCTCAGCCTCTATGGTGGAGTCACATCATCGACGACGAAGACTTTGTATCCTCCTCCGATCGGTTAAGGCCAGATCTAATCTCTCTCCTTGCATCGGCACTCCGCCTCCGTGCACCACACCTCTAGCCTCCACCACTGCCTCCGTGCAGGAAGGGGAAGCCACAGCCTTGACGACGATGCTCGACGGCGAAGCCACTACCTCTATATCTACTCTCTCAATGTCTCTGTCTCTCTCTTTATCTCTCTTTGTCTCTCTCTTTCTTGAGGAAGTTTAATAAGAATATTATTATATGACTCACTGAATTACTGGATATGAATGTTGTTGTTTATGATATGTATTGACTCACTAAATTCCTAGATATGAATGTTGTTGTTTATGATGTGTATTGATGTTTACTAACCCCAAAAGTAAGTTTACTACTCCTAGTAAACTTGATTTTGGTATTTTGAGTCTGGTTTTTAGGAACAGAATTAAGTTTACTACTCCTAATAAACTTGGTTTTAGTGTTTTGAGTCTGGTTTTTTGGGAACAGAAGTAAGGTTACTATGAGTAGTAAACTTGGTTTTGGTGTTTTGAATCTGGTTTTTTGGATCAGAAGTCAGTTTACTAGAGGTAATAAACTTGGAATTGAATGTTTACTAGGGTCAGTAATTCCAACCACAAGATTCTGGTCACCGGAGTCCAGCAACCGATGATCGGATTCCGGCAACTGGTGATCGGAATCCGTCAAACAGTGACCAGAATCCGACGACCGGTGGCAATAAAAGAAAACACAAGGCAATGATGAAAGCGAAATATATAATAGTAGACGTGTTTTTTCATTGATATGAACAATGGGTGTAATATCTAACAACATATTAATAAATTGCATTTTTCGGACAATGGTTGATGTTGATGATTGTTTTAGATTTAATTTTCTCATGATTTCTTATCTTTAAAAAAAATTAAAAGGGGCATAGGAATATTTAGTCTTATTTTATGTTGTAGGGTGATCTTAGAAGACTGTAGGGTGGGAATTGCCACACCCAAACAAAAAATCACACACAACCATCTACTACAAAATAGAGAAACTACTATACTTTTGATCAATCTTTCATTAAACACACTCAATCATCTGCAAGTTTTCTCATCAGAAATGATTAAAGTCAACCGATTATTGTTTTCACATACAAATATAGATGTAGGAATTGCAACTAAGTGGACTTGGACTTTCATTAGAAAACAAAAAAAGACTATGCATGAGCAATTTATAGATGAAAAATGATATACCTAAACAAGAGGGACGTAGTGAGCCCTACCATTTGAATGCATGTTTAATTCATTAAACTCTCTAGATGTAACACAAACTAAAACCTATATAAGCATTTCAATGCAATAAAATAGGTAATGGTGAAATGAGATTATGGTGGGACAGCGAATATATAAAAAAGCTAGATGATGGTGGGACAGCGAATAATGTGAGGAAGCAGGAGATCCACGCCATTATAGCTGGAAGCTATGAAGAAGTCTTCGAGAAACACAAACATCAGATTCCCTGCCCTCAGGTAATGAAATTCCCTGATAGGCGAAGGGGATGCTAATGATGCAAATATCATGAAGACGTCCACCATGAAACAAATAAATGGTACAAGTTACAGAATGTGATCCACAATATACAGCGAGATGGAATGTTGGGACGAAACATCAATGAAGAGTGTAGAGCACCTATAGTAGCAAATGTTGGACTGAAAAGAATCAACATGATTGATGACAGAGCGACCCTCACCGACATGTTCAATAAATCCAGAAAGTGATAAGTAAGAGCGAATCACCAAGGTGTGTCAATCTCATGTCGTGTGATAGAGCAGTGAAGATGGCGAAGCAAGGATGTCGTCCTATCAAATTCACCGTAGAAGAAGAGCATGGTGTTAGTGGACCATGCGATGATCCTTTTCTTTGTGATATCGTATTTCTGGAGAGTTCAGTTTAAGGAGCGTGCTGATAGACTGTGGTTCAGCAGTCAATGTCATGTTCTACCATTGCCACAAGAAGTTGGAGCGATCGGAGAAGAAGTTGGTACAAGACAACGAGCCGCTCCTTAGCTTCTCACAAGACATTGTACAACCTTTGGGGTCAGATATAATGATTGTTCAAATAGGAACTGCCGTATGTACACCCAGGTTGGATTGTCAGTTCATAATGATGGACTGTTACAGTTCCTATAACGTCATCTTGGGATGACCAGCTTTGAAGAAGATGAAATGCATTATAGTGGGATACATGTTGCTCATGAAGTTCCCCACTCGCATGGCACCGAGATAGTCGGTGGCCAGATAATGTTATATGACCTTCATCCTCCAATTCAAAAAGAGGAGAGAGCTCTTATCGATTTCAGTTGGGAGGGAGTTAACCGACAAAGTTGATGATCCAAAAGAGCAAGATATGAATTATTCACCCAAGACGCCAACTGATCTAGAAACATATGTAAGGGCGATAAGTATTTCTCATGAATTTCCTGAAAGAACGATGAACATTGGGGCTCAGCTGGATCCTGCCATTGCTGAAGAGTTGACCTAATTTCTAAGAAAAAACGCTCCGGTGTTCGCTTGGTCATATAGATACATGTTAGGCATTCCAAGAGATGTAATTAAACATGAACTCTCCATCAAGTCATCAGCCCACCTAGTAAAGTAGAAGTGACAGGAATTTGATGAGGAGAAGTATGCCATCATGAAGCAAGAAGGAGCGAAACTCCAAGCATGAGGATTCATAAACCAAATCCATTATCCCGCATGGTTGGCCAACATGGTAATGGTTCAGAAGGTGAATAAGAAGTGGCGAATATATGTAGACTACAAGACCTTAACAAAACATGTCTAAATGATTGCTTTTCGCTACCTAAAATTGACCAAATGATTGATTCCACAGCTGGACATCAATTATTGAGCATGATGGATACATTTGCAGGTATAATCAGATTCTTATATAGGAGTCAGATAAGGAGACAACAAGCTTCACAACATATAAAAATATTTACTGCTACAACAATATGTCATTTGACCTCAAGAATGTTGGAGTGACATGGATACGGTTATGCATGAAAATGATTCTTGAAAATTTGGGCAAAATAATTGGGGGCTATGTAGATGATATGTTAGTGAAAAGAAAGGAGGCAGTGGATCATATGGGTCATTTGCAAAGAATTTTCACCATCATCCTTCCGTATGACATGCGACTGAATTAGGTCAAGTGATATTTCGATGTCACGGATAGTAAGTTCTTAGGATACAATATCGGTCAGAGGGAGGTCCAGGCCAACCCTGAGAAGGTAAATGATACTCTAGTATGACATGAGACTGAATCAGGTCAAGTGCTATTTCGGTGTCACATATAGTAAGTTCTTGGGGTACATGATCTCTAGTTACTCTGCCGTCGTATGAGATAAAACCTTGCAGCGGTAGGAGAACTACAAAATCTTCGGTTTCCTTATCGACGTACGAGTGCTCTACCTTATGAGATAAGTCTCTAGTACAATCTCCAGTTTCCTTATTGTCGTAAGATTTCTCTACCTTACGAGATAAGTCTCTGGTACAATCTTCAGTTTTCTTATCACTGTAAGAGTTAATCTACCTTACGAGATAAGACTCTGGTACAATCTTCAGTCTCCTTATCGTCGTAACAATTCAACTACCTTACAAGATATATCTACGAATCAATCTCTGGGTCTTCTAGTCATGACAGTTGGGAGGCTTCGGGGTATGCCACCAGCGGATTTACCACTTATGGTCAGCATAAAATATTTTAACTTCTCAGCTAAGAAACCCCTCTTACATGGGGACTTGGGGAACTTGTAGGCATATATGTCTGAATAGCATACTTTGACTGAACTTTGACTAACTATAATCGTTAAATCCGTTACAACCAAGACATGTAACGATAAGACAGCGGTGTCAGCTATTGTTTACCATGACCTGCCACTATAATAGTACAGTGATGCATCCTCACGTGGGATTTGGATATTGCCCTCTGATAACAGAATGGGCTAAGCGTCCCACATCAAACAACATGTCAAAGTCTTCCCAGTAGCAGACTATAAATAGTAACTCTCTTTCTTTATTAACTACATAATTACTTCTTATCTACTCTAATTATGTCTACACCAATACTGACTTACACGGTTGAGAATCGTAGATCTCCTTTTAGCTGTCTAGACCTCTAAGTAACTTGTGTTCTTGATGATAGACTAACAGAACAAAGAAAGAAAACGTTGTGAGTTGTATTGGTATCAGTTACCGTATATCGCTATCTAACCACGTACACTCAACAATAGATTCGGTTACGGTGTTTTTAGAAACAAGAAAAATCTCTCTCCAGAAACAACAAAATACAACTCGCCAGAAACAACAGCTTTATCAAGGAGAAGTTTGCAAGGTATGATTCTCTGCTTAAGACTACTCTATGATTCTCGATCTTCTGGTTGAACTTAAAAAAATCCCTCTTGTGTATCCATTACTTAACACTCTTGCAGCTAGGTACTTCATGTTGTAGCACGAGCTCGTAAATCTTCTTGTGAGTTTCTTCAAGTTACAACCAAAGGGAGGAGCAAAAGTCACACTCCTTGTGTTGGCCTTTAGAGGTGAAGCAATCACAGAAATCTCCAATGAGTGTGGTAATGGCCTAAATGTCACACAAGGAGTGTGGTCTTTGCTCCTCCTTTTTGTAGTCAGTTTTTTTTCAGTCATTAAATACTCACACACAATGAGTGTAATATGTAGACTCACGAAAGTATTGAACGAAAATTGCAATCAATAACCATGCATGTACATCCCTGGAATCCAACTTACCCTCCTCCATCTAAAGCTATTGTTAAGCCACTAAGGTTACTTCTTACAACCCATCACTATCTCCATCAAGCTTAAGACAACAATATAACTGATGCCATAATAACCCCAATCCCAACCATTCAATTTTTCTTTAACAACGTAATCCTCAAATTTGAAACCTCTTCTGATTCTTCTTCTCCACCTCAAACTCATATACCTCTGCAGCATGGGCTGAGAAAAGCTACAACTCTGAGACACCAATAGCTAGAGCTAATTTGGTGCAGAATATGATGGATTCGATTACGGTTTCTTTAAAAACAAGAAAAAAACTCTCCCGAAACAGCGGCTTCATCAAGGAAAAGTTTGCAAGGTATATGATTCCCAAGACTTAAAACCATAAATAATTAAATAGGCCTTAATTAAAAGTACGCATACAACTCTTATTCTTGCCCAACTTCTCTATTCTCAACAACATCATTTCTGGCCTTCAACAATAGATTAAGAGTCTTTATAACAACTTTCCAAAGCTTAACCGACGAATAATCTGACAACCAACTAATTAAATAATCTCTGTCAAAATTATTAACCTTTGCAAAATCCACACTTAATCAAAACTCATTCAAAAGTCTCAAACTTCACATCATTGGACTCCTCTCATTTTATACAATTTATTGGTATGAAAAACTACCCAAAAGTGGCAGCATTGCCACCACTGCCAGTCGACCGGCAGAAAATTCTGGTCATCTCCAATCCTCACCAAGTTTTAACAGCAACTTCTTCTCAACATTCTAAACAACTTTCATACAGAGGTCGAAGACCAATTCCAAACTATAACAGTTCAATTGAATCGAAATACAAAAATCTCAATTTAAAAATCCTAAAAATTTCAATTAAAAAATCTCCCTACACAGATCGAATTGAGTTAATACCTTATATAGGATTTTGTATTAACAGAGATCTTCAAAATCATATATGGAACTCATGGATTGGTGGCATGAGGAGGGAGATTCTGGCGAAAGAATGAAACTGAACAGTGGGCACTTCTTGTCGTGATTTCTCTCAAATGGCTGCTCTAGGGATTCAACCACTTGCCTAGACAGGGAAGGGAGGAGGAGAGCTTCGTTTTGATATCCAACTCACCGCCCAACTCGGCCTGACGACAGCTGCTAGTGGAGCTGAAGCCGCAGGTTATATATATATATAACCTGCGGCTTCAGCTCCACTAGCAGCTGTCGTCAGACCGAGTTAGGGGGAGAAAGAGAAGAGGACTTTATATTTTTTACCACTTATATTTTTGGTAAGTTTCCTATTTTATACCTCCTTTTCAGAAATAGTAACTTTCGTTTTTTAATTGTAACATTCACATACTAACTCCGATTAAAACGCATAGCATGTCTACAGATTTGTCTTAACGTCCTCTACAATGTACCTTAAGAAAATTTCCTGAAATATTGATGCTATAAAAAGTCAAATCTAGAATCCCCTTGTAGTAAAACGGTTACTTAAAATAGTAAAAAACCAAAGTAATATAAAAGTAACTATTTATAAAATAATTTAAGAACTGGTAATGCCAGGAACGTACTCAAAATACATCTGCTAAGTTTCCATTGCATTGTTTGGTGCTGGTATGGAAAGGAAACAAAACCTATCAATTTTCCTCGCTTAGCATAAGACGCAAGATTCTACTGCTGAAGACATGATTCTAAAATGTTGTGGAGAAGAGGCAAATAACAAATTCGAGCCAGGATAATTTGGTCCTAAATTTTAGCAATGATTGTTGGAATTCGAGAATACTAAAGGAGGTTGGAGGGAAGCAGTTTCCGCCTAAAATTCCTTTTAACTAAGAGACACATTCCTTTCTGGTTTTTTTCCTAAGGCTGTCAAATGCTGGAGAGTATTCACTTTCCTTTCCTGATCCATGGATTCCATGAACCAAACATAGCCTGAAGATAGAGATACTGAGGGTACGTTTGGTACTAGGGATTGTGGAAGTCATGCTTAATTTCTACAAGAAGCTCAGCTTGAAGAAACCCAGCTTATTCTACCTCAAGCCTATCTCACGTTTGGTGTGGATAAGCCTAAAGAAGGCAAAACACTCCAAAAATCAAACTAGCTAATCACTCGTAAGAAGTCTATTCATGAATGTGCATATGAGCTCCCAAATGATAGGCAATTAGGCATTACGTACTTGTGCTAGCAATATGATCAAAAACTTCACAGTAAGCACCCCATATGTACGTAACTCCGATCCATATGTACAGGGCCGACCTTTCTGCCGTGTGAGTTATAGTGGCATAGCCAGAAAGTATACGAAGAGGAGTCAATTTAGACAAGCTAATTATGTAAGGAGAAAATTTTACTTTGTCAAATAGCTTATATTACTCTAATATACAAGTAAAAATCTGAAGCACAACACATATAGAAAGCTGGTGAGAATGGTCATTTAACCCCTCTAGTCACCATGTAGCTACATCTCTGGCGGGTTGTGCAGCCACAAGGCCTCAGAATTTCAAGGGTCTCAAAATCTCATATATAACGTACATATATTCTAATTAAAAGTCTATAATGTTAACATGTAGTTTCCGTTCAATTAGTTTAGGTGTATTCATCTCCTTCTCTGAAGATTTCAAGTTCGAGCCTTAGGTTTCCTCTTTTTTCTTTCCTTTTTATTTAATTTTTGTAGTTTTTCTCGTTTTTTACCTTCCATATTTTGGTTCACCTTCTTTCGTTTTTGATTTTTACCTTCCTTTTTTCGCTTTCCTCCTTTCGTTTTTATCTTCTTTTTTCCGTTTTCCTCATTTTTTCAGCTATTTACTTTTACTTTGTCACCGATTTTTACCATTTTTCTTCCTTATTTTTACCATTTTTCCTTGTCATTTTATTTTCCAGTTCTTCTTGTGAAATTTTTTTGTTTGCTTTCTACCATTTTTTTGCTTCTTACTCAATCTTCTAGTTGAACTTATTATTAAAGAGACATACGTTATCTTTCCTAAAATATCAGACGAAATAAAATAGGCCACGTACTTATAAAAAAGAGACCACATATTTAGTTCGCATAAAATCTCCGATTACTCAAAACCGGCCTGTATGTGTACTATATAGTATATCCAACCTCAACAACCCATATGTACGTTTTTTTATTTATAGAAAAAACAATATATCAGCACCCATCGAACATATATTTCACACTTTTTGACTTTGCAAATTTTGCAGGAGAGATTGACACTGATTGATTGCATTGCCTTCCATCCTCAAATCTTTGATCACAGAACCCAAATCTCAGAGAAAGCCCCCCAAATATATAGAACTCAACCACCAAATCTCACTGACTCCCATTCTGACTCCCACACATGGCATTGCAGAGGAGGAGAGAAAGCTTTGGCCACCGCATGCAGTGAATTTAAAATTTGGCGGGGAATAGGAGGCCACAGAAGACACGTTTTCGAGTGGTGAGCGCAGCGCGAATCTTGAAAACGATATACTTCCGGCCTCCGCCACGCCACTTGTGACGTCAGCCTCACTGGGATTCTTAGCTTGTCCCCCTCTCTGAAGTCCCTGGACTTCTTTGTCTCTGTCTGTTTTTCCGATTGCTCAATTTTTGCATTAAAACATATATATATAAACCTACAATTATCAAACACATTAACAATGTTTGGGGGGGGGGAACGTCATTAGATCTGATCGAAACCAAAATATGTTCAGCTTAAGTTGTATTATGAAGCCGTACGTTGGCTTAATAACAGACGAAGTATGAGAACTATAATAACTGGTTTTCGCACAATAGAGATCAAGGGAAAGTCTCAAATACGTACTATATATACTCTCACAAATATGCGAATGCAACTCAATAAATGGTATTGCCTTTCAACACTACCTCTCACTTGCTCCTTATCTCATTCGATAAGCTACGATGGTTTTCTGATTAGACACAAAGATATGGAATATATATATATATATATATATATATATATATATATATATATATATATAGTCCTACGTTTAGAATGTCATTACCATAAATTTGGTGTTGTGAGACCCTGACTTATTTTATTAATTTTCCGACACATCTAGGATTTATTTATGACTTCTTTTCGGTACGTCGAGAATGCACTATAATATTTTAATATTAGAGCGAACGTCGCCACTTGCGTATGAGTATTTACGGAACGTTTTTCCGACACTCAACGTATTTTTCCTGTTTTACGGACGTGATTTGACCATTTATTTTCAAATGTGTGATTTACGGAAAACGTTTTCGAGTTTTTCGTTATTTTAAAAGTCGGAAGAGATCGTGGCCATTGGATTCGTTCGACGAATCGTGGCCGTTAAAATGTTTTATAAAAACCTTTCTTTCTCTCTCTCCCTTATCTCTTCTTTCTTTTATTTCCCTCCTTTCCTTTTCTTTCTTCTTTCCTCTTTCTCTTTCCTTCCCTTTCTCCTTCTTTCCTCTTCTGCTCGACCTCTCTTTCTCTCTCTTCGAGCAACGACGAGGACAGTCCAGCCGCTCCACCACCGGTGCGCGTGCTTTCTCATCGCCGCCATCGTCGAGCTCGCCCTGCCCCGACGACCTAGCCCTGACCCTTAGCCAAGCCAGCGCCGCCGCGAGCGCCGCCCAGTCGAGGGAGAACCGAAGCACTGTACATTCACCATCGAGCATAAACTAGTCCACCGGAGGAGCAAGGAAGCTCCCAGGTGCCACCAGGAGCTGCCCAGGAGCGAGGAGGGAGAAGGAGCCGAGTGGAGCTCCGCCGGAGGAGAACCGCCGGAAAAACAGAAAATCGACTTCGAGGGTAAATTCTCCACCTTTTCTCTTGTTTCTTAGCCTGTTGTGTTGCTAGGATGGAGTAGAAACTGTTTCTGGAGGTGTTGGGAACTGGTTTGGCCCGAAAAGCTTCGTTCTCGCCCGATTCAAGAATCGAGGCATCAAATAATTAGACTCTAGTGTCGGAGAAAATAAACAAAAAGTTTGTCCAGTTTACCGAGTTTTGGTCAACTTTGACCAACTCAGTAGACTTGGTCAATTTCTTGGTCAACCCTAAAGTCAACCTTTGACATTCTAGTCAAATTAGGAAAGTGGGTAGTTGACCATAGAATGACCGTTACGTTTTTACTTTCGACTTGTTTAGTCGTTGACTTCTCTTTTGACAGATTCAAGATTTCGCCTACACTCAGAGCTTGAGGACTGAGACTTGGAGCACGAGGATTTCGGCTTCATCATAACAGGTAGGGTGAGCCATAACTTCCGGGTTAGTGGCATGTCAATTTATGTAGTGCTCCACGATATAAAAGTTATATGATATGATGTTTGTTTGTGCATAGTCGATTCCCCTCGATATATGTTTTTTTACCTTATCGCTTCATAAAATGTTTAGAAAATCAAGGCTAGACACACATGTGATAATTCAGATCGAAAAGTAGTATCGTTGTCCTGATTTTCGGTGCTTGGCCTGAGAGTGACGAGACCTAGTGTTTAGACTATGTTTTCCCACAGTGTCGATGACCGTGAACCTCTGGAGGGGGCAATGCCCTGTTTATTTTATTTTTCTCATTTACGCTCGTCTCGCACAGAGTTAAGCGAGTCGTAAGTGCGGTGTTGTTATGAGTGATATGTTGTACATTAGCTGTAAATGGACACTCTCGCTACTACTCGTTTTCAAGCGCATAGGTAGTTGGCCCCGGTTTGCTGTGAAGACAAACCCGGGATTCGGCCACCGAGATCCGTGAAGCCCTGCAGATTGTTTGTTACTTTGAGCGCTCAGTCATATTGATGTTAGCTTTGGAACATGGAAAATAAATTTATTTAAATCTGCCTATGAAAACCAAATACAGTTTTTGGTTGTTGCATGTTTTTACGAATTGTTTAATCACCGGTGAAAGCTAGATGTAGTATCTATCTATGAGAACTACACCTTTGTTTTCAAACCCTATCTTAGTTGGGTTCAGCCACTTTTGGGTTAGCGAGGACGAGTGCTCACCTCTACTTTGCAGGTACTCGGTAGACTTGCTTTAGAAGAGATGGATCGGTGACTAGGGGCTTGACAGTGCGTGCTGTTTAGCATCTGTATTTCAGGATCACCTTGGAGGAGCTTTTCATCTATAGTGGTACTTCAGCTTTTCGATCTCCGTGACTGTTGGTTTGGACGCATTTGGCCCTCTCTGACCTATCGAGCTTTTAACCACGTGTACTTCGCTCGTTGGCCTATGTTGTATATTTATTGAGTTGGACTTTTCATGTATCTTGTAGTCTAAGTCTTGTACGTTACCTTCCGCACTTATACATGTCATTATTGTTTATTCATCTGCTTCTCATATTTATGTCATTTTATTTAAACTAGCCTTGTGGTTTCGGCCTAGTGGGTAGTCAATACGCATCAGTTATTCATTAGTCCGGGATCACGGCGGTTACTGCCGTGTTCCGGGGCCGAAATAGTCTTGAAATTTCCTTAATTTGACCAACTTTTAGATCAAATTTTCTTATCTTAACCGTTTATAATCTAGATATATATATATATATGTATAGATCATCTCTGTAAAATTTCAGCTCATTTGGTAATTGTTAAGACCTTGAAAATGTACAAATACAATGAACGAACCGTATCTGTTCAACCGAAACCGTTCGTGTTCTTCTCTGTAAATCACAGTTTTGAATGCCCTAAAGATCACCAAATGATCTGAAATTTTGCAGAGATGATCTATACATATATATATATATATATATCTAGATTTTGAACAATTAAGATGAGAAAATTTGATCTAAAAGTTGGCCAATTCAAGAAATACTTACCAGATTTAAATTAAGGACTATATATATGATTGATTTTGATGCAATCATTGCCGTCAATGTTGCTAGCTTAGCTAGATTTTAAGTCAATGCGGTAGACATGTCTTCAATGTAGCTAGAATTTATTAGGGTAGTGCTAGGAGGCCTTTTTAAGGTCTATGATTTTTTGTCTTAATTTTATGTGACATGTTATTTCATCAATACATATCATCAATTTTAGAAACCTTGTTTTCACAACCAGGATCAGCATTTTAGCCGACGAAAGATTTTCGTCTGCTTGTTAGCCAAATTCGTCAGCTAAGATCTTAGCCGACGAGTTGTCATCGGCTAAGATGTCGTCGGCAAAGACTTGTCGGCTATAACTTTAGCCGACGAAATAAAAGTGGTCGTTGGCTATAGTTTAAAACTTAGCCGACGACTTATTTTTCGTCGGCTAAAGAAAGGCTAAAGTCGACGAAATAAATTGTCGTCGACCTTAACCTGTGACTTTGGCCGACGAAATACAAATATTTCGTCGGCCAAAGTATTTAATAAAAAAAATTAAAAAATAACTATAACCGATGAAATTTACTATAATTTGTCGGCTAAATATTGAAAAAAATCAAATAAAAAATAAAAAAATATAGCCGACGAATTATAGTAAATTTCGTCGGCTAAATACTATTATAGCCGACGAATTATGGTAAATTTCGTCGACTATAGTACTTTTTATACTAATTAAAACCCTAAAATTTCTAAATTATCATGCAAGCAAGCTGTAAATTACACAAACAATTTCATATAACCAACAACACCATCAAAAGTGGTCTAAACGTTTTTCATTAAATTATTTATAAATTATTCATAATACCTGAAACTGCTATATAAACCTTCTGATTTTGGTTTAATCTCAATATAAACTTACACTTAATTTAACTAGAAACACGCCGTTTTTGACAATGTTACTGTAAACTTATGATGAGGCAGAATTCTACTTGAATGTAAAGTTTTGATTACTCATATTATAGGTAGCGTTAATATTAGAAACTGTAAACAAAGATTAGATCACATTTAAGAACAGCATATGCGCTAAATAAGTAATTAACTAGCATGTATATATCCTTCAAGTTATATATCATATATTTGCCAAAAAAGTTATATATCATATATGAAATCCCAGCTCAATATTTTAAGCTAATAGATCCGATTATGTTCATGGCATGCATGGCTGTTGGAGTGTTGTGTTGGGTAGCAGCCGGTTACATATATAAAATTACACATCTACGTTAGCAATGATGCTCAATTTTTTTTCGTTAAAGAATCTTAGTGCATGCCTGGGAAGGGTCCGACAATTATGTACTGTTTATGATGCATAAGGTAATTAACTAATTGTGAAATCAATTAACAATGATATAATGTATAATCAATTGCAGATCAAACAATTTATATACATATTATCTTATAATCTAGAAGCTACGATCAACACACTATTAGTTTTATTAGCGTTGCTGGCTTTAGCGTGATCAATTGGATCAACTAGTTAGCTACGATCGATTGTGTACATCAAGTCATCAATCAACAGAATCATGATGCATTATTCCATATCCATAAATAAGAGCTAGCTCCTCGCACCCCCCCCTCGAGCTTCTAAATTAATAGAATCAACTGTACAATAATTCATGCAGGCTAGGGTGTGTACTAAAACTATTTAGCGAGGGTTTTCCTCCCATGCAGTGTTTAATTTGTACTAAATAAACTTGTTTAATGATAATGTCTCATTTTCGTTGTAAAAAGAAAAGATGAAAATCCGTGACCGGCTTCATTCATGTATTGATCTAACTCGATCTCTTTTGAGAGAGGTAAACACTTAATATAATGTAATTTAAAATTTTTTATTCTCTTTTACTCTCTAGTTATCTGAAATACAATAAAACTAAGAAAGAATCAACCGTACATATTATAAAAGGTTTGGATACATCTTTATAATCAACCTAAAAAACAATTCATTCTAAGGGTAAAACAGCCGGCATATATTGTAATATTGACAAAAAAGCCGGCATATATGAAGGGACAACATATACATTGAGTTAGTTTAGCCCTAAGTATAAGCAAACAACAGGTGTGTTTGAAGCTTCCTTGCTAGCTAGTCTCATTGATGAAACCTGAAATACCTAGCGGTTTAACAGTCTAACTAAGTTCAAAGTCTTTGGAAAATGAAGATACCATTTGTGCCTGGTATCTTAGTTTTGCGATTTGTCGACGAAATGTGGATCCTAAACCCCATTAAGCTTTATTTATAGTTAGCATATGCATACAAAATGTTGCCCCTTTTTATTGAGCCTTGTATGCCTTGGGAGAACTGCGAATATTATGTTCTTCATTAAACAATTAACTACTGAGGAAATCAACAATTTAGATGAGATCATCCATGTGAATGAAATTCATGGCTCTTTTGATCGATGGAGTCGACTCTGGTGTTTATGTATGATGCAAATTAAGGTCAGTTTAGGTTGACTGCTGCAACCTTTCCACCAAATGCAAGAAAGTTGTCGATCTTATGAATTTAACTAGCTATATGAGATTGAAGTTACCAAAGTGAGACCAAATTGGTAATTATACACCCATTCATTTCTTATTTGAGTCCAAGATCGAGAAAATTTAATTTGACGAATTAGCTAGACATAAAGCTCTATTTCTTTGGAGTTTTCTTCCACCAACAGAAACTGTTGAGTGTTATGCGTTTGGGGCGTGTAAACTGAAATGATGAGGGAAAGTACTATGAAATTGGATTCAGCTTAAGAGAAAACAAAAACAAGAACAACGAAATGAAGTGCGGCTGGTGTAGGAAGACACTATAGTGCTGTTTACGGGTCTTTCGAACTATCTGGGGGTTCCTTGGCCGCTTCTACATGCCCCTTTGCGCCCAAACTGCTCATGCACAAGCAGTACTGTTATCAATTATATATACGTACAGTATTCTCAGGTTGAACCAAAGTACGTCTAGTCAATTAGGTCTACTTTGCGCGTACCTTATTGTATCATTATTCAATTTTAGGAGCATCTCTAATCTCTAATGGGTTCCCCTTAAATGAGGTCATATGTCAAAACTAGAGAAACATTGATAAAGATATCTACTATTTACGCTTATGTTGGAGCTTCTAAATCTGAGAAAGACGGTGACTCGTATTGATTAATAGATCAACTGAATGAGATACAACTTTGCCGACGATCTTTCACTTTCCCGGCCACCTTAATGTCATTCATTTAGATTAGTGACACATACCCATTTTACTATCGAACAATATGATCATATATATTAAGAACTTTTGGTCTATATATGAACTGATGCTAGTAATTTCATTCCAAGAAGAGAAAGTTCATCCTATACTTACTGAAAATAATTAAGTGCAAGCTTCATAACATGCATACGTATCTAATAAGAGAGAGTGTTTTTGGTTTTCTCAGAAGAACGATATCAAAGGCTTGAAGCTTCACCAAAACAAACGATTTGCCCTAGTGATGAACAATTAAACTTTGTATTAATTCACTCGCGCGCGCCTGTTTGAGGTTTTGTGCCTAGCTAGAACCAGAAGACATTGAAAACTTGCACGAGTGGAAAATCTTATTTTGGATAGACAATGCACGCAGTACATCCTTATGAAGTCACGTTATAGGCCCTAGAATAATTATGATTTACCTGAGATGCGCTTTCATCTTCTCATTTTTTTCTTTGCTTTTTACATTGTGGAGTGGTCAAAATCATGTAGCTAGCTAGAAATATAGGAGTATAGTCGTATACTGTTGATTAATTTAGACACGCCCTGCAATATCATCATGCATCTAGCAAGCTAGAGTCATTCAGAAATCCAAATAGTACGTATATACGTACACTGATCCGAGTATATATAAATGTTATAGTTCCCAGTGAGGAAATGCTATGGTGTACCAGAACTATCTGTGATGATTGTTTGCCCATTTACACAAGGGGTGTGAGTCCTTGTGACAATAGAAATAGCTAGCTATGATGGTTCAGGACCAACAATAATCCAAGAAAGGTGGCTATGAATGGTCATGTAGTCTCGAGCACCTGAGCAGATGATGAATCAAAGGGTAAAGATCGAGAATCTGATAAATCAATGGGTCCGAATTAACCATGCATGAATATGATCACTCAAGGGTTTAGGTGGATAATTACAGAGCTTAAAAAAATTAGGGATGTTTTGTAATATTTGTATTAATTTCAGCAGCCTCCAACAAAATGTGAACTAGTTACTCTCTGTTGGTGCATATCGGAAGTAATAGCATATAGTTTAGTTGCTTCCAAACGGAAATGTTATATGACTTGAGGTAGTTTGAAGACGTATATAGCCAAATGTGCAATCTAATGTTATTGGAGGCAGAGGGAGTCCGGGGTTGCTGCTAGAGAGATTGGTGTGGATGAGGTGGATACGGAGGAAGGAAAGTATACGAGGAAAAACAACATTAATTTGGCAAAACTAAAAGGTTATGTAAATTTCTATACTAACAGTTTCCTATTTTACGTGTAAAATAAAAAACCGTTTCCTAATTTTATTTTCATCATTTTTTACAATAGGTCAACACATATTGTCAAACTATTTTCATTTTACAAAACAAATAAAATTACTTATAAACTCAAATATTTTTCGTCATCATCTTTAAACCAGGTAAAATTTTACAGAGCCCTTTTGGCCATAATCATTTCTTGCATGTCTAATTTGTTTCTTATAGATATCAACCATTAGACTTTCGATACTTTGGAGGGAAAAGACGTCCGAGTGAGGTCGACATATATTATATATATATATATATATATATATATATATATATATATATATATATATAGTGTTTGCCAACGTTTATGAGATGGAAAGTTAGAAAGTTCTATTAGCCTTAGCTAATTGGCATGTAGGAGTTAGAAATCAACTGATGATTGAATTGAACATTCAAATCAACTTGAATAAAGTAATACAAATTCTAGTGTACGCTTGTCCGAACCCGTCTATAGTCTCTCTCAGTCTATTATTAAGTGAAAAGGCATATAAATATAATCAGCCCCAGCAGCAGTAACATCCCAACCAAAGTTCCCCATTTTAAAGTGAAGACCTTTCGTTCCTCTTGAGAACTTTAGCAGGTCATATATATCCAAGAGATCAAAGACTTCTCCCCAGAAAAGAAAGAGAGAGAGAAAGAGAGAGTCAGAGAGAGAGATGGGAAGGGCTCCTTGTTGTGACAAGGCAAATGTGAAGAAGGGACCATGGTCACCAGAAGAAGACTCAAGGCTCAAAGAACACATAGACAAGTATGGGACCGGTGGAAATTGGATTGCTCTTCCTCAGAAAGCTGGTAATTACTTTTCCAGTTCTATTCTCTTTCTCTCGATAGCTCTCACTGGTTATATGATATCTTAGATGTGTTTTAATCATTTCATGTTTTCGGGTTTGTTAATTTGATTTTTATGGATCAGGTTTGAAAAGATGTGGAAAAAGTTGCAGATTGAGATGGCTTAACTATCTGAGGCCAAACATCAAACATGGGGAATTTTCTGAGGAGGAAGACAGAATAATTTGCACCCTCTTCACTAGCATTGGAAGCAGGTACTGCTACTACTACTCTAAGCATATCTTCCTCCTTTTATAATAAAAATCCAGTGGTTGTTTTTTTCCTCAGTTATCTTTTGCTCTCATTCTTGTTGAGGATTTTTCTCCCAAACTGGATAATAACAAAGAACAAGAACAAAGATGCAAGAGAGAAAGAGAAGACAGAACTAGTCAACTAGTTATGTTTTTGATCTTTTTTGTTTTTTGTTTTTTTGTTTTGTTTTGTTTTGTTTTCTTTCTTTAAAAGTTGCATTTACAAGAATCTACCTATTTTAGGATAATTTTCACTGCATGCATGCCAAGTTTGGATCTAACATCAGAGAAATCACCACCAACTGTCTGTTAATTCCGGGAAATAAGCCTACAAAAATTAGGTTTTCTCTGCTAGCTTCTGAGTCATCATGACTTAAAATATGCATATGTAATTAACTAGCAATTAATTTACAGGTGGTCAATCATAGCAGCTCAGCTGCCAGGAAGAACTGACAATGATATCAAGAACTACTGGAACACCAAGCTGAAGAAGAAACTCAGGGATATGCAAACTCATATGGCTCCTCCTTCGTTAACAACTTTTCAGACTCATAGGTCGACAAAGCCTCCCCCATTTCCTGTTTCTTCCTCTCTTCACCAATTTCAAAGCCAACCATTTTATCATCAACCTCTCTCACACATGCACAAAGATCTTAACATGATGACTTACAGTAGTTACACCCCAACCTTAACAAGCCCTGCTACTGGAACTTTCTCATCAGAATTTGAAATAATGCCGAACATTTCAACCTCTCTCACCAACCACTCCTCCCTTTTTCAAACTCAGGAGTGCCTTGTGGGTTCCATGCACTACAATAATCACCCAGCTGTGATGAAAAATCTAAACCTCATCATGTTTGGTAGTGAAGGAAGCTGCAGTACTTCATCTGATGGGAGCTGTAACAACAATCCGATTAGTTATGAGTCTAGGCCATCAGGAAATATTAAGCAAGAAGAAATGGGTATGTGTTTTCAGCTTGAAGATCAGAACCAGAAGTTCATGATGCTTAACTATGGAAACAGTACTACTACTACTGCTGCATTATCAGGCGATCTTCATAACTATGCCAACAACAACAACCAATGGGGTGAGAAACCAAATGGGTACAATGGTAATCATACCCGTTTCGGAGATTATGATCTTGAAGATGTTAAGCAGCTGATTAGTAGTAGTAGCACTGATATTAACATCAATATTAATGGGTCCATATCTAACAGCCTGTTCAGTGCTGATGAAAACAAGACTGATCATAAGGAGAAGGTGATGTATTTTTACTGAATTAAATGAGTGCCTACTGACTGTTGTAAGTAAAATCAGAAAGATTTGAGGGGTTAAGTAAGGGGAGCTAGGCGTGGTGGTGCTGAGCTTTTTCTCAGGAAAAGACTCATGAATATCAGTAATAGTCAGTAAGTCTGTGTTATGATATATGAAATGAAAACATTTTCTTTTTGACTGTACATGTTGAAAGCTTCTTCTGAATTAGTGCGTTTCTTTTTGGGAAGGGACTGATGATGATAATTGATGAAGATGATGATGATGTGTTATGTTGAATTGGTACGGTCCTTAACTTAGCTCAATGCGAATCCGAGAAATAAAAGGTATAGTTTTCGATGATGAAAACTAGAGAACAAGTCAAGAAGCTCGAAGTTATCATCAGACAAGAACAAGAATCTTTGTGTTAAAAAACTTTAAATACAAACCAAGCATGCATGCCTGTTTTTTTAATAGTTTTAGCGGTGATATGGTATATATATAAAGTTTTTGAGTGCCCTAAAACAGTAGGTTGCCCCTAGTGGAAATGACAAACCTACCTTCTGTGCTATCGGTTTCTCAAATGTGTTGGAGGTTTTGCCAAAAAAAAATTTGTGTTGGAGGACATTTGGGACTTTGGCGGTAAGGTAATGACTAAACCAGAATCTTATGCGTGAAGCAGGTCAGACCCATCAACGTCGGAACTTGGTTGACAGAAAATAGAAGACAAAAACATGATGCTGGAATTTTGTACTTTTGTAGAGGATGAAGCTTTTAAATAGGGTTTATTACAAATCATAATCTCAGTCAGAACTCAGAGTCTCGATAAACGATGTGTCTGATACTACACAAATAGTATAAGAGTTAAATCTTGAAACCCATAGGCGATATATGAGTATTTATGTATGTCTGTTGATCAGTGTAGACTGTAGAGCAACCTATTGTGTGTATACAAACGATGAAAAAAATGCCATTTATTTAAATGGTTGAGGCGGCATGACAAGTTAGAAGGTGTGAATCTGAAAATAAAATTGGTCTTGAACAAACCAATGTATGTCTGTCTATATATATATATATAATGCAGAAATGGGGTTTGGGAGAGAGTAAAATCAGTGTTTTTGTATTGAGCTCTGCAACTCTTTATCTATGGCGGCCTGGTGTTTTCGTATTCACTCACTCCCTACCTCCTTCGTTACAGTTCATGAATTGGGGATCCTCTTTCTGAATTGGAAAACGGAAAGACCGAATGACCAGACGGATAAGGGTTTACTCGGGTTAGAAAGGATAGTTTAGCACGATTTAATCCAGCCCATTCAATATCATGAAAGTAGATCCAATGAGGGTGTCCCTCGTATAAACCGAGAAAAAGAGATCCCTCGTTCAAAGGACTATATATATAGTCCGTCTCAGTTGTGGACGTCTATACTTTGATTAAGGTACCAATTTTCACATTTGATTCACTTTTTTATCACATGTTCTCATCTTAACCGTTCAATATCTAGGTATATATGAGTAGATTATCTCTACAAAATTTCATCTAATTTGGTTGTCATTAAGGTATCAAAATTGTGTTCAATCCATGAATGAACCATATCTGTTCATCCGGAACCGGACGTTCTTTCAACACTAAATCATAGTTTTGAATGTCTTAATAATTACCAAATTAGTTGAAAACTTGTATGAATGTTCTACTCATATATACCTAGATATTAAACAGTTAAGATGAGAAAATGTGATAAAAATGGATCAAATATGGAAACCCGTATCTTAGTTTAAAAATGGACGTCTGCAGGTAATAATTTTCCTATTTATATATAAGGCGCTTTCACTAAGGGATTTCTTTTTGACATATATGAGGGATTGATTCTTAACCCCCCTTTTTGTTCACATATCAATATCTCCACCGTTCAATATTTAGATACATATATGTAGATCATTTATGCAAAATTTCATCCAATTTGGTGACCATTAAGGTTTTGAACTAACGAAAATCAATTGATGGATCAAATCTGTCAAATCTGAACCGTTCATGCTTATAATTCTAAATCACTGTTTTGAAGACCTTATCGATAACCAAATTGGATAAAAATTTCCAGAAATGATCTATACACTAGGACTAACAAATTGAACGGTGGAGATGTAAAAATGTGATCGAAAAGTTGGTGAAATTCCTCACCCCTTATATAAATAAAAAAGGACCCCTCACTAGAAGAGCCTTGTATATATGTGTTTGTGTGTGTGTGTGTGTATATGTACATGAACCTTTCACTAAGTGATCCCTTATTGTGGTTGTTGGTGAGCCGTGACTGTTGGTTAAGGGGTTTAACTGACAACTTTGAGATCACGGGTTCAAACTTCAAAAACATATGTAGGGTGTGTGAGTTTATTAATAAAAAAAGTTAAAAAAAAATAAAAAAAAATCCCTTATTGTGGTGTTATGTAAGGGATGAGGAATTTCACAAACTTTCCGGCCACTAAATCACATCTTCACCATTCAACCTCTAGGTATGCATGAGTAGATCATTTTTAGAAATTTTCAGAAAATTTGGTGATTGTTAAGGATTCGAACTAGCTAAATGGAAGAGTTAAATCTGCAAAACCTGAACCGTTCATGCAATTCACAGTTTTGAGCACCTTAACGATTATTATTTTGGATAAAAATTTTCATAAATGATCTAATCATATAGACCTATAATGTGAACAGTAAAGATGTAAAAATTTATCGAAAAGTTGGTGAAAGTCTCCATCCCTCATATAAACCACAATAAATAATCTCTCACTAGAAGAACCCTATGTGTGTGTGTGTGTATATATAACTCTTCCACTAAGGGATTCATTTTTTAGACATATATGCTATCAAGACACATCTCAAATTAACCCGTTTAATCCGAGGTAAATCCTGTAGGATCCACCTTAAGGAAGATTTTACCGCAACTTCCCTTGAGATTGATAACGTTTTACCTACTTTATTCAGCACACCCTAACACTTTGAGTTATTTCTAATATTTATGACTGCACCCACAATCAGGCTGCGTACGTACCATCTGAAATGGATCAAGCCACTCATAGTTCAACTTTACTAAACAATCTAACTATAGTAAATCCCTTTGGACACCCATTAGATATACTATGTGGACTCATTTTGACTAAATCCATTCTCAATCCATACATAACCCTCCAATATCCACATCAATGCATAAGCTCAATCTAACAAGTGTATAACAGTAATATTTCTATACCTGGTCATCAAATTTGAACCGTTAATATCGTTAATCTTAAAAAAATCCAAAACCTAACCAACATTACTCCAAAAATTACGAAATCCACCATTAAACTCCTCTAATTTTGTACTATTTATTTTGCATGAAAAACTACCCAAAAAGGGGTACACCACCGCCGCCGGAGGTCGACTGGCCATTGAAGTCCTACAAACCCAGAATTCTACCAAATTTTCACAGAATGATCCTCTCATCTTTCATGTTCAACCTTAAGCTCAATTAAGCCTCTAAACAGTCCAAATCATCCATGAACAATAAAACCCGATTTGGGCAAAAAAACCAAAAAATTTCGAATTCTAATTTCTCTCTACACACTACAAATCGATCTATAAGTTTCTAGAGGATTGTAGTACTACTCAAACTTAATCTAAACATATAAAGAATTCATCGATTGGTGGCCTGAAGAGGAACAAATCTGGCAAAAACTCTTTAGTATACAATTGGCGTTTTTGCTGTGATTTCTCTCCTATGGCGGCGCAACTCGGCCGAACTGCTGCCCAGGAATGGAGTAGAGATGGCGACGGTTCTTTCAAGACCGAAGCAGCGGAGCACCGGCGCGCGTAAAATCTGGCAGAGGGGGAGAGAGAGACCGAGTGAAAACTTTGATTTTTCACCCAGGTAAACCCCTATTTAATGTCATTTTACCACACAGTAACTTTACAATTTCACGAATAACTATCACATACGAACTCTAATTAAGATGCACTACATGTCCACGAGTTCGTATTAACGTCCTCCACGAGTTTTTCGAAGGAAACTTTCCCAAATTATCAATTTAACGAAAAGTTATCTTTTAGGACCTCCTACGGTAAAACAAACAACAATTAAAAACTACTGTAATCTTTATAAATTCACAGTAAATAGCTCGTTGCTCCAGAAAATAATCTGAACATAACGGCTAGCTTGCATGCACGAGTACTACCACTTCGGAGTTTTAAATCTATTATTTACCGTTCCGGGAACAACTCGAAAATAAACTCGAGAAATAACTTATATTATCTATGAACGCTATCAAAAATCTTCGGTATCATTTACAACCTGGTAAATATGTAACTACTAGGTTCGTGTCGTGACAAACTCCTCATCTTATAAAAATTTTGTCCCCGAAATTTAAATGAACTCATTAATGATCACAATACTAGTATTACTATCATGTTGGCATAACTGATTCGTTAGCGACCAAGATCCATACACTACCAGAACAACTACTTTAGCCGACAAAATTTTTTCGTCGGCTAAACTCTAAATTTCGTCGGCTAAAGTCTTAGCCGACGTCGGGAAAAAGCCGTCGGCTAAAGTCATATATTTAGCCGACGAAGAAATTTTTCATCGCTTAATTTCTGAACTTTAGCCGACAAATTTTTGGACCTTAGCTGACGAAATTTTATTAAATTTCGTCGGCAATAACTATTATTTTTATTTTATTTATTTAACTTTAGCCGACGAATTTAAAAAAAATCTGTCGACTATAGTTATTATTATTTTTTTATTTTTTAACTTTAGCCGATGAATTTTATTTCTTAAATTTTTATTAAAATTCGTCGGCTATAGTTATTTTATTTTTTAAATTTTTTTTCTTTTTTTATTTCTGGTATTTTTGATTAATTTTTTTGCTTCTTTTTCGTTTTTTTTATTAAAAATTTTTTGCTTATTTTTCGTTTTCTTGTATTTTTTTTGGTGGTGGAGGAGAAGAGAAGGACCAGAGGAGAAGAGGAGGCTAGGAGGAGGAGGAGAGAGGAGAAGGCTAGGAGAGGGAGAGGAGAAGGAGTTGGAAGAGGAGAAGGATTAAGAGAAGGAGGAGGAAGGAGGAGAGGAGGTAGGATAAGAAGTACGTTGTTGCCGCCGGAGGAGGTGGAGAAAAATGAAAGATATAGAAAATTTTGAACTTTAGCCGACGAAATACCTTAATTTCGTCGGCTAAAGTTCAAAATTTTAGTCAAAAAAATTTCAAAATTTTAAAAATCCTCGCCAAAAAATTTGAATTTTTAATTAACTTTAGCTGACGAATTTTAATAAATTTATTTATTTAACTTTAGCCGACGAATTACCCTAATTTCGTCAGCTAAAAACCTAAATCGTAAACCATATACGTAGAAGGTTCAAACGAAAAAAAAATAGTGAAATAAGATGACCGAAATGGTGAAATACATCTACGGTTGAAAAATCACATAATTCCGGTAAAGTCTCGGTGCCAATAGTTGCGGTTAACGCAATTTTTCATTGTTTCTCCTAGCAGTAGCCCTATCTCCGGTGGTTATTTTTCATAAATTTTTTATACCATTAGTTGCGTCTCATCGATTTGAAACTATTTTCAGTTGAAGGTCCAGGAAAAATACGTAATTTAGACGGTCAAATGACCGTTTCTGTGAGTTGAGGGGTTTGACTTACGGGATTGACCGTAATAATCGAGCCCTTAACGTTATTGGATTAAGTTGAATTTTTTTTCTATAGACATATTTCGACATAATGATAATTTCTAACGATCAGAATTTTATTTCTCAACTTTGATCATCGGAATCACAACATGCCTACTAATGTTGTATAACTTGTTTACTAAGCTTTAAGTAAATGTTCTGTTTCTAAAACAAACTCTACGTAGAAACTTCAAACTCAAAAAAGTCGTGAAATAAGATATGACCGGAATGGTGAAATACGTCTACAATTGAAAAATCACGTAATTCCGGTAAAGTTTCGATGCCGATAGTTGCGGTCAATACAATTTATGGGTTTGACTTACGGGATTGACCATCCGGATGAAATCCTTAAATTTATCGAATCAAGTTGAATTTTTTACCATAGACATATTTCAACATATTGATGATATCTGATGGTTGTATTTTAGTTTGTGAATTTTGATGACAGGAATCACAACATGCATACTATTTACCATTATTATCTATATGGAAGCCCTATCATCGAGGGGTAAATGTCTCAAAATTTTTAGATGGACAGTTGCGTCTCATTATGGTGAGTGTTTGTTGTGTTGAAGGTTCGACCAAAATACCTCATATAGGTGTAGATATGGACATTTTCGTGTGTTAAGTGTTTAGAAAAACTTCATTTTGAAGCCTTAAACGAACTCGGATGGCCAAAAAACCCATATATTATGGCATTAGCCATGAGTTTGACTCGTTTGACTCGTAAGACCGTTCTGCTTTCAGATTTGTATCACAATAGTCAATCAGACACCAAAATATCCGTAGTGCAATTTTGTAACTGAAAGGTACTTTAGCCGACGAAATACCTAATTTCATCGGCTAAACTTTTCAAATTTTGTCGACTAAAGTTCAAAGACTATAGCCAATGAAAAAATCACTTTAGCCGACGAATTTTTTTTTCGTAGACTAAAATTCCACTTTAGCAGACGAAAATTTAACTTAGCTGATAAAATTTTGTTTCGTCGGCCTGTTTTTGGATATTTCGTCGGCAAAAGTCTTTTTTTCTGGTAATGATACAAATTCTACGCTCGCAGAGTATAACACATATATAACTAACATGAGGTGGAATCATTTTTCTCTCTCCATGGACCATTACATCCATCCACACGCACAATCACATCACAATAGTTAATCAAAATGCGAGGACGCAAAAACCGATGCCAAAATCCTAGAATTGCAAGTTAAAAATCCCTATATTCCAATGACCATAACTACTGGTTTCTCGTATAATAAGCGCTTACTTATATTACGTGACACTATAACATAAACATAACACACATAACTGATTTGTTAGCGACCAAGATCCATATGAATTCTACGCTCACAGAGTATCACGCATATATAACTGACATGAGGTGGAATCGTTTTCCTCTCTCCACAGACCATTACATCCGTCCACTCGCACAATCACATCACAAGAATTAATAGAAATGTGAGGACGCAAAAACCGACGCCACAATTCTAGAATTGCAAGGTCAAAATCCTTATATTCCAATGATCATAACTACTGGTTTCTCATATAATAAGTGCCTACTTATATTACGCAACACTATAACTTAAGGGTAACACTGACTAAATTGACAGGACATGTCTCAGTGTCCACACTAACTATAAGAGAGCCATGCAAGAACTGCTTCTAAAGAAAATTGTACCGAAATTTTGACAGAACTTCCTCTAAAGTGGGCAGCCTGACCTGCAAAGAAATTCACAAAAGTATTTCCCAACATATATACATCCATCATTTTAAGGCCTAGTCATCTGCCTTTTACAACAACACAATTTTTATGCTACACAAAAACTATATAAGGTCATAAATTTACAGTATGAAACTATAACCTCGTCCAATCAAACTCACCCCTAGAGCTTGTCGCTCATCATACCATAACCACTCCACCCACATATATTTGACAGGGGTGTCAAATTATCCCACTTACTACACATAAGGTCATTAATTTCAAACACATCACATAACGCATATAGAAATAAATCTCCTCAAAACATCGCCATAACCACGAGCCTGGCTATGCTAGGGCCGGAGCACTCCCAAGGCTACTAATAATCCTAACCAGCTCTATACATTTAGTTCTAATAAAAATATGAATATCACATCAATCGTATATGCAATAATTAACATATAGAAACCCGCCAATCTCATCGTTCTAGCAATAAATATGAAAAATCCTGTCAATCACATCAGCGCTAGTGATACATATGATAAGTCTCGCCAATTTCATTGGCTCTAATAATATAAATATTGAAATCCTACCAGTCACATCGGTGCAAGCAACACATATGATAAGTCCCGTCAATCTCATCGGCGTTAATAATATAAATATGAAAATGGGGAAAAATGTCACCATGACGATAAGCCTCCCACATTTATTTCTGAAAATTCTTAATGCGCGTCTTACACTTAACTCAAATCTTTAAAAAACTTAATAATACAATAACGACATAAAATTAATCTATTGCTCTCGTGCCCTTCTCACATTACAGTGAGGGCCGCTATATCCCGTGCCCAGCTCACTACACCATGAGAGCTGTTATATCCCACGCTCAGTTCACCTAGTGGTGAGGACCGCTATATCCTGCTCCCACCCAGCTCACTACACCATGAGAGCCGCAATATCTCGCGCCCAGCTCAACTAGTGGTGATGACCGCAATATCCCGCGCTTAGCTCATCTAGTGGTGAGGACCGCAATATCCCATACCCAGCTCACCTAGTTGTGAAGGCCGCTATATCTCACACCTAACTCACCTAATGGTGAGGACCGCAATATCCTACGCTCAGCTCACCTAGTGGTGAGGGCTGCAGCGGATCACATACCTAGGTTCTATCGTGGTTGGGAAGCTGATTAGCCATGATGACAAGGGCAAGAGTAAAGTTTAGTTTGTACATCAAGTGCCTGGAATTATGATTGATAATTGTTCCGATTTAATTTTGAGTTTTATTTTGCTGTACACCAAATGAGGTTTCTAAGCGGCTGATATTACCTTTTATAAGAATTAGTTAAGGATAGCTATTAGTCTTTTGTTGTAGGTAGTATATGAGTTTATTCACAGTGAAGGCTACCTGTCATATGTAAGGGCTTGTGTCATGCTAGGTTTTAAGACAACGTATAATGTAAGCGCCTTCTGATCAAAATTTTAAGCAATCAAAAATTTATTAAATAGAAAAGATAACCTAAGAGGGGGACAAGAGCCAAAACCTCTTAGAAATAAAAAACAAAATCAAAAGGCAATCAAAGCATGAATAAGAATATCACAAAGTCGAGCACATTAAAGATCAAGGCGCATAACAGGAGTTTGATTACGGACATGATATGGGTCTCGTGAATCCTTCTTGGTCTTCATTTTTTTCTTTTGAGGTTTCGGAAAAGACTTGAGTAGATTCACATCTGCAAAAGTTTCTCCCTCATCGTACCACGAACTCATAGGACTCACTCGATCAGTTTTGGTATATGTATGATGACTAAGAGGTTCTTCATTTTCCAAATCACCCCGACAAAATTTGGATTGACCACTAGATACTACCGAAGCAGAATCTACATTATGATGAACCAAAATTTCATTTCGCTCTCCAATTGTCTCTTTCTCATCTACATCCTCTCTCTGATGCAAGACACAATCTGAGGAACATGAATAACTACCATGTTTTGCTCAACACTAGTAGTATTCTAATCCTTCTCTATTGTGTGTTGAATAATAGCAACCCCAACAACTGTCTCTTGCTCATGCTCAACTAAATCACCACCAGTACCACATGTACTCTGCATTAGTTGTGTATCAATAGGAATATGAGGAGACTTACTAGCAAAAGATAGACCTTTTTCAAGGTCATTCATCGCCAGATGAGTACTATCCACCATCACTTGCTTCCTATTATCCGACTTCTCTGGTTGTTTTTGAACAAAAATTTGCTTACCTTTACATCGCCGGCGCCAGGGCTTTTGAGAACGACCATGAACTTCATTGGTCTCCTCAAGTCGCTTAGACTTCTGAACGAGTTACATGATGAAACCTTGTGCCCACATTCCCACAGTGATAATAGAAGTTGGGGAGGCGCTCATATTCAACCTCCACTACCACGACCTCGCGCAATTTTCCTTCGCACAATTAACTCACATAGAGGAGCAGATGACAAGTAAATCAACCAAAACCCTAGAAAATAGGCCAAACCTCCTATCCAAAGTATTCTGATCAACTTGAATAGGAACTCCAATTCCATTATAGATCTCAACAAGACTAATATGCTCCCAAAATTCGAATCCCATGTCCCAAAGTCGCACCAAACTTAAGCATTGGTGTTTCTCTGATTAGATGGAGAGAAATTCGGTGTCCATTGCATGAATCTCAATATTCCAGGCTTTAAAACCATAGCCTCTTTGCCCCAAACCATTGAGAGCACCTCATGTGAGGAAAAACTGAAGGTAAAGTTCCTTTACCCATGGGAACGATACACCAGGGGCCTACTTCTTTTGAATCTCACTAAGAGAATAGGGTTGTTCTTCCCAAGCTAAATGAAGACGTGCCAAAAACATATGCTTACAATTTTCCAATCCTTGACTGTACCCTTCCTCTGAAATCGTCACTGTCGTTTTGCCGTCATGGATTTCTGGCGACGGTAGATCGGCCACCGAAATCACTGGTTTTGCAACCACAGAGGCATACAAAAGAGGCAACTTGGGCATCTCTATATCTAAGAACGACCAGGGGCATATTGCAGCCTTCCCGACCATGTCGCAAAACCCTAAAAACAACTCACAAAGACACAACAAAGCTTAGAGCCAAGGAATCTCTGGAAGAGAGAAACTAGCACGGCCATGCCGCCAAGCAAGGTCAACGGTTCCAAACTTACTCTGACCGAATATTATTTTAATGAAATTATATGATTTCTCACACAAAAATTGAAGTTGTTTGATACATAATTGTCAGGGCCTTACAACCTCAACTAAGGACGGATGATAATGTATAGTGGGCTATAGCCATGAACTTCTCTCTTCTTTTTTTAATCAAATAGGCTTATTAATTCTAAATCTTACGAGGAATTCAAAAGATTACTTGGTGAAGTAAGGACCATTTAATATTTATAGAACTTGGTGTGCTAATATAATCCAATCCCTTCTTCTACATTAACACTGATATATGCAAATAATGATGCTAGAAGTCGTAACCAAAAGGTCGGTTGAGTCTACATTAGACTAGGTTTGCAATCTTAAGATGTAGCTTCTTTTGTCGGCCTTAAGAGGCATCTTGATACTGCATGCTAAATATATGAAATGGTTGGCTTTGGTTCAATATATATATATATATATATATATATATATATATATATATGTGATCCTTCCACTAAGAGATCCCTTATTATGACATATATGAGTGATGAGGCGTTACACAAAATTTTCGATCACATTTTCTTATCTCTACCGTTCACATTATAGGTCAATATGAGTAGATCATTTCTGAAAAATTTCATTCAAATTTGTGATTGTTAAGACTTCGAACTAGCTTAAATCAAGATGTATTGACCATTTCATACAAATTGAAAAAAAAAAGTGATCACTCTAAATTTTCATACTAAAACAATTTTTCATTGCCCATTCTAAATTTTTAGACCAAAATTATCATCTTGCTCCTTATCTAATTATCTATCTCTTTTCAGTAGAAAAGAATACTTCAATTCAGGGTTAATTCAATACGGCGAACAAATCAGATTCAGATTCAGATTCAAACAGATTCAGGTTGTCAAGATAGTCAGGACATATCTACTATGATCTACCATAGCTTTCAGCTCCCAAGATCAGAACTCTCAACGATCTACATCACACCACTCCTAAAACTATGCCTCTAGGGTCCTATTTATATATAAGAATAGTTGTAATCCTAGAAGGAAACTAATTACACAGAAAGACTCACACAATCCTAGTTTGATTATACTTTCTAATCATACTAGGATTAGGACTCACGTCAACACTCCTCAAGTTGGCGCATACAAATCTTGAATGCCCAACTTGTCAAGTGAGTCACTAAATATTTGGACGAAACTGCCTTGGTAGACTCCAAACACATTTCTTCAAACTTCATAATCACTTCTATCTCCTCATCTATGCCTAATAGGTAATACTTGAGCATGTGTTTTTATTATGAAATTACCTTGGAAGCAGCTTGTACCAATTCGCTTGCCGATTCATGTGGAGCTTCCAATGCCAATTTCATCATGGAGTAAAATACAGCTCTTGCACAATTTACAGTTTGCTTGTTGAATGACAATCGCATTCCGTTCACTTCCAAGATCACATTCTCTCGTTCTATATTTTCATGCACAGCTATTAGGAAAATTGCTTCAACCTCATTCTCAAATTCAGAATCATCTTCATCACAGTTGTCTTCAGAATCACTAGATTCAAGTTCCAGCTCTCTCAGACTGCTGCCATCTGTATTGTGTTTCACAGTATAAACCCATCTACAACCAACAGTTTTTTTCAAATGGAACCAAATCCCAAGTACCATTCTTCTTGAGAGCATCCATTTCGACCTCCATTGCTTTGACCCACTTCTCCTCCTTGATTGTATCCGCAGGTGATGACAAGCCAGGAGAGATCGTTGATGTAGGAGAAGAGACTGGTCTTGCATGTACATCTTCAACTAGTTGATCAGTATTCAATTCTCTTCCTTTCGACGTGTCGGGCAAGGTTCTTTCAATACTGAAATTCTCGGCTTTAACATTACTACACTCGGACGTGATTTCGTCTTTGTCGTCTCCAGTATACGTGAGATCAATATCGGACAGCTCCACATTCAAACATGGCATAGTCTGACTACAGTTGAGCTTGACGGCTACCGGAGACAAAGACGAGCCCTTGATATTCTTGAAGCTCACGTCACTGATTTGGACTTTGGATGGAATCATTTGCTTACACTTTTTGCCTTTGTCGCAGTAGTATTGGTTGATGAGGATAGGGTTCTTCACATTCACCATGATGATGTCTTGGTAGAGTATATTTTTAGCAACGCTTTCTGCCGGAGAATCGGGCCATGTCTTGATTCTCACGCCGTTGGTTGTGCCAGTTAATGTGCAGTTTTTGACCGTGACGCCGACCACTGGTTGTTCATCCTAATACTTTCCTAGACTACCAATGCTTATCCCATGACCTGGTCCGTAAGTAATGTTGGACACAAGGATTTCGGTTGAGCCAGCACCAATTGAAACACAATCGTCACCGGTTGCAATGTGAGAGTCAGAGACTGTGATCTTGCTCGAACCCCCGGAGATGTGGATTCCATCAGTGTTGGGACTGTCTTCGGGTGCTGTGATGGTGGCCCGTTGAAATGTAATGTTGCTGGAGGCATGAACACTAATGTGGAATTTTGCACTATCCATAAATGTGATATCGCTAATAACTGAATTGTTGACTGTTTTGAACCTGACATCAACCGGAGTTGAGTCAAAATGTTTGTCCTCCTTCCGAGAAAGCTCTCCTTTTCCGTCGAAAGTTCCACCTCCGGACAATGTGAGCTTGTCAATTTTCTCAAAGTAAACCCAAGAGTCATCGAGTTGGCTCCGGTCTTCTGGAGCCTGCAACGTTCCTTGGAGCTGAAATTGAATAGGAGCATTGCATGGACCTTCAAAACTTATTTGTTGCAATAACTTGTATGTTCCGGTTGGAACTAGGACCGTACTTGTCGACCCTGATTCACATGCATCAGTCCACGCCATTGTTAACGCCTTTGTGATATCGGAGTCGGGCTTTCCACCGTATTTTGAGCTCGTCACATCAAAGACATTGGATTGGTCCGCTACAACTGTAGATGTTAACAATGAGAGCAAAAATATTATTGCCAAGATGTTCATCGACTTCATTCTCTGCTAGCTCCAGGTAGTATAAATTCTCCCTTCTAACACCATAACCAAGAATCCGCCGAGTCAGAATGTCCTGACTGCGCTACATTAGCGGAGGCATTGTCTAGATTCTCTTCCTCTGTAGTAGCAACGACAGCCTTGCCCAGATTCTTTCGTGGTTTCTTGGTGAAGTCCCATCAATCAGGGTAACAAATCACTTCATAGCATCGCTCCTTGGTGTGACCTATTTCTCCACAATGAATGCACTTTCTGTTTGCAAAAGGACTTGGTTTACTTAAGGGGCGGCGTGGAGGAGGACCCGAGAAGCCCGGAGGAGGACCCTGCTTGCGTTGAACAGCCATAACCGAGGATTCGGTAGGTACAGAACGCCCCATAGCCTGTTTCTCTGACTGTACCTTGCGAATGTAAGCATAGCTCTGCTCCAAGGAGAATTTTGGTTCCTTTCGTAAGATCTCTCCGCGCACCTGATCATACTCCGAGTCAAGTCCACTCAGAAACATGTGAACACGCAACCGGGACATTGCTGAAGTCTCTTGAACTACAGCTGCAACATTATCATTCTGAGAGGCTACCCTTTGATCAATCTCCTGGAACATGGCCACCAATTCATTGAAGTAAGTAGGAATAGGCCGTCCATTCTGCTTTGCTTCGAAGCACTTCTTGTTCAATTCAAAGATCCGGGTTTCATCATAGTCATCATAAAAGGTTTGCTCTACAGCTTCCCAAATATCTTTTGCAGTAGGAAGACGAATATACCGGTTCATAAGAGAAGACTCCATGGAGTCAATGAGCCAACTTTTCACTTTTTCATTGTCCGTGACCCAAGCTTCATATTCTGCAGAATTCATGGCGGGTTCAGCCTTTGCTCCAGTCAGATAACCAACCTTTCCCCGTGCTCCAATGCGCATCTTCATGAGGGGAGCCCATATGGTGTAGTTGGACTCATTCAAGACAACACTAGTTGGGAACGTCGAGTTGTCTTGTTGGGTGGTGTAGTGGTGATAGATGATTTGTGAGAATGGTTGATGCTCTGTCATAATTGCCTTCTGGGGATCTGATTGTTCGCCTTCAATTACAGGTCCTGCCATTGAGGAATTCGTATTTTTTTCAAGATTGGGTTTTTAGGGTTTCAAGATAGTTCGATTTCAATGGTGGTAGTGGTGGTACGCATCGGTTTGTGGTGGTAGTTTAGGTGTTCTTGAAGATTCAAGATTCAAAGGATGCAAAGCAAGTTCAAAGGATTGAACCTGCTCTGATACCAAGTAGAAAAGAATACTTCAATTCAGGGTTAATTCAATACAACGAACAAATCAGATTCAGATTCAGGACAGATTCAGATTCAGATATTAACAGATTCAGGTTGTCAAGATAGTCAGGACAGATCTACTATGATCTACCATAGCTTTCAGCTCCCAAGATCAGAACTCTTAACGATCTACATCACACCACTCCTAAAACTATGCCTCTAGGATCCTATTTATATATAAGAATAGTTGTAATCCTAGAAGGAAACTAATTACACAGAAAGACTCACACAATCCTAGTTTGATTATTCTTTCTAATCATACTAGGATTAGGACTCACGTCAACATTTTCTCCTACACCATTCATTCTTGATCTAAAGCCCTTATCTCTTTCTCTCTCTCTCTCTCTCACTCTCTGCACTAACAGAAATGAAGAAGAAGAAGAAGAAAAAGAAAAGAGGAAGGTTGTAGAGGGAAAAGACAGACCCGAAGGCTTGTGGGAGGACGGGGAAGCTAGAGAGGCCGATGGAATTGCTCCCAATGATGGCCTGGGCTCTAGAAGCGGACGTAGCGACGACGATGGCTTGGGCTTCTGACGACGACTACCTGGGCTCTAGTTATTGTCGCAGCAATCAAACCCAGCCATCTCCATCTCTGTCGCCGACGATGAAGACCTCTTTGATCTCTGTCGTTGTCGTCGATGCCTTCTCGATCTCTGAGATATATGTATGTATATATATATATATATATATATATATATATATATATTCTCTCCTACACCATTCATTCCCGATCTAAACCCCTCATCTCTCTCTCTCTGCAGCAACAGAAATGAAGAAGAAGAAGAAGAAGAAGAAGAGAAGAAGAAGGTTATAGAGGGAAAAGCCAGACCCGAAGACTTGGGGGAGGATGAGGAGGCTGGAGAGGCCGATGGAATCGCTCCCAACGACGGCCCGGGCTCCATAAGCGAACGTATCGGCGACGGCGTGGGCTTCCGACGACGACGGTCTGGGCTCCAGTTCTTGTTACAGCAATCAAACCCAGCCATCTCCATCTCTATCGCCGACGATGAAGACCTCCTTGATCTTTGTCGCTATCGTGTCGGCCTTCTCGATCTCCAAGATATATATATATATATATATATATATATATATATATATATATATATATATATATATATATATCACCAGATTTGAATACGAACTATCCGGATCAACTTCACTACCTCTAGTAAAGTATGTTTCAACTTTACTATCTCCTAGTAAAATATTTTTTCAACTTTATTAGAGGGTCATAAAGTTGGTTGTGCAATATGAATGAAGTTAGGGGTTCAGTGAGAGTTTATTAAGGGTTGTAAAGTTGGTTATGTAATATGAATGCGATTTAGGGGTTCAGTGAGACTTTATTAAGGGTAATAAAGTTGGGTGTGACAATAGGAATGCGGTTTAGAGATTTAGTGTGAGTTTATTAGGAGGTAGTAAAGTTGAATGTGACAACATGAATGTAGTTTAGGGGTTCAGTGAGAGTTTATTAGGGGCTAGTAAAGTTGGATGTTCAATATGAATGCTGTTTAGGAGTTCAGTGAGAGTTTATTAGGGGGTAATAAATTTGGTTGTGACAATAGAAATGTGGCTTAGGGGTTCAGTGAGAGTTTATTAAGGGATAATAAACTTGATTCCAAATTCCGACGAGATTCCGGTGACCTAAGACCGGCGACGGGCGAGGTGTCGGTCATGTTTCCTCTCTCTTCCATTTTCTTTCTCTAAGTATGTTTTAATGGGTGAAAGTAGAATGAGTATTGAAATATTATAGGTTATTTAGAGTTGTTACGAGTTTTGTTGGAATGGTCACAAATTAAAAAAAAAGTTGAAATGGTCAATGAATTTAAAAAACTGTTGGAATGAAAAATGAGGTCTAAAATGAACATTTTCTCTTAAATCAATGGATGGTTTAAATCTGTCGAACCTGAACCGTTCATAAAAAACGTGGGTTTAAGCACCTTAATGATCACCAATTTAGATGTAAATTTTTAGAAATGATCTACTCATATTAACCTATAATGTAAACGGTGAAGATGAGAAAATGAGATCGAAAAGTTGGTGTAAAGCTCAATCACTCATATATGTATTAATAAGGGATCCCTTAATGATATATATATATATATATATATATATATATATATATATATATATATAACCTAAAAATGAGAAGTAAAGAGCAGTTCAGTCTCAAAACCATGTATTTTTAAATAATAATAATAATAATAACCTAGGAAGTAAACAATAACAAGCAGAGCTTGATGGTTCATAGTTCTTCTAGCACAACAGTGTGGTTTAGACATGTATTTTATTTGAAATGACAGGAGAAAAGCATTCCCAAGTTCAAAACCTCTCCTCCACAAAACTTATATGCTGCATCACACAATAATATCTGTCAGTCCATGCCCAGATTCATTTAGACAATCAGAGTGCGGGCAGTTGCTTCCCTGATGGCAATTGTCCACATTCAGTCTTGAAAATTTGATTCTAGAGTGTAATTTCTCAATAAAATCTCAGTTCCTATAAAATAAAACAAAAGGCAGAACAGCAGATGGTGTCCCTATTTTATCACCATATTATTTGGAAATCTGTATCTACTTCAGTTTCTGTATTAAACAAATTGGTTAGCCCCCTTCCAGTTAAGAGTTTTTTAATGACAAAATGTTATTATAAGTTGACTTTTTGTGTAAAAACTGTAAGGGGAAAGGTTTTCTAGGAATGTCTTTTCTAGTGAAGTGTATGAAGGTCAAAAGATGTGGAACCTATTGCCAGTCTGACACTAAAATATTTAAAGTCATGCCAGTAGTCCAGAACTGGTGCTTAGTTAATCCAAGGGATGATCTGTTGTCAACAAACAAAGAGGATTAATAGATAGGGCTTTGAAGTTTGCATAAGTAGACTCTCTTGAGAGAGTTTTGCCTAAAATTTTTACCTGCCTCTTTTAGTCTCAGCCATTAGAATCCCAACAATACGACAATGCTTCATTACTAACTTTGCTCCATGATGTTTAGAACTAAAGGGGTGGAACTGTAATCACTGTTTTTAGTTCAATTTATGAGTATATATTACTCATTTTAACACAAAATTTGTAACAAAATTTAGACAATGTAGTCGTATCGTAGTTTACGACCAACAACCTGAGTGATGTAATTTAACTAAGCTATGAAGCTTCAGTCTCTTTCGGGAATACAAGGGTTCGAAACTGACAGAAATAAGAAATAGAGAAGTAGATCAGCAGTGAAGGTATGCATAAGACATTATTTTCACCATTATGCAGGCAATTTAGAGAACTAGAAGTACGAGTTAGTTGGTTTATCCACCAACTAATTATGCCGCATTCTTTTTCAAAGCTATAGAAAAGGTGATCGAGTATAAACATACCTACTCTGTGTGATGAGGAATTCTATCATCCCAATAAAATTAGTATAAACCATATCTGTTAAAAAACTTGCTAAAAAATGTAAACTAATGGTGTGGTTTGAGCCTTTGAGTATATAATCTTCCAGTTTGAAAGTATGGAACATCAAGGAGCATGATTAGGTAGCTATTTTCTTCTTTGGTCTGGTTAGGTAGATAATTGATCAATTAGATTATGCAAACCGAAATGAATGGCTGCATGTTAGTCGATCGACAAGGCATTGACTGCCAAACAATTCCAATAGCTGTTCCAATACTAACTAATTCTAATGATCATACAGTAGCAGATAATCCCCAAAAATAAAAACATACGGTGAATGTGTGAATTTAGAGTCTACGAAATCTGCCATGTCCGAGATGCACCACCGAGACACACAATTCAGACCAATCCATGTACCACCACCGCAGCTACAATAGCTAGTCTTCCCACATGAATTCTGACATGTCGGAGATCGAACCAGTAGAAATGAGGCCACCATATTCGGTCACTTGGAAACATACTAAATTGATGTGCGACCAACGAAGCATCATTGCTCAAGGACAAGGGTCCAAAGTTGATTGCCAAAAAATGGTCGATTGCCAACAATAACAGGTAGTCAAGACTCGCATAGCTTGGTGCATCCATCCCATTCTTAGATATCCTCACGAGGGATCAAACTGGAGCCACTAATCGAAGCAAGGATTCAAACTCTTGGAATTTAAGAGCAAAACATTGTCGATTTGCCATATCCCAAATAAATCAAGTTGATCGATAGTGCTTCATCCACATTATCACCCCATGTCCCCATCCACAATTACATTTAAGCACCCCCAACAAAATTTTGAAATTTGTGAATAGCTCCTGGAAGAACAGAATATGCTAAATATCATTCCCCAATTGCAAACCTATAGGAGAGGAGAAGAGGTTTGGCCATTGTTTCACACCCAACATTATTCCTTTTAAAATGTCGATAAGGTTCTCTTTGCTTCATTATTAACAAAACCAATGGTGCACATATATCTTACACATAAAACTATCTTAAAACCTGGAAAAAAATCCAATATATTTGTGTGCTTGATTTCTGCATTTTCATCTCCTGGAAAATGGTGGCGAATTTGAGTGCTGTGAATATGATGTTTTGCTCTTGGGTAGTACTAAGATAATAAAATATTATGATGAAATATATTGCTAAGAGCCGAAGCTTGTAGACTTGATAACGCTAACAAAAGTTTCACTTTATTAATCAAATGTTGAACAAATAGAGATCAGAAAGACCAATTGCTCTAACTGAACAACATTTGAGTAAACAAAACAAAGATAGCTTGCCACAGAACTCGTGTCTCCGGTAGAAAGTATAGGAAAGCACACAATAAGTACAAAAAAGGTCCACTTACTAGACTCGGTCTCAGGTATTAAGGGGAGCAACATGGAAGCTTACCTATAAATGCCACTGACTTGGTCCATCTGCATCATTACCAAATACATTTTGGTTACAAGGACAACCATAGAAGTTTCATATAACCTTCAATACCAAAAGGAAATCCAAAGTAATAAGCATAAATAAACATTATTCAAAAAAAACAATTTGGATAACATGTGCTAGAGCGACCTCACTTAATCCTATTGGCAAAACATATGCTATCAGTGTTGATTATTAGCATAATATGAGCTACATTGATGCACTGCAATATAAAGAAGCAGTTTTTCAATCTCAAATTTACTTGTTTCTATGAAACACTAGCTGGAATGTAGATAGCACACTCATGACAGTCTGGCAATGAGTGCTCCAATGCAGTGCAAACACACAAATGCACACTAGCTGAAACTGTTCGATAAAAGCTGAACATAAGACTCCGACTCGAATGTTGCCCCACATATGCATGGCCAGTGGTGCATAGTATTTTCCTATCGAACAATTTTGACTACTTCATGCATGCAATTACACCATCTATACATTCTCCTTTAAGCTAACTATAGCCCACCAGAACCTATGCAACATTAACCTTGTAATGCCCTACATATGCTGATATGCTTAAATACCAGAACACTTTGACGGTTGGCTCAAGTACCATGAACCAGAATATATAGGTTTAGGTTTCGCAACCTGAATTTAAATTGGATTATTTACTGGGGAGGGCAAGGATGGTAACATAAGATTAACAAAATGAATAGATTGGTGAGCCAAATAATTTAGAAACAAATTTTGATGCAAAAAAAGAAAGAATAATAATATAATAGTAGAGATCCACAGCCTGTTGTAAACAAGAAAAAGAAGGTAAAGAAAGTAATAAGTAAACTGAAGACAGGGTTCCTAACCTCAAGAAGCACCCAGAGTTACTTTTCCTATAGTTTTAAGGTCAAAGATCTCAATCCAGTAATCATCTGGATCCTTAATGAATGCTATCCCTTTCATCTTTCCTGCAAACAACAAAACAAAGTTGAGGAACCAGGAATCAATATGCAATGAAACAAAAAAGAGCCTCAGAAACTGAAACCATGGAAGCTATAAATGAGCCAGAGCCACGAAAAAGGAGGTTCAAGTGAATTTAGGTGCCTTTTCAACTTTTTTTACATTTCACTTTGTTTAAACAAATTACAACATTGAAGAGAAAGGATAATAACTTCAAAGCAAATTTCTGGTGTCTGAGACACAATGATGTATCAATAAAATCACTAGTGTTGCAGTTCAAAATGGGCACTCAAGTTGACATGGCAATTCTCAAATTTGAAACAGTACACACATGGCCATAAAACGCAAATGACGGTGTAAGAACTTCAATCATCATTGTATACTTCATGATCTTCGTGTACATATTCTAATGGTTTGTTCACTTTGTTGTGACTATTTTATGCCAAGAATGAGATCTCGAACCCTAACAACATGACAATTCCTAGACTCCTCAGTGATCTAGAATTCAGTGGAATACAAATGCAACTCAACATAACCCAATGCAAGGAGCATATGATATTAGACAATTGAAAATATACCTTTTTATTGGTCAATGAAAATATCCCCTTTATTGATTACATTTCTGGAAGATGTCATCATTTTTATTATATTTTCCTCGTTCAGAGAGTACAAATATGGCTATAAAAATTCACATGACAGCGTAAGAACGTCAATCATCAATGTAATATTTCATGAACCTTGCATAAATATTCTAACAGACTAATTTATGCCACGAATAGGATCTTGAATCCCCACAACATGACTATTCCTGAATTCCTCAGTTATCCAGATTTCAATGGAATGCAGATTTTGATTCAACATAACCCAAAGCAAAGAAAACACTGATGTCAGAGACTTGCAAACATTCCTTTTATTAATCACATCTCTGAAAAATGTCTTCCATTTTTTCTTCATATTTTCCTTTTTTAGATGACATACCTCTCAAAGGTTTTGGTACAAAATGAGAGGTGTTCCTATCGGTAACTAAAGGAAAGTAAAGATCTTTCCTTAAAAAAAATTGCCAGCTTACATATATTATCCATTTACACAACATGATCGATCTCTAGAAACTTATTTAAATATTACCTACTTCCATACAAAGGAACTAAGGAGTCCCAAGCAATCTCAAAAACCATTGCACCAGTTGATATTCATAAAGAAGACATTATAACTCTTAATACTTGTAGGATAAAAATGTAATATTACCATCATCTGGCCTCTTCATAAATTCAACCCCCAGACGTTCAAATCTCTCACATGCCTTGTATGTGTCATCAACAGTGATGCCAATGTGTCCTGATTAACAACATATAACAGAGGGTTAATGCCAGAATCTACAATTTATCTACTAGATTTCCTACCCATGACCTGGGGATAACACATGGTTAATATTGAAGACGCAATGGCCACTCAAGCAGGCTAATTGACATAGCTCATTACATTTTTATTTTATAAGAGGCAAGGACATATGTAAATGGTTGAGGAATGTTAAATTCATTTGCAGTGATATGTGATGGTGTTTTAGTATTTAACTCTTATCCCTGATCAATCAGAAAAGTATTGTTCTCACATGACCCTATGAAGCCTCCCTGAGGCCCTTATCATCTATTAGAGTTCAAAAACACTTTGCTGATCCTATCTTATTATTGTTGTTGTTGTTGTTGTTGTACAGAAATCCAATCTTCTTATTTGATTGTGGTAACAGTTGTACAGATTCCGTTATGCAAATCAACCCTGCCCAATAATTACGAGAACTAAGGATTGACAGCCATCTCCCATCTATATACCACACATTGCCCAATAATTACGAGAACTAAGGATTGACCGCCATCTCCCATCTATATACCATGCAAAATGTTTGACAGACATAAATACCAGAACTATAAATATTGTTTTGTGCAGAGTGACAATTTGGAGTTTATCCTAAAAACTATGGTTAGTTGACATCAAATGGATAAGTAGGTTTTACTTATGAAAAGAAAATACTACTTTACAGGAGGCGTAAGTTGTGACATCTGACACATTCATGGGCAAGTTCCATACCAAAGCCACGAGGTTCTGAATTCCCATTGTGGTATCCTTTGAAATCTGGATCACTTTCAGTCCCCCAGTTACTGTCATATGTCAGTCACTGTCAGATATTGACAGAACAATACACCAAAAGATTTGTGACAAAAAAAAGTACGAGGAAGATTTCAAACTCTTACTGTGTCAACTCAATTGTAGCCTTCTGACCAAAGGTCCAAACAGTCCTATCAACTGGGTTAGTTGGAGCTGAGGCAGTATCCTGCATCAGAAAAAGGGGAAGCAAATTATGTCTCTGCCAAACACTAGGACGCATTTCTGAGCTAAAAGTCTCCGGCTTCAACTTATAACAGGTTTGAGACAAAAAGGTAAAAGCAAACAGTTTGAGACAAAAAACTGTAAAAGTAAACAATCTTCCAGTAAGTAGAGCATAATATAAGAAAAGAGAGATAGCTAGACGGTTCATGGAATTTGCATAGTAAACTATCTGAAGGGTAGGAAAACCAAATAATAGCAAACTTTTGTTGGTCAAAGTTTGTTTTTGATTTCAGGCTCTTTAGTTCATCCAAATAGTTCCTAGGAAAAAAATGTAAACCTAGCAGTGAGACATGCTAGATGGTGTAGAGAATGGCGTAGGAAACTATTTGTAGACTGTAGTGATGAAACCCAATAAGTAAAGTTCTAGCAAATAAATCTTGTTGTCCAAGTTTGGTTTTGCTTTTTAATAATTCATTCAGATTCCCAGAAATGAAATGTAAAGCTAGCAACTAAAGATAAAGTTTTGAAATAGTATATAATAATGGTATTAACTTTACCACATAGCCCAGAAAGTATAAACTAAACTTCATTTCTGGAAAGTCCAGCCTCTTAAGTAGCCTGAAAAAAAAAAAGAAATAACCATCAACTTCCACCAAATGAGTTATTTCCAAAATCTAGCAATTCATAGGAGCATGAGCACATGCACACAAAAGCAAGACAATCTAACAGCATGCAGAAATTGGTTCATACAGTGAATACTGGTGCATATGTAATGAGGACAACACACAAATCCAACTGATAACATAAACTCCTTCAAGAAATTTTATACTCCAAAATAAACTCAAGGATTATGTGTGAGTATTACAGAACTGGAGACAAAACCACAACCGCAACAGTCATATCTAGAGTTACATTCATCTTTCAAAACATTACTGAACGTCAGTACCCTCTTTGGTGCATCAACACATTGATGTCAGCCAACTCCATTTCATGGTGACCAACTTCATGGAGTGGTAGACTTGTCCACCATTGCCCTGAACTAGTCTACCACTCCAAAGAGCCTATCTTGATTTATCATTCAATGTGTTGATGATGTTGAAAAGATGTATGCTTTTTCAGATAGACATGGTTCTCACAAATCGCAGACTGTAAGAAACAAGTGCTGGCACCATATATACCAGACCAAACCGAGGGACAGGCCCTGAAGTGAAGGACGGGAACGAGCAGAATCAATGTATTCCAATTTCTGGCCTTGCACCGACCATCCAATGGACCATGGACTAAACGGCATTAATAAATAGAAGGAAGAGTGTTTATAATCAAGTAAAATGATGAACCACAATAGAACAAGAAAGTACGGCCTATATTGGAGGTATGGCTATGGTACGCTGGTATCCTCTGCATACAACCATACTTCTATGAGCACTGGCATACCATAGCCATACTTACCCATATTCCTTCACTATATAAATTGTGCAGCTTTATAGTAAAGGAGACCGAAAATTCAATACTTTCATGGACCACAACCTTCCTCATGACAGAGGAAATATTAACGCTAGCTTGCACATATCAAACTCCTACATTGTTTGATACTAAACAACACACAGCAATGCTGTATCAAACAAAAGGATAGGAAACAAATTTCGAGATGAACTAATACAAAGACTTACGACATGCCCAGGACACGAGAGTAGAAATCAAGACTGACTTTTGGGTCCTTAATTCGAAACATCTGCAGACCAAAATTCACAAAGAAACAGCAGCCACATCAAAAACCAAATGACAGAGCAATAGACTTCAACAAAAACAATGTAATGGGATTGCATACAGTTTGTTGCATGATGTAACCCTTAGTCTCTTCGTCCGGGACAGCCTGGAGACCCGGATTCTTGAACTGTGAGTCTTTGTCGTCCGAGGAGGCCATTGAAAACAATCGGAACCGGAATTTCAGACCCTGCAACACAAGAACAGAAACAGTGAACGATTAGTTACATAGGAGAGAAGTGGAGAGTTAAGAGAACAAGTTAACTGGGACCTTCGGGTTAGGGAGAAAGAATGCGATTGTGTGAGGAGATGATGGAGAGGGTCTGGGTGTGAATCGGAGCAGGGAGAGGCGACAAAAGGTGGCTGGGATTGCCATGGGAGGATTGTGTGACAGAGAGAGAGAGAGAGGAGCGTTACCTTAAAGTGGGTGAGAGAGGAACACCAAGGGGAGTGATTGAGTTCACTCGCTCTGTCTGGGATTTTATACAGTATGGCTCTCGTTGGAGGGATTCAGGAAATAACACACGTATTTGCTTTCTCAATCAAAACCTGTTATGCCTTTTCCTTCAAAAAAATAAAATAGCTGTCAAATCACCCATCATAAATTAAAGGCCACAATTTTTTAGTAATTTATAAGCTTAAATTTTATCTTCTTGTGAATGCGATAACAAAAAAGAAAATAGGGTGTGTGAATTTCATATAGAAGGAAAATATAATTTGGTCTACTTTATTGATAGAACTGGCTCTATTTATAGAGACTCGCTTAACATACATCGGGTCATTCCTTTACATATTGGGATAAGTCCATATAGTTTTCTTATTACAAAAGGGTAACATAAAGCTCATACATACACCAAGACACACATATGGATCCAATATCCTAGAACACTTCCTTTTGTGTCGTGTGTCGTCATGAGGGGTGGTGCATATGGTGTTGCATCATCAAAACCTTGTCAAGTAACAAAAATCCTATGGGAAAAACTAAATCTAGGTCGAAGGACAAAAGAGTACAACACACCATGCTACCACTAGTGGATTAGGGCTCTTACGCGACGGAACAGGACTTTCCGTCGGCTAGGATTACCATAGTCGACAGAAATATTTTCGTTGAAAAGGATAAATTTTTCGTCGACTAAGATTATCATAGCCGACAGAAATATTTCGTCGACCATTTCGGTCGACTACGAAACTCCGAACCGACGGATACCTAGTCGACGGATCAATATCCGTCGACTAAGAGATACCTAATCGACGAATATTTATCTGTCGACTAGTATGCACTTAGTTGACGAAATATTATCCGTCGACTAGGTAACTCGTAGTCGACAAAAATGTATTCTTAGCCGACAGAATATTCCGTCGGCTAAGAAAATAAAGTTCAATAATTCTCTGACACGGTGCAGAACGAATATTTTTTTGTCGACGAATTTCGTTCTTAACCGACGGAATATTCCGTCGGCTAAGTGAAATCAAATCTGATAAATACAGAACGTATGAATTGAAGTTCTATATATCTATATACTATCTTTCCTCCATTCCTCCCATCCATCTCTCCATTCATTTCTTCATCCATTCTCTCTCAAAAATTTTTGATTCATGAATTGAAGTTCTCTATCCATTTTGATCATTTGTACGTATTATTTAACTTTTTATTTTTTAATTTTCGACGGAATTCGTTTATTTTCGGTTATATTTTTGTCTAGATTTGTTTAATGATCCATGGTTATATATATATATATGATGTTTATATATATTTGTTAATTTCGGGTATATCATTCTAGATTTGTTAATTTGTATATTTTTGAATATATATATATATATATGTGAATTATTAATTGTGTATATATATGTGTGTGTGAATTATTAATTATGTATATATATATATGTTGTTTAAATATATATTGGGCTAAGTTGAATCATTATTTGAATTAAATTTCATTTATTTTTATAATGATGTTTTGTTGATGATATATCCATGCATATATATATATATATATATATGATGTATATATACATATATTTGTTAATTTCGGGTATATCATTCTAGATTTGTTAATTTATATATTTTCGGGTATATATATGTGAATTATTAATTATGTATATATATATATTTATATATGTGTGTGTGAATTATTAATTATGTATATATATATATTGTTTAAATATTGGGCTAAGTTGAATCATTATTTGTATTAAATTTCATTTATTTTTTTGATGATATATCCATGAATATATATATATATATATATATATATTTGTTAATTTGTTAATTTCGGGTATATCATTCTAGATTTGTTAATTTGTATATTTTTGGGTATTTGTTAATTTATATATATATACATATATTGTATATATGTATGTATATATATATATATATTATATATGTTCTTGAAAATAATTGTATGTTTAAATCATTATTTGTAGTAAATTTCATTTATTTTGATGATGACATTTTCTTCGTGATAAATTTATAGTTTATGATCAATTATATAAATTTGTGTTTCTAATAATTAATAAGCTAGTACGTAACCTCTTTTATTACAGGTTACAACATGGACAGGAGCTGGATATAGTTAGATAGAGGGCCTGTGTCATACATGAGAGAAATTTTTGAGTTTATTGAGTTTGTCTGTTGACACACTCTTCCTAGACAAGTTTTGCACATTTGCCCCTGTACAAAATATCGCAACAGATCCGCTACTTATGTAACTTTTGAGGACATGTATCTTCACTGTCACAATACGGTATTTGTTCAAGTTATATGACTTGGACATGGCACAGCGAAGTTCCTGAACAGATGTCCACACTTGCAAATATTCAAGGACAACGTAAACAGGGCGAGTCTTCTAGCGCCAATTACGGGACCCTGTTGTGATAAATTTCATAAATGATGTTTTTCCATACGCCTCAGCATATGATGAAAGTGTGCCACATGACTACGGTAATACAACCTTGTCAGATGTCTCTCAGGTCGGCAGTAATGACTACTATGAGAATTATAACAGGCTTCGTCGTCAAGCACAGACACTGTTGTATCCCGGAAGTGAGCATACTGTGTTGGAAACTGTCATGAAGTAGATGAGTATCAAAATAAGAGGAACAAGACTATTGCTTGTTTTAACGATGACCTTGCACTTTTGAAGGAATTGCTTCCTGCAGATAACAATTGTCCGAAAAATTTTGACAAGGTCAAAAGCATCTTGCGTGACATCGGTCTTGAGTACATCAAGATAGATGCTTGTGTCAATAACTGCATCATTTACTACAAAGATTATAAGGACGCAATTAATTGCCCACACTGCTATGAGCCAAGGTATGAAGCACACTCTAGTTCTGGACAGACAAGCTCAATTCCAAGGAAGATTCTTTGCTATTTCCCATTAGGTTATCGTCTACAGCGTCTCTATATGTCTTCACATACGTCCAAAGATATGAGATAACATCACGAAAGGCACCAAGGGCCGGATAGGGTAGATCCGGATAATCTTACACACCCCGCAGACGGGGAGGCTTGGAAGCACTTTGACAGTTCATTTCCTGAATTTGCCTCAGATTGTCGAAATGTCAGACTTGGACTAGCAACAAACGGATTCAATCCTATTGGAGACAAGAATTTGTCTTACAGTATATGACCAGTGATTGTATTTCCTTACAACGTACCTCCTCACATGTGTATAAGAACAAAATATAATTTTCTTACTCTGTTAGTTCCAGGAAAGTATTCTCTAGGAAAGTGCTAGGATGTGTATCTGAGGCCATTAATCGACGAGCTCCTACAGTTATGGGAATATGGAATCTATACTTTTGACAGGTATGACAAGACTTCCTTCTGGATGAAAGCAGCAGTTATTTAAGTGGTTTCGTGAGGTTAAATTTCCGAGCGGGTATGCCGGAAATATAGCTCGATGTATTAAGATTGACGAAAATAAGATTAGCAGGTTGAAGACCCATGACTGTCATGTTCTGCTGCAACGTCTTCTTCCGGTGGTCATTCGCCCGTATTTGCTAAGTGATGTTGTTGACACGTTAGTGGCTTTATCCAAGTTCTTTCAAAGGTTGTGTGCTAAAGAGTTAAAAAAGTCAGATGTTTGATCATTGGGAGCATATATTGCGTATATCATGTGCAAGCTGGAGAGGATCTTTCCTCCACTTTCTTTACCATCATGGACCACCTTCCTGAACAAGTGTTGCTTGGTGCTATCCAAACGAGAGGTATGTATCCAATCTATACATTTTTAGCTAAAGTCTTAAGATAATTGAATTTTTCTAATAACTCTTTAATTTGCAGGCAACTAGGAGATTACAAGAAGATGAACAAGAACAAGCGTTTCCCTGAAGGTTCCATCACAACGGCTTACATTGCTGCTGAGTGTGTAACCTACTACAACACATATCTTAATAATGAAGTCACGGCAGAGGAATCTTCAGGAGGGAGAAATCAATTTCATTTATCTGTTTTTTCCAATGATGTACAAACATATGGTAGGCTAGGTAAGGAATACAGATTGCGTGGCAAAGAATTGAAGGAGGCTCATTGGTGCGTCCTTCAACATTGTGACGAAGCGGAGTCAAGTTTGGGTACGTTCTTCTCAAGTTACGGTCAAAAAGTCAACGGTCAAAGTCAACGGGTGAATAGTAAAAGTCACCGGTTAAAGTCAACCGATGAATAGTAAAAGTCAACAGTACAAAGTAAACAGTAACAATAGTAAAAGATAAAACAGTAAAAGTAAATAGGGTAAAACAGTAAAGGTAAACCGTAACACAGTACACACAGTAACTATAATTATTCAAACAGTCAGGGGTAATATGGTAACTATACCCCTGGGTAAAACTGTAAAAGTGAAACTGACACGGTAAAAACTTTAGTTTTTACCGTGCCGGTCTCCGATCGACTGTGTCGCCGGAAAGGGTCGGTTTTCTGGCCAAATCGAGCCCTTTGGCTCCTCTTTTCTCCTTCTACACAACCTAAGCTAACCAACAACACCTCAAACATCAGAAAAGGTGGAGTTTTGTACCTTGAAGCTTCCTCCCTGGTTTTTCCGACAGAACTCCTCCGGCGGAGCTCTGCTGGCCTTCTCCTCCTTCCTCCTTGCTCCTGAGCAGCTCCTGGTGGCGCTTGGGAGCTTCTTGGCTTCTCAAACACCCTGGATCACTTCGTCCTCCTCTGTACAGTGTTTCCGAGTTTTCCTTCCTCGGCTGGGCGGCGCTGGCGGCAGCGCTGGTGGCCTGGGCAAGGTCGCCGGGGCGAGGCGAGGCGAATGGAGGTGGCGGTGAGCGTCGACGCGCGCTGGTGAGGGAGGTGGCTGGCTGCTGTCGAAGAGGAAGAGGAAAGTCTCGATGAGGGAGAGACAGAAAGGGAAAGAGGAGAGAAAAGAAAAAGAAGGAAGAAGAAAAGGAGAGGTGGATAGAAGAGAGAAGAGAGAGAAGGATACGATGAGATAAGGTTTTTTAAAAGAAATAAACGACCACGATTTAATCCCACTTCTAAAATAATTTTAAAACCAAATCTATTTTCAAAAATTAATTTAAAAACAACCAAACGTCAAACTAAATCGTAAAAGTTGTAGGAAAAATACGTGAAGTGCAGGAAAATATTCCGTAAATACTTTCACGCATGTGGCGACGTGTCCTAACGTGAAGACGTTAGACAAAAATATACGACCTACTGAAAAGTAATCGGAATTAAACCCTAAATGTGTCGGAAAATTAAATAAAATTATCGGGGTCTCACAGGTTTATCATAGGCTAACTTTAATCAAACACAACGCGGAAGGACACAAACAATCCTTTAATAGCAAAATACAAACCAACGTCAGATACAACTCGAACGCAGACCTAAAACATATTGGTGCACCGTGCTCGTTAGCAACATAGGCTAGCGCATGACACTCATCAGCTGATGCGACAACCCACTGAACAATGTCTGTTGCCGGCACCGATATCTTTTCCAAAGCACTCTGCAATTATACGTGGTTATCGGTAAATAACGTTCGACGATTACTCAGCAACTACACTCGACATCTGTAGGTAGTTAGCCTTGCTCGTGCTCGGCAACTATCGGCAATTGGTGATTGACAACGCTCGGCAGCTACACTCGAAAACGCATGGTAGCTGTCGGCAGCTGGTGCTCAACAACGCTGGGTAGTTGTCGACATCTGGTGCTCGACAGCACTCGGTAGCGCCCAGCAGCTATCGGCTACCAGCGCACAACAGTGTGACGGCTTAGCCTCGCTAGCGCTTGGCAGAAGCCGGCAGCAGCTAGACGTGTATTGACAATCCCGTGCACACATATTTTAGGGTTTTCGAAGTAACCTACAAATTCAAACGTTCTAAGCATAAAATGGGGATGAAGGAGGGATGAACTGATTTTTTATCTTTCTTGAGGTTATTAAAACTTTGAAATAACTAAAAAAATAAAGTTTACTTACTAGTTTGCTATATAGACTGTATTTATATAAGTTACTCCATGTTTTCATGCTCAAATCCATGCACGTGCGGTGATCGTTCGAGTAATTTCATTTTGAATCGTCACGCGAGGATACCATGAAACAAATAAAATCATATGGTTAGACAGATTTGCCATAAAACACAGCAAATGTATTGAAAGACATCAAATATATGAAAAACAAGGAATACAACCCGTTTTTTCTAATGAAAATCGATTCACATGCGCGTTACAGTGATTGTGAGGGCCGGTTTACCAAGTTTTACTCAAGTTCTGAAGGTGCCCTTTTCACTCAACAATCTTGACATCCGTGCACATACACTCTACAAATTTCACAGTAATCAGAATTAAGGAAGTGCTTGAACTGGTTGCACAAACACTTCGACCGGTCTGGGGATTCCGGCAGCCGGTTAGGTGCTTTTTAAGCCAATTCTTGGAGTGAGATCAGGAACGTTGGAATCGGGAGAACAAAATCATCAAGTTTTCTGTTGGTGTCGAAAACCAATTTGGGTTTTATTTGGCCGATATTAGCTTGGGCAGCCAGCGACAGGTTTAGTGTTTCATGGGTGTGTAGGTGGACAACAGGTGTGCATGGCAGTGTGCCAGGCGGTGGTGTGCAGGAGGGCTCGGCGGTGCACAGTGGTGCACGTGGTGGTGCAAAGGGGCGCGTGCGGTTGATTTAGGGTTTTTTGTGGCCGAACTCTAGAGATTAGAGCTTGTACTTGATAACGTATAGAAGGATAATAGAATTTGGTCTACTTTATTGATAGAATGAGCTCTATTTATAGAGACTCACTAAACATACATTGGGTCATTCCCTCTTACTAAACATACATTGAGTCATTCTCTTACATATTCGGATAAACTCATATAGCTTTTCTATTACAAGAGGGTAACATAAAGTCCATAAGCTTTACATAGATCAATACACACATATGGATCCAATATTCTAGAACATATCAGTAATTTTTTTATGTTTTCAAATCGTAACTGATATAACAGTTTTTATTGTTGCACTTTGTAGCTACTGCTCTGGTGCTCCACATTATGGGTTTTTTCCTTTTTCTATTTTTCATTTCTGTATTTATCAAATTACAAACAAAATCTTTAGAAACTAAATTTTTATTAATTTTGACAGCATTGCTTCTCATTTTAGAATTGGAGATTGGGTTGACACTTGGCATTTCATCGATGACTTTCATTTTTTTTCTTATTTTGTATTTTTTTGATACAAAAAGAAGAAGAAAAACTACAACACAAACTCTCTAGTTACTCTGCCTCCGAACTGATCCAAATGAACGGGAAGACAGTGAAACCATACTAAAGGAGCGGTAGAGGTAAAGCTTAAAGATGCAATTCTATCGACAACAAAATTAGTTTTCCTGTTTACATAACGAAAGTAGCAACTTTGAGTATGAGAAGCTAGCCAAGTGATATCTTGAATGACAGACATAATGCACCAGAAAGGAATTCCAGTTTCCATTTAGACAATCGATCAACATCTTGTCCTTCAATAATAACTCGAGTACAGCAGTGTACAATCCTTCCCTCCGCCACTAAGTACTTGTGTCGCTGATATGTTTAGAGGCCCTTCAATGATATGTTTACGCTTCTTCTAAAAAACTACAATTGGATTACCATTGTTGTTTTTTTGGGACATAGGATTAACATGGTTGTTTCTAACAATAAAACGAACTACAACCCTCTCCAAAGCACCGAAATTAACTTTCACAAAACCGTGATCAAGGGGATTCCATTTAATCATAGGAGTGCAATGTTTGATTTGGGGTAGTCTTAGTAAAAGACAAGTAATTAAAGAGTAGCATTGATTGACAGTAGCCACAACTTGTTGAAAGATCAATTTATTTCTAAAATGCCAAATAGCCAAGCTCAAACTATAGCCAATTGAATTTGATGATTTTCCTGCGCTTTGACGTTTGAATAATGTCTTTAACCAAGATAAGAAAGAATGAGTTTAGTATCATTTGGTTGCCTAATCTTTATGTAGTAAGTGAAAAGTTGTGAATTTTGATGAAAAAAATAAGGAAGAATGAGACCAAATAGTAAGGAGACCAAAAAGATGACGGAGACCAAATAGTTGATGAAATACCATATTTCTTTTTCGTATTGATCACACCAATTAAACAATACGTGAAAGTTGCTGAAATTATTCTTGATCACACCAACTAAACCCTAAACTTGTCGATATAGTTTGGAGTTTAAATCTTAAATTATTCTTGATGAGTGGAGAGAAAAATACATTTTTTGTCCTTTCTATTTTTTTTTAAAATCCAAACAGAAAGACCATATCCTCATATATAATACCTAAAGTCGGCATTTGCTGAGTTTTTGATGTACTAGTAATGTTAATCTACTACAACTGGTTGATTTAATCACAGCAAAAAATATGAAAGAAGAATCCGTAAGTTAAATGGTTAACTCACACGCATGCTAACACAATAACTTTCTCTCTTACTAGGTCCGTTTAGGTGTGGGATAGCCGTGAGGAACGAAACGGCGACAACCGTTTGATCTTTAATGAATTGATCTTGTCCGTTTAAATCTGTTTTATTCTCTCAGTTTGATCAATTTATTAAAAATTAGACGGCTGTCATCGTTTCGTACCGTTTTATGTCCGAAGCTATCCCGTCTCTAAACAAACCCGTCTCTCCTGCGCAAAAGGTCCACACTTGTAGGAACACACCACGTTATGGCATTGATCATCCACCAAATTTCATCAGCCTGCACGAAGGTAATCACACAATTTCAACGCTTCTGTCCTTACCAAATCAGAAAGGACAGAACACCCATATTCATGTAACTTCCGTAGTTTTGGAAACAACTACTTCCCTCACGTAACTTCTATAGTTTAGGACTTTGATTTCATGTGCATCACAACGAAGTCTTCTTCTTTCTATCAAAAACAGACCACCCAAATCACCCATCACTCTTCTCTTGATCAATCTGCAATGGAGAAATCTGGGTACGGCCGTGATGGAGTTTTCAGGTCACTCAGATCCCCTCTGGTACTACCCAGAGACCCAAATCTCACCATGGTCTCTTTCCTCTTCAACAACTCTTCTTCTTATCCAAACAAACCTGCCCTCATTGATGCCGAGTCCTCTGAGACATTGTCCTTCTTACAGCTCATGTCCATAGTCATCAAGGTTGCCCATGGCTTAGTCCATCTGGGTGTTAAAAAAAACGATGTGGTTCTGATTTTTGCACCCAATTCAATCCAGTTTCCTGTTTGTTTCCTTGGGATCATTGCAATTGGCGCCATTGCAACTACCTCTAATCCTCTCTACACTGTTTCAGAGCTTTCCAAGCAAGTCAAGGATTCCAATCCGAAACTGGTAATAACTGTGCCTGAGTTGTGGGAAAAGGTGAAGGGTTTGAATCTTCCAGCAGTGATTTTGGGACCAGAAGGTTCATGTTCTCAAATTGAATCCACCTCAAGAATTGTGGGTTTTCATGATTTAGTTCAGTTATGTGGGCCTGTCTTGGATTTTCCTAGTGTCAATGTTAAGCAGACTGATACTGCTGTGCTATTGTACTCTTCTGGTACCACAGGCCTCAGCAAAGGTGTGGTTCTGACTCATAGGAACTTCATTGCTTCCTCTATAATGGTTACACATGATCAAAACCTGTCAGGAGAGATGCATCATGTGTTACTTTGTGTGTTGCCAATGTTCCATGTGTTTGGATTGGCCCTCATTACTTACGCGCAGCTGTGGAAGGGAAATGCTGTGGTTTCGATGTCCAGATTCAATCTGGAGAAGATTTTGATGACTGTTGAGAAGTATAAGGTCACACATTTGTGGCTTGTGCCTCCTATTATACTTGCTCTGACAAAGGACAGTGTGGTTAAGAAGTACAACCTTTCATCTTTGAAGCAAATTGGGTCTGGTGCAGCTCCTTTGGGGAAGGAGTTGATGGAGGAGTGTGCAAAAGTTATTCCTCAAGGTCTGGTTGTTCAGGTACTTAATCATCCTCATGGTAATTTATGGTGCGATTGACGCTACTGGCTTTGGACCAATTTATCTTGAATAAGATATTTACTTGAGAATGTTCAGTGATGTGAAGTATTCAAATTGAGTACAAGAATAGCCGTGATCTAATGTTGCAAAGGCTACAAGGATTTGAAAGTCTGTTTGTTATGCATGTTACCTCAGTTTAGTAGCTTGTAATTTACAACTTCGTCATTGGTCACATGTTTGGTTGTTTTGCAGGGTTATGGTATGACAGAAACCTGTGGAATTGTTTCAGTTGAGAATACACTAGTAGGACCACGACAGAGTGGTTCTGCTGGCACTCTTGTTTCTGGAGTTGAATGTCAGATAGTCAGTGTAGACACACTCAAACCTCTTCCTCCAAAGCAACTGGGAGAGATATGGGTTAGGGGGCCTAATATGATGATAGGTAAGTGATATTTCAGTTTTCTTGTTGTAAATCATAAAGATCAGAAATAACAATTATTCTCATTTAGGAGAAGCAGCTTACTCTTGATTGTTCTGCATTTGAACTGGCAGTTCATTTCCATTGGCATTCCCATCCATAGCCCATTTGCATTGCAATTCATAGTTAGAAAATGCATTGTTTTTTTCTGGCAGGTAGTTTGCATTTGGAATGATACAATGAAACATAACGTACCTTACCCCTTTTAATGGCAATTTCTGCAGTAGAACTTTTGAATGATAGTTATAGGTTTCATGTCTAACAGTCTGCATATATTTGAAACAAAGGAATGATTTTCCCCTTGAGGAGGTGTTCGACATCTATGTGCACATTGTAGTAAACTCAATGTAGGTTGGGTGAACTTATCAAATCTGATTGCCAATTTTGGCAGAACCTGAAGTGTCTCAAATTATGAGTTTGTTCAAGTATCATTGCTGACCGTAGCACATTTCAAATGGTACAGTTGAAATTTGCAAATTGTGGGAACATTATCATGTATCATCTAAGATGCAAAATGATAATCTTCATTATACAACTCCTGTTTTATTACGTTTAGAAGTGGCAGATCTCTTGTAATGATGCTTTGTCATCCCAGAAGAGAATGTTGCTTTGTTCATTACCATGTGTATCACACTCCCTCCCCTCAAAATGTTGACACTTTCCAGGCTGAAGTTTTATGTGCAATGTTTTCAGAGAAATTTAATTTTGTCTGCATCTAAATGAATGATATACATTTTAGGAAAAATTCAGTTTACTACCCCGAACTTTATGGTTAAAATCAGTTCAGTCCCTCTTTTTGAAAATCCATCATTTTAGTACCCTTAACTTTCAAATGCTTACAACTTACTCCAAATTTTTATTTTGGGCTCCAAATATGATATCAGGTGTTGATGTGGAGCTGACAAGGTGGCTGTAAATACTCGTATTGGCTCTCAAAATGTATGAAGCGATCAAAAATAACTCTTATGACCGTTTTCCCTTATGACCCGTAAGAGTTATTTTGGTTATTTTCATACATATTGAGAGCTAACATTAATATGTAGAGTCTGCTTGCCGACTCCACATTAACATCTGACGTCATATTTGGAGTCCAAGATGAAAATTTGGACCAATGTGTAGACATTTAAAAGTTAAGGGTACTAAAAAGATGGATTTTTAAAAAGAGGGACTGAATTGATTTTAACCTCAAAGTTCAAGATAGTAAACTGAATTTTATCTCATACTACAATAACATTAGAATGGAAGACTTTATATGAGATGGATTACCACTCCACTTAACTAAATTTGGCATGGATTATGAACACTTTAAGCAGTAACCCGGAGACATGTCAGTATGATGCACACTTTAACTGACGTACTAGTTTGACAAACAAAAGTACTCTTTTCCAATGAGACTCTGAGTTATGGATGTGTTTGTTTAGTACATGATTCAATTCTAATCAGGTAGGAAACCTTTGCTCTAGATTTGTCCATCAGGTCTATTTGACTAGAACGTCCCTACCTATCAGTTATATTAGAAGCTTTTATATGATAACATCATGATTATATTACTCATTTTCAGGTTACTTTAACAACCCACATGCCACCCAGCAAACTATAGATAAAAGTGGATGGGTACATACTGGAGATCTTGGATACTTTGATGAAAGTGGCCAACTTTTTGTGGTTGACCGAATTAAAGAACTCATTAAGTACAAGGGTTATCAGGTAACTTTTCTTTTTGATGTTTAAGGAATCAATGCATGAAATGTCTACTGGCAATTTTGGTTCTAACAAGTTTTATTGAGTGTAAGTTTCTGTATGAAAAATAATAATAAAAACGAAATCAGCATGGGATGATCTTGTTTTCTATGCAAGTAGCTTATCTAATCTCATTTTGGCTAATCATATGATAACCATGTTTTCGATTTTGAATAAACTGTCCACTGTACCAATATCTCCTGTCATGGCTACTCATATGATTACCATGTTCTTAATGTGAAATAGACTTTGCCATGTTGTTTTCCTCCCTCACATGGTAGACTTCAGACAATTCCCTTGATTAATTGTTGCCTTTCTTTACTGTTGTTGTTTTATGCATGCTCTATACATCCACAAATCCACTATATACTATTGAATCATGTTTTCTTTGCATTTGTGTTCCTCTTCTAGGTAGCACCAGCTGAACTTGAAGGCCTGCTAGTTTCTCACCCTGAAATATTAGATGCTGTTGTCATCCCGTAAGTTGTATTCACTCAAAATTCATAACTTGGTACATATCACAGGACTTGAATAATCGGGAAATTTCCAAAATACAGATTTCCTGATGCTGAAGCTGGTGAGGTCCCTGTTGCATATGTTGTACGCTCGCCAAACAGTTCACTGACCGAAGAAGATATCAAGAGTTTTATAGCTAGTCAGGTAAGGAGGAAACTTCAAGAGTCATCAGCTTGCAATTTAAATTGATGTCCTTGATGCTATAATTGTCTCCTTGCATTATGATCCAATATATTTCTTGAAACAGGTTGCATCCTTCAAAAGACTGCGACGAGTGACGTTCATAAACACCGTCCCTAAGTCAGCATCAGGGAAAATCCTCAGAAGAGAGCTCATAGAGAAAGTAAGGTCCAAAATATAAGTATTTATTTCTCATTCTCGTGTTTGTTAATTGGATGGAGACAGTCTACAGAACACCCACAATATCGAACATTTGTGTAATTGCTTTAGAGTTGCAGGTTGTTCACATACTCAGAGTAGGGAAGAAGCTCAGAATGTAGCTCATAAAGAATGTAGTTCATAATAAAATGTAGCTCGTATAGCTAAGATGCTCAACTTGTTATTATCTATAATTTCCTTCATCAAACCAAACATATGTTAGTTATGTGGAGGGAAATAGATAGTATAATTCATAGACGCAGTTTCCTATGTCCCAGATTATTCGTATAAGTTTATGCAGTTGTCATCTCTTCCTTCCCAAGTTGTCACCAATCTTTACCACTTGATAGTTACCCTGTCATACAGTTAATATTTGACTGGAACATGAGGGAGAGCAAAATCTTTCTTTCCTTTCCGCCATTTTACACAAAACCACGCACTTTGCAATAGGTCTTGTTCCGCCATCCCCATTTCCCTAAAGCCAGCAATCCAACTTCTAATAGATCAAACTATATGTGACTTATCGGCTGCAACGGAAACCGAAAATGTACCTCATTGGACTTAATACAGAGTTCAATTCATAACTATTTTTCAAAGTGATTTTTTTAAACGCGCTGAACCCTAGAGTTTGTCAAAGTTGTTTTCGCCCTTCTTGTCCGCCTGCGCAACTGCGTGGTTGTAGGCCTTTGGCCACTCTAGTGCCTGATGCGCGTTGTCGGACGAGAAGTTTGGATGTAGACTTGTCTGTGGCTTGGAGGTCGGCGTTGGAGGGGGCTTCGAGTTTTCTCTCTCGGTCTGAGGAGGTGGTTGCATTTGTGCCAGGGATAGGGTTGAAGATGGATCGGATCCAGATCAGAATGTTGACTGGAGGTCATTGTGAGGCGGGATGTGATCGCTGGTTTTCCGGATCGAAACAGTGGCTTCAAGGAAGCGATGTCGGCGGCTTTATGACGCTTGGGTCTAATCATGGAGCAATTATGTCATGGCAAGTTGGGTGACTCAAGGGTGAAGTTCCAAGCAACAGTGGGAGGCAGGCACGGTTGGTTACTGGATGTCTGACGTCAATGGTAGGATGACAGAGATAGTCATCGGACGGTGGCGTGGATGTAGGTAGGTTGTCAAGTCTTGTATCTAATACCGGTTAAGGTTACTAGACCTATTATCCTTACAGTGTATCGACTATGCAGGTTAAGGCCACAATCAACTCTCTAATCTAAGCACTACGCCAGTTAAGACAGCAATATCTAAATTAGAGGCCTAGAGTGCAAGATAATAGAGACACAAGCAGGCATATCTACAGTTAAACTAGATAAAGGTTGTCATGCTCAAATCCTAGATGTCACAAGACTAGCTAACAAGTAGTCAACTCATTAAGTTAACCATGGAGTCCAAAACATAATCTCAAAGGGTGACTAAGTCTAGAAACATGCTTCTAAGGACCAACACATTTAGATTCAAAGCATACATAATGAAAATTGCATTTATTATAATTAAAACATCAATGTCATTATAAGATGAAGACTTCATAATCCCAACTTCCAAAATTGAACTACTCACTACCCATTAACAAATATATCATCCAATACATTGAAAATTAAGAGAAAGGATATAGTGGATAAGGAACATAAGCTAGGTCCATAAATTACTATAAGCAAACATGAACCCAACTTGATATTAAGCTCCCACCCTTTGCCAAACCATAATCCCTTGTGTTGGTGAGGTTTGATGATGTTGAGTGAGAGTTCTAGAAGAGAATGGTCTTGAGAGAAAATAGGGAGCCTTGAGTAGACTGGCCTTGAGGTGATTGATGGTGAGGAGATGAGAAGTGAAAAATGGAAGTGGTGAGAGTGAGTGAGAGAGATGGTGGTGCGGCCGGTTGTCTCTATGGTGAACTGTCTCGTCGCCCCCCCCTACCAAAGCAAAGAGAAAAGGAATATATATACTCCAAGGTGCGTGTTCAGCTGCTCTTCACCGAGAGAGGAAGAGATGAGATCATGGTGCTCTATATTAAAAGGAGGAAAGCATTTGTGTTGAACGTGAGATGAAGATCAAGTTGTAGGCTAGCAGCACATTCTGATGAGATTAATTAAGCAATTAAGCTTAGTTGCATAATCAACTAATTATACTTAATTTGCTTAGTTAAGATTTCCACAGTTCGGTCCTTTTGCTTAAAGTCTCCGATTTGTTCTATTTTCGTGGCTTTTCTTCTCAATTCCGCAACTCCGCTTATTTTATATAAAAATAAATAAAAATAGATTAAATAATTATTAAATTGACTTAAGAAATAACTTAATTCATGTGTTTAAATATTAATTACATGTGTAAAAATACATGTAATTACTCCTGGGATGTATTCACAAGCCGTCTTGACCGGTTTTTCCCAGAGTTCTCCCATTTGAGGCTAGATGCCTCTCCTCTCGGTTATTCGGTTATTCGGTTTTTCTCTTTTATTGTATTTCTTATTTGGTCCGCTTCTAGATATGTCCCCTTTGAAGCCAACCCAATTTTATCTAGATCTGTCCATATTCTTCCTCTTAAACCAGTTACCATCCGCTTGCGGTCTTTATCAGTTTCCTTCCCGCCAATCCACGGCTCCTTATTGCTCAAATCAAAACGTGGTTTACCCGTTAGTTTAGCACCCGATGATGCTTCTAGAGGCAGAACACCCTTTGGGTGCTTGTCTCTTTGATCCCCTCATGGATCTCACCACCCTTTACATTCATCCAACATTTTTGGTTAAATCTGTGACGGAAGATATCCTCCGATTTGGAGAAGGTTTGAAGTATGGTTCTCTAATTGTGCATATAGATATCTGTTTTTTGGGTTCTATATTTATGAAAGGGCACTGTTATAGGGCCTTATTAAGGCCTAATATTTTTGGCTTTAATCCTATGTGGCATGCAATATCACATTGACACATCATCAGTTTAAAAAATAATGTCATGTCATTTTTAAGTAAAAATACAATTTTATCTTTCACAAATCATTTTAGTTTCCTTTTCTATCGAGCTAATTTAGTTACCTTAAATGAACACTATTAAATTTAGTTCCTAATACAGCATAACATTATAATAAGTTATCTGATTATAGGGTCATAATTAAAATTATATAAATTTATTTTTATCATTGTGAATCGAAATTCAATTTTAAACTTTTTGATTCATCATTCTTTTTCAGTTATACAATTAATATAGATACATATAGAAGTACAATATTCATATAGATATTGTACATTGATCAGAATATATACATATATTCATCGAATAAATATATGAATATATACTTATATTCATCAAAATTTAAATATAAAATACGTAATAATAATAAATAAATAAAACCACTAATCGAATCCTCTTTTTAATGAATTATATATATGAACCTTTTTTTCTGACGAATATGTGTAGATTTTTTCTTTAGAAAAAAACTATATGTATATATATATTCAAATAAATTCATATTTTCGAACAAGTATAATTTGAAGTTTGTATATATATATATATACATACACATCTCGTATTATATATTTAATGTTTTAATTTAAGCATGAATGACAGAAAATGGCTTTAAAAAATAATTTAATATAGAATAAAGATAAAAATAATCTAGAACATTAGATTTGCTAAGGGTGTGATTGTATTTTTATTTAAGAATGACTTGATATGTTTTTGTCAATTTATGATGTGTTTATGTGACATGACATGTCACCTATGATTAAGACCATAAATCTTAGACCTTAATAAGACTTAGAATCATTTTCTTTATGAAATTGGTATGGGAGCTTTTAATGATCATCAGACAATGTCAAATCGTGTGTCTGGATGTTTTAGTTTTGTCGGTGGTGTGACGATATGTTTTGGTAAGCAAAGAGCTGCTACTATGGTTTCTTCCGTGCAACTGCCAGGGATTTGGGATGGATTAGACTTGCCTGATTTAAGTCTCATTGTTGATTGGTGTTGCAACCCAGTTTTCTGTATTTGTCACCTCTATTTACTTCAATGAAATTTGCTTCTTATTCACAATAAAAAAACACTAAATTGAAGTCGATGCATATAATATATTGGGGATTGTAGTATTGAGGCTATCTTGAAATTTATATGCAGGCATAATATATGGCCATGTGCATTACAGATCAAATAATGAATAATATATCTAGTCTCTCCATATATATACAGATCATATTTAGCCGTCTTGGCATAGGGAAGAAATCAAGGATACCATCTCCGGCGTCCTCTCTACCCTAGCCGTCTTGGCATAGGGAAGAAATCAAGGATACCATCTTCGGCCTCCTCTCTACCATGGTGGCCTTTGTCGGCCTTCCCTCTATCAAGGAGACCATCTCCGGCCTCCCGACTATCCTTTCTATCTCGGTTTTGGGATCCTTTGTCAACTCAATCGCATCAGTCGTTGTGGCAATCGGCAAAGCTCACTCTTGCAGCAGAGACCCCTCTTGAAAACTTTCAACGTAGATATGGCCTGAGGTTGTGGGACGACGAGGTGGTGCGTCAATGGCTTTTAGGGAATGATGGATCGGGTCAGATCTGACCTAGTAGAGCGAGGCTCAAAGATGTTCCACCATGGCCGAAGTTGCATTTGAAAATCTCATTGAAGCAACGAGATTTGTTGTTGGATTTGTTAGGGATCAATGAATTCAGAATGAACCTGGATCCACATATGAGGATCAAGGGGATTTGGGGTTGTTCATCTCTTAGTCTCAATGTTGGAGGACAGGCGGTGGCGAGGACTCTGTTCTAGACAAGGAGGGATGCTGACAATAGATCCGGACGACGGCCTCAGTTGGATCGGGTGCCCACAATAATTTCGATCCCCATACATAATTTGAGGCCTAGCCCAATTTGGGCGCTCAAAGGGATGAACCCTAATTTTTTTAGGGATTCGTATTTGGGATCCAGGAGATACAAATTGTACTACTGAATTATCTGAAGTAGTACCAAATAATGATTCAAGACATTCTGTGAAGCATAAAGTGAAGAAGAAGAAAGGCAACACGGGACATTGCACCGTGGGTACTACCAAAACGTCTTGTCAGTCTATAGATTACAGCGGACGGGTCCATCGTGTATACTATGAAACAGTGTTAACAGTTTATTTTCTCAAAATTCAGGAACAATCCAATAATTTTATCTGGATTAGTTTCTGGATTCATTTCAAAACTCCGATGACACACCATACAGACTACTTAGATGTGTCTAGAAAAACTTGTCACCAAGCTATCTCTTGTAATTGAACTATTTTGAGTATTTCTTTCTATTTGTAATAAAATCAGCAGTATATTCTTTTTAAAAAAATACATATCATATTTAGAGAGGAGCCAAATTTTTAAATTAAAGTACATGTCACATATTACATTGATTTTAGTCATGTCTCCACTAAAATATTAGATAACAACACGTGCAACATCCTAAGAACATCTTCAACAGCTCTTGTATTAATTCTTTATAGTAGAGGAGAAAATCACAAAATCTCTATAAGCAAATGAGCTAAACTCCAACAGCTTATCTATTTTATTATACGAAATTAATTGTTTAGGTATAATTTAATGAATATATAGAAATATATAAATATATTCAAATCAAATCGGGTTAATTATTTTAACTTTTGACATTTTGTTCTTGTTTTAGAAAAGAGAATGAATTCAAAAAGGCAAGAAATAAAGTTTACATGAAGATACAAATTTGTAAAAATTCTATAGATTTAGAGGAAATGCTTATCTCTCTTTCCACTTTTGTATTATAGAGGATCATTTACATGAGTTGTTGGAGCCAAAAAATGATGTTTTTCCTCTAAAATAAAAATTATTCTAGTTTTACATGAACTGTTGGAGATAATCTAAGATGACACATTTATTATGCAATTTAAACGTGAAATGTTGCAAAACACACATTAATGCCTATCCAAATGGTAATGAATCATACTTTTTCTTAGTTTCAACAAAATAGAGACTACATCATAACTGATGTTCTACTCCTACAAAAAAATGAAAGACCTCACATTTGACTTTAAGAGGACTCGATATATTTTCAATTTGTTAGCAACCAAGTCCAAAAACATACTGATAAATATAAATACATGTAGAAAGTAGGGTGCACACTTGTAGAGAATTGTAAGTAGATCATAAACATCATAAACCGTACGCGTCAAACGCCTTTGAAGCAGTAAATGAGAGTTCCCTCCCTCTTTGGCGGCGAGCTCTTTCGCCGTCATCGAACGAGCCTGGTCGCCTCTTTATGGGATTGGGCTTGCGTTTCTTTCCATCGATCAATCTTCTTGATTGAGGAATTGTGACGTCGGTGTGTGAGGTAAGGAGTGGGAGAGAATGCAACGGCGGTCAAGTGGGGCAGGAATGCCATTGTGACATGAAAGACGATGGATCGGTGGTCGGTCATTCTCTGATTTGGAAGCTTTCCAATCTGGTGCGGTGGTTCTCGTGGATTTGAGCGGCGTCAAACTGCTCCGATCTTGAGATGCTTCTAATCGTGATCTGGTACTCTCTCGGTTGGTTATGGCAAGGTTTTGTGGTGCATTCCGATGCGAGCTTGCTGCTAATATTGGTGGTGGTGATTCATTTAGGGAAATTATATTTTTATGTATTTATTTATTTTAGTATATTTTAATAATTTATTGCTTTCAATAAAAAGATATGGACGTTGTCTCGGTATTAGCACCTTGCGTGCCTTGTCTGTCCTAGATTTGTTACGAGTCACAACCTCATAGTGGTTGGTTAGCAAAGAGTGCAATATTAACAACTCTATTTACTCTGACAAATCAATGACATAATGAAAATTAAAGATAACTGTACTAGGGACAAACATTATATCAAATAATGTAGCTTCCCTACAATGTAGCCACACAGAATCATACACGACGACTCTCTATTTCATCATGTTATAATACATTACTTATTGTAATTAATTTGGAGTTTAAGCTCGATGTCCTCCTTGTATAATATGGTTTTATTAATTAAAGCTTAAGGGTAGTCGTACCGGTCATTCTTGAAGAAAAAAGTAAATAGATCATAAACCTATTTCCAATGACATTAAATGCAAAACTTATGAATAGTAAATTTTCCAATTCCACAATGAATATTTCCTTATGGAGTCTTCTAATGATGACCAAATGAGTACTTTCAAATGAAAAGTTAATGATGATATGCACATAAAAATTAAAAAATATTAATTAAAATTCAAAACTATAGATGATTGATGATCTAGTTAAATAATCAAATTAAGTTCACGTTCAAGATGGATACTTAAATAATTCATTACCAAAATAAACATTATAGCTTACGAAAAAAAAATAACAGGCCGACGAATTTTTTTCCGTCGGCTAAAGTCTACTTTAGCTGACGAAACAAAAAATCGTCGGCTAAAGTGGATTTTTAGCCGACGAAAAAACATTTCGTCGGCTAAAATAATTTTTTCGTCGGCTATAGTCTGTAAACTATAGCCAACGAAATTTTCAAAGTTTAGCCGACGAAATATATAATTTCGTCGGCTAAAAGTCCTTATATTTCCAGATCTAGACAGCAGCTCATGTGAAAAAAAAACGGGAGAAAAAGATTGGGTGTTGGCGAAATTGTTGGGTGTCGTCGAAATCGGTCCAAAATTAGTTTGTGGTGCTATATATAGGTATGTATATGTGTGTATATCTTGTTTTTGGGTTGATTTAAGAGTTTTATTTGAGTTATATATATATATATATATATATATATATATATTGATTTTGAGTTTTAATTTGAGTTTTAATTTGAGTTAAATTATTGGATTTTGAGTGTGATTGATGAGTTGATCGATTTTAATTTGATAATATATATGAAGTTGTTGTTGTTATATATATATATATATATATATATATATATATTAAGTAGTAGTAGATATATATATATATATATATATATTAATTTGATTATAATATTGTGTTCATGCATATATATATAATATGAATTAAGTAATATTTTGATTATGATTGATGTTAATTGATATATATATATATATATATAATATTGTTATATAATTAGTAATTAATATATATATATATATATATGTGTGTTAATTATTAATTAATTGTACGTTAACTGTAGATAGAATACTAAATGATTTATAAATTTAATTAATTAATTAATTAGAGTTTATACATATATATATATATATATATATGTATATATATTATGTTATCTTTTCAGGATATGGATAAGAGTTGGATTTCGCTTCCAAAATGGGACAAAAGATATGGTAAATGAGTTATTAGTTTTATTGAATATGTGATGAATAATGCTAAAAGGAATACAATTTTCTATTGCTCGTGCACTAAATGTCAGTGTTGCAGCGATATGCATCGATTTGCAATTAACAAGGTTTGACAGCACCTTAAGAGTAATGAGTTTTTGGAGAAGTACACATGTTGGATATATCACGGTGAAACATAATCAGGGGGTCCGCATGATCATGGGCAATTTTTTGAGACGGGCAGTACATCCAACGATCCAACAACGGCCTTCATCAACGATATGTTTTCTTATGAGAGCGGTGTATGCTCTGAAGGACCGTATATGCCTGAGCCGGTGCAGCCCTTCCCTAGAGTTGTCAACACTGCTGGTATTGACAGGTACAACAAACTACTTGCTTTCCAACAGACCCCTGTATACCCCGGTTGTCAGAAGACGGTTCTTCAAAGTATGATGGACGTTATGAAGATTAAAGTTGAGACAAAATCGACTGTGAAGGCAGTTGATGACTATCTACAGTACACTGCTTCGATGCTGCCCCAGGGTCATCGTCTAATGTGTCCTGAAAGATCTTGGGCTTTCCTACATCAAGATCCATGCATGCAGATATGATTGTGTTCTCTTCTGGGGTAAAGATCCAGAAGGGAATGACCTTGGTGACATTGACGCATGTCTAGTATGTCAGAGTGACAGGTATAAGCTGACTCCTGCAGGCAATAGGAAACCTGTGAATGTACTTCGGTATTTTTCGTTGAGGGATAGGCTGGAACGGTTGTACATGTCATCACACACGGCCAAAGCTATGAGATGGCACATTGATAGGGAATTGCATGGCGAAGATACCCTTATACACCCTGATGACGGGGAGGCTCTGAAGCATATAGACTGTGAGTTTCCTCATTTTGTGTCAGAGGTCCGAAATGTGAGGCTCGGGCTCTCATCCGACAGGTTCAATCCTTTTGGCAACATGAGTTTTCAATACAGTATATGGCTGGTGATTTTGGTACCATACAACCTTCGTCCATGGATGTGCATGAAGAAGGAATACAATATGTTTAGTTTGTTGATTCCGGGACCCGGTTATCCAGGGAAGTGTCTCGATGTGTATTTGAGACCCTTGATTGAAGAGCTTAAGTTTTTTTGGGACGTTGGTCATCCCACTTATGATAAGTTCATGCACGAGATGTTCCAGATGCATGTCATGGTTGTTGGTACCATTAGTGATTTTTCTACCCTGGGATGTTGTTGGGCAACATTGTAAGGGATACAAGGCTTGTCTAGAGTGCCTTAGCGATGAGGGGAGCAGTAGTCATTGCAACAAGATATGCAGATTGGGTCACCGTACTCTCCTTCCGTATGATCACGAATGGCGGTTCGATGACAAGGCATTTGATGGGACTGTAGAAAACAGTGTGCCTCTTAGAAAATGGACGGGAAAAGAAATTTTAGCAGTGCTTAATGAGTATGATTTTGGGTAGCTCAGCAATCATTCCAATATTGTGGCGGCAATACCTGACAGACTCGACAGGTATAATTTTTGGACACATAAGAGCATATTCTAGGAACTCCTATACTGGAGTAAGTTGTTGATCAGACACTACCTAGATGTGATGCACATAGAAAAGAATGTGTGTGACAATGTGGTGGGAACAATGCTAAACTTGGAGGGAAAGACGAAAGACGGTCCGAAGGCACGCATTGATCTTAAAAAATGGAGATACGAAGACATTTGTGGTTGAAAGAAGGGAAGAAAAAAATGCCTGAAGCTCCTTACACCGTGAAGCCTGACCAGAAGAACGTAATTTTCAGGTGGATGAGTTTTGTGAAGTATCCTTCAGGCTACGCAGGAAATATAGCCGGGTGTGTAAACATTCGGGACAATAAAATGTACGGGTTAAAGAGTCATGACTGTCATATTCTGCTACAACGTCTCTTCCCTATTTTCATTTGACCGTTCCTTCCCCGTCAGGTGGTGGAGCCGTTAGTAGCGTTATCAAAATTCTTCTAGAAGTTATGCACAAGGGAAGTGACAAAATCTGACCTCCGTGAAATGCAACAAGACATTATTTATATCATGTGTAAATTTGAGAGGATATTTTCTCCAAATTTTTTTGACATCATGCCGCACCTGATGATCCATCTTCCCGAGCAATTTTTGCTTACCGGTCCAGTACACTAAGATCTTAGCCGCCGAATTTGGCTAACAGGCCGACGAAAATCTTAGTACAACAAACTACTTGCTTTTCAACAGACCCCTGTGTACCCCGGTTGTCAGAAGACGGTTCTTGAAAGTGTGATGGACGTTATGAAGATTAAAGTTGAGACAAAATCGACTATGAAGGCAGTTGATGACTATCTACAGTACACTGCTTCGATGCTGCCCCACGGTCATCGTCTTCCTACCACTCATCATAAGGTCTGATGTATCCTGAAAGATCTTGGGATTTCCTACATCAAGATCCATGCATGCAGATATGATTGTGTTCTCTTCTGGGGTAAAGATCCAGAAGGCAATGACCTTGGTGACCTTGACGCATGTCCAGTATGTCAGAGTGATAGGTATAAGTTGACTCCTGCAGACAATAGGAAACCTGTGAAGGTACATCGGTATTTCCCGTTGAGGGATAGACTGGAACAGTTGTACATGTCATCACACACGGCCAAAGCTATGAGATGGCACGCTGATAGGGAATTGCATAGCGAAGGTACCCTTATACACCCTGGTGACGGGGAGGCTTGGAAGCATATAGACCGTGAGTTTGCTCATTTTACGTCAGAGGTCCGAAATGTGAGGCTCGGGCTGTCATCCGACGGGTTCAATCCTTTTGGCAACATGAGTCTTCAATATAGTGTATGGCCAGTGATTTTGGTACCATACAACCTTCCTCCATAGATGTGCATGAAGAAGGAATACAATATGTTGAGTTTGTTGATTCTAGTACCCGGTTATCCAGGAGGTGTCTCGATGTGTATTTGAGACCCTTAATTGAAGAGCTTAAGTTTTTTTGGGACGTTGTTCATCCCACTTATAACAAGTACACGCACGAGATGTTCAAAATGCATGCCATGGTTGTTGGTACCATTAGTGATTTTTCTGCCCGTGGGATGTTGTCGGACAACGTTGTTAGGGGATACAAGGCTTGTCCAGAGAGCCTTAACGATGAGGGGAGCAGTAGTCATTGCAACAAGATATGCAGATTGGGTCACCGTACTCTGCTTCCGTATGATCACCAATGACAGTTCGATGACAAGTCATTTGATGGGACTGTAGAAAACAGTGTGCCTCTTAGAAAATGGACGGGAAAAGAAATTTTAGTAGTGCTTAATGAGTATGATTTTGGGCAGCTCAACAATCATTCCAATATTGTGGCGGCAATACCTGACAGACCCGACATGTATAATTTTTGGACACATAAGAGCATATTCTGGGAACTCTAATACTGGAGTAAGTTGTTGATCAGACACTACCTAGATGTGATGCATATAGAAAAGAATGTGTTCACAATGTGGTGGGAACAGTGCTAAACTTGGAGAGAAAGACGAAAGACGGTCCGAAGGCACGCATTGATCTTTAAAAAATGGAGATACGAAGACATTTGTGGTTGAAAGAAGGGAAGAAAAAATGTCTCAAGCTCCTTGCACCGTGAAGCCTGACCAGAAGAACGTAATTTTCAGGTGGATGAGTTCTGTGAAGTATCCTTCAGGCTACGCAGGAAATATAGCCCGGTGTGTAAACATTCAGGACAATAAAATGTACGGATTAAAGAGTCATGACTGTCATATTCTGCTACAAGGAAATCAGCATGGGATCTTGTTTTCTATGCAAGTAGCTTATCTAGTCTCATTTTGGCTAATCATATGATAACCATGTTTTCGATTTTGAATAAACTGTCCACTGTACCAATATCGCCTGTCATGTCTACTCATATGATTACCATGTTCTTAATGCGAAATAGACTTTGCCATGTTGTTTTCCTCCCTCACATGGTAGACTTCAGACAATTCCCTTGATTAACTGTTGCCTTTCTTTACTGTTGTTGTTTTATGCATGCTCTATACATCCACAAATCCACTATATACTATTGAATCATGTTTTCTTTGCATTTGTGTTCCTCTTCTAGGTAGCACCAGCTGAACTTGAAGGCCTGCTAGTTTCTCACCCTGAAATATTAGATGCTGTTGTCATCCCGTAAGTTGTATTCACTCAAAATTCATAACTTGGTACATATCACAGGACTTGAATAATCGGGAAATTTCCAAAATACAGATTTCCTGATGCTGAAGCTGGTGAGGTCCCTGTTGCATATGTTGTACGCTCGCCAAACAGTTCACTGACCGAAGAAGATATCAAGAGTTTTATAGCTAGTCAGGTAAGGAGGAAACTTCAAGAAAGAGTCATCAGCTTGCAATTTAAATTGATGTCCTTGATGCTATAATTGTCTCCTTGCATTATGATCCAATATATTTCTTGAAACAGGTTGCATCCTTCAAAAGACTGCGACGAGTGACGTTCATAAACACCGTCCCTAAGTCAGCATCAGGGAAAATCCTCAGAAGAGAGCTCATAGAGAAAGTAAGGTCCAAAATATAAGTATTTATTTCTCATTCTCGTGTTTGTTAATTGGATGGAGAGACAGTATACAGAACACCCACAATATCGAACATTTGTGTAATTGCTTTAGAGTTGCAGGTTGTTCACATACTCAGAGTAGGGAAGAAGCTCAGAATGTAGCTCATAAAGAATGTAGTTCATAATAAAATGTAGCTCATATAGCTAAGATGCTCGACTTGTTATTATCTATGATTTCCTTCATCAAACCAAACATATGTTAGTTATGTGGAGGGAAATAGATAGTATAATTCATGGACGCAGTTTCCTATGTCCCAGATTATTCGTACAAGTTTGTGCAGTTGTCATCTCTTCCCTTCCCAAGTTGTCACCAATCTTTACCACTTGATAGTTACCCTGTCATACAGTTAATATTTGACTGGAACATGAGGGGGAGCAAAATCTTTCTTTCCTTTGTGGTTGAAAGAAGGGAAGAAAAAATATCTTAAGCTCCTTACACCGTGAAGCCTGACCAGAAGAACGTAATTTTCAGGTGGATGAGTTCTGTGAAGTATCCTTCAGGCTACGCAGGAAATATAGCCCGGTGTGTAAACATTCAGGACAATAAAATGTACGGGTTAAAGAGTCATGACTGTCATATTCTGCTACAACGTCTCTTCCCTATTTTCATTCAACCGTTCCTTCCCCGTCAGGTGGTGGAGCTTTTAGTAGCGTTGTCAAGATTCTTCCATAAGTTATGCACAAGAGAAATGACAAAATCTGACCTCCGGGAAATGCAACATGACATTATTTATATCATGTGTAAATTTGAGAGGATATTTCCTCTAATTTTTTTTGACATCATGCCGCACCTGATGATCCATCTTCCCGAGCAATTGTTGCTTACCGGTCAAGTACACTATACTTAGATGTATCCCATGGAAAGGTATGTTTTTTACACCTAAAAATAAAGTGTCACCAGTGAAAGTGTTAAGTGTGTTGAGCCCCTAAAACTTGAAAGAGGCTTTGAAGAGTGCTTTGGATATATAATCATAACATATTACAACAATTTATTTATATATAGACAACTTAGAGACTACAAAGCTTATGTAGCTAACAAATCCGCCTCTGAAGGATGTATAGCTGAAGCATATATTGCGCACGAGTGCGTCACCTACATGAAGTTGTATTTAGGAGCATTGAAGGAAACTCCACAAACCATACCGGTAGATGTACCGAAGTTCAACCTGTTCATAGTCTCTAATGATGTTGAAGTTTATGAAATTTTACCAGACTCCTACAAATTGCAACCACATGAGCTAGTCATAGCTCATTGGTGGGTATTGATTAACTGTCCAGAAGTTGAATACTGGAAAGACATCCATTTATATTGTCCAGACATTCAAGGTGATCTCGACTACCACAACAAGGAGTTCGCGAACTATTTTGCGGCTGGGTATGTAATTCTTTATTTTTGTTCATGACTCATTCATTGCATAATTATTCATATTTACAATACATTGAATATTTGGTTGCAGATGAACCATATTCAATTCGATGGTCACCCAAATTGGTCGCACAAACTAACACTTCTAGCGATGAAGCCGATAATGTCAAGAGTTTATCTGATGTGCAAGGTGAATGACGTGCAATTTATATGTGAACAGAGAGACAACAGATGGAGAACACAAAATTCTGGGGTGATGGCGCATGGTGGGCGGAATGGAGTTGATTATTACGGTGTTCTCGATTCAGTGGAAGAACTCGTTTATGGGCAAGGCATGACAGTGCACCTCTTCAAGTGTAGATGGTTTGATACTAGAAGCCCGCAGAGCATGAAGATTGATCAGTATGGAATTTTATCGGTGAACACTGCTACAAGCTGTTACGAAGATGACCCGTTCGTTTTTGCCACATCGATAAAACAAGTGTTTTATCTTGATGACCTTGTTAAGAGTGACGCATGGAAAGTCGTCAACCTTGTGCACCCTCGAAATATTTACCGGGCGGCTACACTTGGAGAGGTCAAAGACGAGGAAGAAGATGTTGCGTATCAAGAGCCCAGTGCAATAGGTATTCTTGACTCCTCTGCAATTCGCCTTAAAAATTTTAGAGCGGGTCGTTCGGTTCAAATTCTTGATTTAGACGCAAGGCTTATTGATGTGGATCCAAATCAAGAAACAGACGACGACTCTTGTGATGAAGAAATGCATAGATTGCCAGAAATTAATTCTGAGACCGAAGAAGACTCATCGGATGATTCCGATTACGAGCCTTCTTAATTAGTTTGAATTTGTAATATAAATTGATGTGTGTTTTATATGCTACAAGCTGTTGAATTCATAATTTAGTTTAATTTTGGTGATATATGAACAGGAAATTGGTATGATTACATTAAACAACCTGTTTTTTATGTATTTTTCATTTTTACACGATGAAAAAATGATATATTCGTCGGCTAAAAAAATCTTGGCCGACGAATACCCTAATTTTTCGTCGGCTAAACTATAAACCCTATACTATAGCCGACAAAAAATTAGGGTATTCGTCGGTTAAAGCTAAATAAATAAAATAATAATTTATACCACTGGTTGCATCTCATCGTTTTGAAACTATCTGTAGTTGAAGGTCCGGACAGAATACGTAATTTAGACAGTCAAATTACCGTTTCTTTGCGTTTAGGGGTTTGACTCACGGGATTGACCATCCAGATGAAGTCCTTAACCTTATCGGATCAAGCTGAAAATTTACCCACACACATGTTTCAACGATATCTGACGGTCGAATTTTTGTTTCACAAGATTAAACTTATAAATTGGACATAAATTTAATAAATTAGTATAAAAAGTACTATAGCCGACGAAATATTAGTAAATTCTTCGGCTATAGTATTGTAACTAACCGACAAATTTTTTTAATTCATCGGCTAAAGTGGAACTATAGCCGACGAAACACTTAGTTTTAGCCGACGAATTTTTTATCTCGTCGACTATACTTCTTTCTATATATCAATACCCAACGACAGAACCCTAACATTTTATCCTCTCTCCTCTCGGCCTCCACTCCATCCGCTCCCTCTCCTCTCGGCCTCCACTCCGCTCCTCTGCCTCCCACATCCACTGCCCTCTCCCAAACAATTAAGGTATGTTATTCGATGTATATATTGAATTATATAATTATTTTCAACTATTGATGTATATATTGAATTATATGAATTTATTGATGTATATATTGAATTGAAATTTTTGTTAATTTGGTATATTTGTTATTGAAATTGTGAATATTTAATAAATTTGGTATATTAAAATATTAATTGGTATATTTAATATATTTGTGATAATGTTGTTAATTTTTTATAATTTGGTATATTTGTGTATAAAAATATTAATTGTTATTAATTTGGTATATTTAATAAATTTGGTATATTAAAATTTTAATTGGTATATTTAATATATTTGTGATAATGTTGTTAATTTTTTTATAATTTGGTATATTTAATAAATTTGGTATATTAAAATATTAATTGGTATATTTAATATATTTGTGATAATGTTGTTAATTTTTTTTATAATATGGTATATTTAATAAATTTGGTATGTTAAAATTTTAGTTGGTATATTTAATATATTTGTGATAATGTTGTTAATTTTTGATAATTTGGTACATTTTTGTATTAAAATAGTAATTGTTATTAATTATACAAATTAAAATTTTAATTATTTAATAAACAGGATGAAAGACTTGTTTAGTAAAGCTAAGGGTTCAAAGGGCCCTCAAGCGTCGTTTCAGGACCCAAGGACAGCCCGACGTGCGTCTCTTCTGGAGCCGACGGAGAGACAGCCGGGGGCCACACATTCCTCCAGGCAGCCGGACGCCCATCGCTCGAGGCAGCTGAGCGTCCCTCACTCTTCGAGGCAGTTGTGGCCTCCGACTCAGGCGGAGGTCTCTGTACCACGTATGCCTGAGATACACAGGGCACAGACTCCGGGCCCTAATGTTTCAGAGGGTAGGTCTTCTGGGGTACAGATGCCGCCGCCTCTTCTACCTTTCGCGGTTGATACCGGCATTACCGGCAATCGATGACTCAGGGACGCCGATTTATCCACTGCCCCCGCAGGTGGCCCCATCAGCGGCATACATGTTCGTGTCTTATGGTACGGATTTAATTTCTGCGAGGATATCATCATCGGCGACAGAGTCAGAATCCGCCGCGTCCGTCCCAACGCCCTCAGGTAATGATATATAAATAATTTGTTTTCTTATAATGTCATAATTAGAATAATCTATTAATAATCAATTTATGATTGGCACCGTCAGAGCCAAGCTGACAAGGAAGAAGAGAGGTCCCGTCACAGGGAAGGCTCTCGAGAAGACCGTGAGTACCTCGGGAAAGATCGTTATCGATACTGACGAGGATGGGAACGTAGTATCGGGCGGGAAGATGAGGATGTACTCCGGCCGCTTGGGAGCGCTCATTAGGGATAGAGTCCCTATGTTGTGGTCAGACTGGGGCGAGGTCCCACAGGAGGTTAAGGACATGGTCCACAACGTAATTTGGGTAAGTATAAAAAATTTACAATTAACATTATATGTTACATTGTGGATTTAGGAAAAACTAAACTAATAAACGTTATAATGCAGGTGTGGTTTGACGTTCCCCAGCACCTGAGGAACACCTGGGCGGACGTTGTGAAAAAACAAAATTATATGTGTAATTAATAATATTTATAATTTTTTTGTCGTATCTATAGGTACAAGGAGTGGAAGAACGAGTTACGGACCTACTAGACTACACATGGGAACGAACGTTCTGGTACCCGCCTTGAGTTCCAGTTCAGGGAATACGAGTGACGTTGGCTTCTGATATCCAAATTCAACAACCCTCATAAACAGGTAATTAAAAATAATAATTTCTTATATTGTTATTAATTAGTACGTTTTAAAATATTTTACTAATTTTTTTTCCTTTATAGGCCGTTTCCCGGACGAACGCTCAAAACCGGCAACGCAACACAAGGAACCATCATGTCGGTTCTAGACCGTTCGCATAGTTGATGGATGAGATGGCCAGGGAACATCCAGAAGTCAACCGGTACGTCTATACGTACGAGAAGACATATCCTGACGCCCAAAAGAATATTGTAAGTCATTTTAAGTTTTCAAAAATTTTAAATTATATATATATATATATATTTCAAAATGTTAATTAATTATTTTTTCCTATCCAATTAAGCGAGGGTGAGACAGACTAATGACGAGGTGATGACTGCTATAATGAGGGAGACATGGCCAGACACGTAGGAGGAAGACATGTCCGAAGTCATGTCTCTGATCGACACTTCGGATCTCAGGGTTGGAGCGAGGATCATGGGCACAACATTCGTCGGCTAAAGTTATAGCCGACGAATTTGGCTAACAGGCCGACGAAAATTTTTCGTTTTCGTCGGCCAATCTACTGATTCGGGTAGTGATTGCACATAGCTAGATTGATATTTCTTTTTGATAATTTTATTAGTGAAGTTGTAGCTAAAGTGGGGCTTGCATGCAAGCTTGATTTGTTACAATCTTAATTGACCTACACATAACGACAGAATATCTCATCGCCATCCCAATATGTGGGAAATTTCTTGCTGTTAATTACTATTATGCTCAATCTTTGTGGTATAAGGCAATCAATTTATTGATTCTTAATACAATTTTTTCTACAAACACAATAGTTAAGGCTGATGAATAAGGAACAATCTCCTTCATCCAGCAACAAGTACGTACCTAACACTCAGATAAATATATTATTTTGGCAATTGATATATCATAATCCCTATCAGAGAAACGTGTATGGAAAAGCAACGCAAGTGTTAGTCCCTGGACTTCCATATAATATTTCAGGTAAGTTTCCCAGTTAATTACCTATGCAGTTCCAGGCTTCCTGCATGCGCCTAGCTTCCCTATATGTTATTGCATTGCATATATATAGCACGCAGTCTTGGGGGACTTAGAAATCCAAAGTGAATCTGATACTGCTCCGAAAGAAAACTAATGGGCGAGCCAAATCCGATAATGGCTTATGTAAGATCGATGGACCGATCTCTATGTTTTACTGATCTTAATTATATATAGTGCTGATTACATTTTCCTGGGATTAATATATACAGCAGACACCGAACAGAAGCGAGCAGGAGTTGAGGTTCAGGAGTTCTGTCGATAAAAACCAGATGGATGTGTTGATTCATATCCGGGGATCTCCTTCCCAGCTGCAGCAACTGTTTCAACCTTCACCAGGTAGCAGCTAGATCTAGGGTTTTTACTGCAAATTGATGCCTTCAAGTGTTATTGTTTAGTCGAAGTCGGTCATGTCAGCTACATGTCACTCTATTCTGTAGGCATTTTTCGTCAAATTGCGCCTGCTTTTCACACTAAAACATAATATACTGATAATAACTTGAGGTTTTTTATATACAAATAAACCTAAATCACCAAGAGAGATGATTTCAAATATCGTTGAAGTTTTATTGAAACTAAATTGAGCACGCAAAAACCATTTTTCTTGACAATTACGTTCAGTACCATTAGTATTATTTACTATATATGATGCAGCGCGCAAACAGTAAAAATGAAGAAGATTTGGAACATCAATCATCCTACCGGCCTGCATGAAATTAAAACTTTTGTACGTGTTCTGTTCTTCTAATGTACAGTTTCAAAAATATAATTTTGGCGGTTGAGCTTATGCGCGCAGGAGGTTATTATGGAACAGCAAGATCAATAGAAGGAAACAATTGCTCATACTGTGAACCTGACTATTCTAGAAGCCCAGGTATCATTCCTTTCCAAAGTAAGCTCCTCGGACGAGAGGAAACTATTTTTGTTGGTTTTTTTGGTAATAGACTTTCATAAATGAAAAACTAAGCAAAGAAGTGAGTGAACCAAACATATGATAAAGTAGGCTGGGTTCAACTCTAAAACCAATTATCAACAGAGAGAATAGCTCAAATCCTTGTAAATCATAAGCAAAGTCTCATTTTTTCCGATGTGGAATTTATATATCAACCGTATGAGAGTCATACAAAAGAGAGGATATATATATAGGTCGGACCATCATAAAACAAGATTTCTGGTCGCTTGCTCTAATGTTATTTAAAAAAATTAAACAATTCTTTCAAAAGAAACATACTAGCTAAATTATTCAACTCGATCTCTAGCTTGAGATTTTGATCAACTTTGTTTGTGATTCTGTTAAAGGGGAGCGCTTTCAAGAACTAAAAAGGGATTCAAGGGATCCAAAGATCAGAAAAGCATACAAAAAGCAGTCTGGTGGTGGTTGTTGCATAATCTTCTCTCCTTTGGTAAAGCTAGTGGAATGCTTATCCTTGGTGTTAAGTTGTTGCTTTTAACTTGATGAAGAGTGCCAAACAAAGAATCTGTATGTGCATGCATAAGAGCTTGACTTTAGCTCTTCAAGTGAGTAAGGCTTTCATGTTTCGACATTGTAAGAGCTACCAACATGAAATTATGTTATGCACTGAGGTGTGGTACTGCATGTGGTACTCTCGTGTGTGTGCCTTTGCTCATTCTTAATGTAAATCTTCTTTATTTTCTATGTAAGTATGTGTTATGAGTGAATATTATGTTGTGCTCTTATTTTCAATCCGCACCTCACTCTCTTTTGATGTCTATGATACTTGAACTACCCAAAATGCAACATTCATTATGATAATTATGTCAATAACCAACAAGCTACGCATAGCTCATACAAACATTTTTTTGGTATTTTTTGTCTTAAGACTCTTAATTAGTGAAAATCTAGGGTCATCAAACTATACATATTACGTCATGCGCGTACCAACAAAATTATATATTAAACATAACGAGCTAGTTTACAATGACTCGGCCATTTTGTCATGTAAGTCAGTGGCACCTACGTACTCTAGCTCGATCAACTTGAATGTCCTTGAACCGTTCCAGATCTCTATGCTTGATGTATATTATGTATTAACACTTTTCATCAACTTGAATATATATATATATATATATATATATGTATATATATATATATGTATATATATATATATGTATATATATGTATATATACGCACCAAAGGGTTTGGTGCGGAGGTGTGATTTTGCCACACTTTTTTATCTTAGTTTCAGATTTTAACCGTTTAATATCTAGGTATATATGTATAGATCATCTTTAAAAAATTTCATCTCATTTGGTGATCGTTAAGGCATTGAAATCTGTGATTTACCATGAAGAAAACTGACGGTTCTAGTTAAACAGTTCATGAACCGTCCTTTTTTTTCATGGTAAATCACAGATTTGAATGCCTTAACGATCACCAAATGAGATGAAATTTTACAGAGATGATCTATACATATATACCTAGATATTGAACGGTTAAGATCTGAAACTAAGATCGAAAAGTGGGACAAAATCACACATCCGTACCTGAGAATTTTTGTATATATATATATATTACGAAACCCATAATCATTTGTTTAAGCAAAGAAAAAGTCCCAATATCAACTTACGTAACCAGAAGTATATGATTTGATCGACTACGTACACATGAACTATCCGCGTTCATCTCACTCACGCGTCACCATTTCTGCAGCAAATGAGAAGTTCTATTAATTAGGGATTATGGCTGGATATGCCTCCAATTATTGGTTTGTTCTTTATAATACAGATGTTTATTTAATTTCTTGAAAGATATTTGAAGGCAAGAGCGTACTATAGATGATTGATATAATCATGTAAATTTCCTGTTAGATTTCTTGGATGACAATGCATTGTGGAAAAATTGAAGACTAGTATATATATAACTGAAGTTGTTAATTAGTGATGATAACTGCTCTAACTCAATTGCATGCCGACCTGAATGTAATATAAAGAAGTTGCAAGATTTTCATTCATGATTGACCTATACATAACGACAGAATACAATTGCCATATAAAATCCAGTCCCAACACCATTGGAAATTGCTTGGCGATCGATCAATAATCTTAAAATCAAGACAATGGTTTGTTGATGACCATTATCCTAGAAACGACAAGTTGAGGCTGTTATGATAATCTTCCTCATCCATCATCATCAAATACCTAACACCCAGAGATTCATATTATAGTGGCAGTTGACGCGTACACTACAGTGTTGGACGTCCCTGGACTTCATATAATATTTCAGCTAAATTTCCAGTTAATTACCAATGCAGTACTTCTCGAGAGCCTGGCTAGCTTTCCCAAGATGCATTGCGTCTATAAAGTAAGAACGCAGTATTTTCGAACTAAGAAATCAAATGTGAATTGGTCTTATAAGCTCGTAAAGAAAACTAATGAATCAGCCAACCGATAATGGATTATGTAAGTTCATCCAACTGATCCAAGTACACATCGAATGAAAAAACAGGTCTCTATGTTTCAGTTGTCTGTAGCTTACTATCTCTAACTGTGTTAATGGTGAGAGACGATTAATGGTTTATCTATATTTCTTGTATGAACACAGCAGAAATCGAACAGATGCGAGCTGGAGTGGAGGGACGGGAGTGTCGATAGAAACCAGCAAATGGATGTGTCGATCCAAATCAGGGGCTCTCCTGCCCAGCTCCGCGAATTGTTTCAAGGTTCACCAGGTATATAGTTAGATCTAAAGTTCATGCATAATGCAAAGTCATATATGCATACTTGGAAAACTCTGATAAACTTCTTTTTCAAAGACCTTTGATATGACAATATAATGTTTGTTTGAGCAATTAATTGTTTACTATCAATTCCGTCACCAGTTATTCAAACTTCATTGATATGACAATGCTTGTTTGAACCCTAAACCCTAAGGTCTTAGACATTCTTTACCCATGTTTTTGTTCTTCTCACTGTTTCATTTAAGAACCAAACTCAGAACACACATCTACGTACGTTCAGTATAACTGACTTCTTTTTTGGCCGTTGAGCTTATGCAGGGGGTCATTACGGAACAACAAGATCAATTAAAGGAAACTATTATAGTAACTCAGGTACTTTGAATCGGAGTTTATTCATATAATATAAATTTTGTACCAATTGCTAATTTGGAATTGCCATTCTCAAAAGTCACCGGATTGTTGTTTTGATGAACGTATATACACCTATATAGTATAGCAACCTTGAAGGAGCCACACCAACGAGGTTTGACTCAGTTGGCAAGGACGGGCTTGTGGTGGAGACTCCATCCGAGTTTCGATTCCCGCTACCAACAGGCCTCGTTTGGTTCGCGATCTGTAAATTCCTGTGAAAATCCATACCTGGAGGCTGATGTGACAGACATGTGTCCACTGTCAGTGCTTCAGGGTTGAGGTTGCAGGTATGCCCTGACGATGGTGGTGTAGCGTAACCAAGCTCTCACCTCAACTTTTAAGAAACCAAACTTTGAAGGAGCCACAGTGAAAGCTTAGCAAGTCGTCGAACACAGACTTAATCTTTTTAAATTTAATTTCTGGAACTTAAACTGAAGTGTTTCCGATATAAACCTTCCGCTTTGATTTGGTCTCTTTTTCAGAAGAAAAGAAATGGTTTTCTTTTTCACTTTGGACTGTAATTCTCAGTTTAGGAATGGTTATTTCCATAAACTTGCATCCTAATATTTGTTCAAATTAATATCATCTTTAAGTCATTTACAGAAAATGTCTTTAGTTTCGTCAAAGAAACATTATAATTTCTTTTCAACATGGCCAATTATCTCTTGTGATTTTGATTTACTTGGTTTGTGATTGTGTTTAAGGGGTGCAATTGCGAGAGCTAGAAAGCGAATCAAGGGACACAAAGATCAGAAAGGCACAACACAAGCAGTGTTGTGGTGGCTGTTGCGTAATCTTTTCTCCATTGGTTAAGCTAGTGCTATGTTTATCCGGGATGTTAAGTTGCTGCTTGTAACCCTGTCGAATAAGTGAGCTATGTTTACATAAGAACTTACATATATATGTACTCAATCTTCAAGACATTGTATGATCAGCAGAAACTTGAAGAAAAAAAATGCTACTTTGTGAGTGAGTATTAAGGTATGAGAATTGTACGTGTATGTGTTGTCAAGCGCGTTACAACACGCCTATAAATGAGTTGTGCAAAACGAGCTACTTAACAATTGAATGCTCGACTTGCCATATATATATTGAAAGAAGATGGAGAAGAACCCTGACCCGCAAATGCAACAAAAAATACATTATTGAAAGCAAAGTACACTGACAGATAAAAGACTTTAGTCAACGAAATTACCAAAAATAGGCTAATGAAATTTTTTTTCGTCGGCTTTTAGCTGACGGAAAAAATAATTTTCAGCTAAAGTAATTTTTTCGTCGACTATAGTCAATGAACTTTAGCCGGCGAAATTTAAAAAGTTTAGCCTATAAAATTAGGGTATTTCGTCGGCTAAAGTACATTTTAGTTACAAAATTGCACTAGGGATATTTCGGTGTCTGATTGACTATTATGATACCAATTTGGAAGCGGAACGGGCGTACGAGTCAAACACATGGCTAATGCCATGACATATGACCTTTTTCAGCTATCCGAGTTCGTTTAAGGCTTCAAAATGACGTTTTTTTAAACACTTAACACATGAAAACGCCCATATCTACATTTATATGAGGTATTTTGGTCGAACCTTCAACACAACAAACTCTCACCATGATAAGATGCAGCTGCCCATCTAAAAATTTTGAGATATTTACTTCCTTCTCCTTCTACTTATCCTTTCTTATCCTCCTCCTCCCCCGCGGCTCCTCCTCCTCCACCGAGGCACCTCCTCCTCCAAACACCGCAGAAAAAATTTAAACTTTAGGCGGAAAAATGAAAAAGAAGAAAAAAAAAGCAATCGTTCAAAATAAACTTTAGGCGACGAAATTTAAACTTTAGGCGATGAAATTTAAGCGACGAAAAATTTCTTCGTCGGCTTAAGTGACGAAATTTTGTCGCCTAAAGTCCAAAAATTCGTCAGCTAAAGTCCAAACTTTAGGAGATGAAAAATTTCTTTGTCGGCTAAAGTGTGGACTTTAGCCGACAAATGTCAATATTTTCGTCAGTTAAAGTATAGCCGACGACATTTTTCCGACGATACTTTAGCCGACGAAAAAGTTTAACAGGCTGACGAATTTTTTTCGTTGACTAAAATCTTTTTTCTGATAGTGGTAGTTAGTGTTCACTTGATTAGTTATCGACAACGAGATTTATATTCAATCATCATTAGATTTACATCTAATGGTTAAAAATAGAGCAATTCTACTTAAAAATAATTCTCTCAATTTACATTTAATAGTGGCTAACCATCAATCTGATCCCATCGAAAGCATATATATAAAACTAGTAGAAGTAGATGAAGAGACAAGATCAGATGGCATTGTCAAATTAACTAAGAACTCGGAAAGGTCATGGTGCCCAATAGTGCTGAGGATTAAAACATGTTCCCCAAATGATGAGATTATTACTCCTAATTCGTCAAATGATGCATCATGAGAGCATCTCCGCCCTATGACTGGAAAAGTAGGTTTTGTGTCAGAGTTTCAACAAAAAATTGAACTTTCTCATTTATCTTGATATTTACAAACTGTTAAAATGCTTGATAATATAAAATATAATTATATACATAAATCTAAATAAATATATATTTGCACAGGCTCTCTAATACATATGTATTTGATTTTTTTAATTTTTTTTTTAAAATCAAATTGACATGTGAAAGCACATGTTAAGAGCCTAACAGAAATAAATGAAAGTAGACGAAGGGAGAACTTAGCAAGGCCGCGGCTAGCAACAGTTCTAATGCTCTCCAAGGTCACTAGCACGGTGCCTTTGATGGTTGGTGACGCTTCCTTGAAGTTTTTTTGAAGGAACCTAGCTTAGAGTGAGAGAGTAAAACAAGTGTAACGGGAGAAAATTATGAAATATATATATATATATATATATATATATATATATATATACACATATGGGAGAGTGCAGGAAAATGTAATGAAATGGGGTGAATTGGTGTATGAAGGGAAATAATTTCTTTCATATTTGGTCAAATAGAAGTAGGGTACAGACCTGTAAAATGCTGACCCGACCCGACCCTAAGATATAATACCCACATATTACCTGGTTCTAGGCTTTTTCAGTCCTTGGTGTTAAATGGACATGACAGGGTAGGCCCTATCACAAATATGTGAAGCCCAAGCCCGATCATTAGGCGGGTAAAGTCAGACCTGCAAAACCTGTCCTATTGTTAGCCCACGATTTATGTATAATGAAATAATTAACTTCTACTTTAAAAAGTTTTATTTTGTTAAAAGTTGAACCTTTGTTTTTGAGAATATAACTATAATACATTTGTCTATTGAACCAATGTATTTTCTTGTTTTATCAATCACAATTATAAGATATATGAAATCAAATGTGAGTTAATCATTTATTAATATGGGTCGAGGTTGACCAGGGCCATAGGTCGGCCCTAAATTATACTATATGAGCTAGGCTTTGTACCAGCTCATGGCTTTGAAAGTGTTACATATATCTTACCCTTTTTAAAATGGATCGCACAAAACCCGTCCAATAGCTTGGACTGGATGAGCCCAAGAACCTATTTTTTGAGCTGTTTGAGTAAATCGTCGACGCTGAACTGAAATTTACAGGCCTAATAACGTAACCTATAGCAGAAATACTAGCTACTTGGGCCATGAGGGGATCATCCCCCATTAGTAATTCTCCTTACAAAAACTACCCTCACCGATGACAGGTGATCCAAAGCATCATGAACGTCCTAAACAAGATGACCCATAAATGTTTTTGAACCCTATCGACCAATCTAACGTGTTTTAGAAATATATCCTACCCTGTTTTGGGAGTTTTTTTGTCTAAACTGCATAGAGTTGATTTTTTTGAAGGGGAATATTCTCATGATCATTGATCATAAACGACCTTAACGGTCAAATACATGAGGATTCAAAGATCACTCAAGTACAAGAGTTCAAATATGAAATAAGACTAGAATGAAAAAAACAAACCAGGAATTGGAAAAACAGCCTCAACATTATGTGTCCAAAAAAGTGGACCCAAACTAGAAAGTAATGAACCTGATGAACCAAATACCAGCTGTCCTGCTTTGATGAGAGGCCTCAGTCCCCGATTGGTGTACCTTTCATCAATATGAGAACTTGAACCAGCATTAGGGTCAAACCAAGGATCTTTCCTAGTTGAACTAGGAAATCTACCCCTTCTAGGGATTACTCCTCCTCGGCCTTGGATTCGAGGCTTGTCTCGACACTGGAATACGCAGATCTTGGCTCCATAGAATCCGACGCAGTTTCGTCCAGAACGAGCTTCTTGTTCTTGCTGCCCCGTGGGCGCCCCGGTCCTCTATTCTTTTTTGAAACTTTCTTTGGTGATTTTTCGGACCTCCTGATTACCAATTCACCTCCATCAGCGATGCTAAATCCCATTTCATCAGGTTGCAAAGATGAGGGCTTCAAATCCAATGCAAGCTAGACCCGTTTACAACCGGAGACCTCATCCTCCTCTCTAACACGGCGGAGACCAGCTACCTTGGCCAGAGAGGGAAAGCAAGAACTTCTCGGATCTTCACCGATTTCTTCTCCTTTGAGAACATCGTTGCCAGAGTTGGAGATACCGGAACTGTTAGGGTTTTGGAGGAGTTAGCCCTGAAGACCATTGGCGGTGCCGTCGTGGGTTGAGGCGGGACATGATTAGGGTTAGGAACTACTACTTCACAAGAACAAACTTCGCCGCCATGATTAATCATAGCACATGTACGACATTTCCCTACAAGTCTCTCATACTTGTAGGTGACTCAAATCAAGTCCACCGAAGACATCCTGAGGCGACGTTCCAAGCGGACCGGTTTATGCAGAGGCAGGTTAACACGAACCCAAACAGTTCCTTCATTGAAGCTTCGGGGATCTACTTGTAGAACATAGCCAATAGTCTCCCCACCAACCTAGGTGTCACCGACAGACCTTGGATTTAAACCCAAATCCATATGAAATCAAGGGAAACAGACATAATATCAGAGAATCTGTCATAATCATTAAGCAGTACCATAGCTCTCTGATAAATCTAGGGCCCTGCTTTCTTCACTCAATTCTGGTCTCGATCAGAAGCAAAGGAGAACAGGAATCTATCTCCCCTTGCTTACACTTCCATCGAGATGGAGAGCCTCCACATGGAACGGGCACCGCTTCTGAATGCGTCAAAATTGATCGTCCTTATAGTATTGAGACGACTAATAAGGTAGAATCTTGATGCTATGAATCCGCTGTCTGGACACCAGAGATTTTCCAAATCTACCGATTCATCCTCGTTACCAAACAGAGCTTAAATATGAGGCTAGCAATGACGGAGGCCGTCGAAGCTACAGAGCTTTTCTTCAACATGGAGACGGCTGTCATGGATATGGGTAGAGGGATGCCACACAGCAAAAACCCTAGCTCTATAGAGAGAGAGGAGAGAGGAGGCCGCGGTATTAGGATTTTTGTAGAAAAACGAATACTTAACTTCAGAGTTGATTTAAATTGCTTCTTCTAAGTAATTTCTACGGAAATGTATAAAGTCAATATTTCGGGGATCAAAATGATATTTAAATGGCTTGAGCAAAATATACATTTTAACCATTATTGAATATATATATATATAGACACACAAGTATCTTGTAATGAGAGGATTTTCCCTAGTCTTTCCTAAGGATAGGGCATTAGACCACGACCTAATTCTTGATACATTTTAATTGGCATCTCAACCATTCAATTTCTATCTGTTAAAAATGGTGATATATATATAGATGTATATCAGATTTTATGTTTTTTAGGAAAAATGATAAATATCCATTGATCAAAGATCACACGATCAAAAATTGTTAAGCATGAATACACTACTAGAAAAATAACTATAGCCGATGTAATTTTTCGTCGACCTGTTACATCATTTCGTCGGCTAAGAAGTCGTCGACAAAAGATCGTCAGCAAAAGGTCGTCAGCGAAACTTTAGCCGAAGAAATAAATGTGCATCGTCGGCCAAAGTCCTTGATTTTAGCCTACGACAAAATGTGTCGTCGCCTAAAGTTGATGACTTTAGCCGACGAAACAAACTGTCGTCGCCTATAATCCAGAACTTTAACCGACGACAAAGACTTTAGCCGAAGAATTTATGGACTTTAACCGACAAGTTTTCATTGGCCAAAATGGATGAATATCGTCGACTAAAGTCCAAAATTTCTGAAAAAAATACAGATTTTAAATTTCCATTCCCATAACCTAAAAATTCCACAAAAAATGTTCCACGACACCCAAAATGATAACAAAACAAATTTTCATTAACAAACATAAACATTTCAATTTATTAACTAAAAATAGTAAATTTTATGTTCATTACTTAAACAAACTAATCACTGGTTGAAATCTAACTGATATAAATAACTAGGTTTATCACCATCCTCATGCTGCTTTGGTATTGGTGGGGTTGTAGGCTGAGGCAGGAGTTCTTGTTGTACGACATCGGCAAACGTATCATATATTCATACATTTGTGCTTGAAAAGCTTGTTAGGCGGCTTGTGACCTTCTGTGCTCACCTTCCAACTCTTGCATCATTCTGTTATGTTTCTATGCAGCCTCTCATTCTCCATTGTCTGTCTCTGAAATTGCTCTTGTAGGTGAGTGTTCTTGGTAGACGAGGACTTGCGTGTGAAACCTGGAGTTTTCTTCAGAACCCCATCCTCTTCTTTTCCTAGACCTCAATAGTAGAAGTTGTTCGCTCGTGATTGGAAGGCGTGGCCCATAATCCTTGCCCTTACCATCAAATCAGCATGATTAATCTGAGAGATGGCTTGGGGGAGGTCTTCATCTTGCTCCTCTGGGAATTGCTCTTTGACTATCTGAGTTAACACAACCTCAGCCCTTTCCCTCACTTTCGCCTAATTGACAAGAAAAAAAATAAATTAGTAAAGAGTTAAACATATATAAGCAAAATTGTTAAGTTAAAAGGGTAAAGAGTCTAACAATATCTTCCTCGGACTGAGGATATACTTTCTCGTATATATACATGTACGGTTGACTTCAGGATGTTGTGATGCCGCCTCCTCCATCTAGCTCGCGAAAGGTCTAGAACTAGCATGATGGTTCTGTGTGTTACGACCCCCGTTCGCCGCGTTTGTGGTACAAATAGTCTTGTTGGATAAACATAATTTAAAAAATATTAGTGAATTAATTTTTCCCATGAATTAATATAAATGAACACAAAAATGAAGTTACATACTTGATGTGAAGGGTTGTTGAAATGGGCTAGAATCCACTTCCACTCGTACTCCCTATATTGGAACTCCACATGAGTACCGAACGATGATTTCCATGCAACTTTCAGTGCTTATGGAGCTCAGTTTTCCACTCCTTGTGCCTATATATGTAACAAAATTATTAGAACAATGATCACACAAAATATACTAAACAAGTTAAAAATTATAAGTCCCCACCTTTTTCCTTGAGTATCGTTTGCCCAGGTGGATTTTAGGTTGTCAGGAACATCAAACCACACCTGCATTTAACAGTGTATATGTGTTTATTATTAGTTGTGCATAATAGTTAATAAGATTTTAAATACATAATATTATCAAAAAATAATTAAACTCACTGACATAGCATTGTTGACTATGTCCTTCACATCATAGGGCACCATGGACCACTCCCCACAGAAAAGGGACTTTGTCCCTTATGATAGCTCCTACGTGGCCGTTATACATCCTCGTCTTCTGGCCCACTAAGAAATTACCATCCCCGTCACATTCTATGATAATCTTCTCGTGCGTCTTGACTGTGTTATCAATATCCTTGGTTGTGACGGGGCAACTTGTCTCTTTTTGGCAGCGGCGGTGTCTATGATGTAAACAAAATATTATGATTAAAATCCATTACACCCATTTATTCTTAAGTTTAATTTAAAAAAAATATTCAGTTTATTTACCCGATTTCGACGAGGCTGTGTTTGATACCCTCACACTAAACAACGGTGTATCAAACGGTTGGTAAATATATGCTTCTTCCAGGGTCAGACAGGGAAGCTGTCCCGGAATAGGCACTACTCCACGAGCATCTACTCTAGGTATGGTAGGTACCATCTGTGGCATGAAGAGATGAGGCGACAACATTTGTACCTTAGACGACGAGGTAGCTGAAGCACCAGCCGATCGAAGATGTAGAAGGAGATGACCGGTTAATGGGAGGCATACAAACATCTCCCGGAGCTGTAGATGAAGAGGGTCAGTTAATGGGAAGCATACGGACACCGCCTGGAATGGCGGTAGTAGAGGAGAGAAGATTGCAGGTAGTCTGGTGACGGAATGGGGGACCCCTTCGTCCTGAAAAGCTGCCTCGAGCTTTATGATGGCTTATGTACTGGCTGATCTAGTAGTACAACTCGTCTCAATTTTTCCTCCTACCTTTGCCGAATTTCACTTCAAGTATCAAGCTCCTAATAAAAAGGGATAACCATTAGTTCAACAAACTAAGATTCTGCAACAAGAGATAAATACCAAAATAGTTTATTTCACAATAATACAAACAAATTTTTTGCACCTGCCATCTTAAAACTGAAAACTGTACAAAACTGTTCAGATTTTTACTTTTAGTTCTCATGACTTGTGGCAGACAAACATAAGAAACTTTGAGAGTTGGAAATCATCAAAATGATTTTTCTTGAATTATTTAAGAATTTCCAAAGATTAGCTTCAGTTTTATCTTTTTCTGAAAATTTTCTAATGTGTGCCTAAACTAAGAATTTAAAAGAAAGGAACTCTATGTAATGCAAGGCTTCTAATTACTGAACAAAGACACTGGTGTTTTAACAAGAAGAAGACACACACAAAACTTGCAATTTAAATAGCTGAATTAAATCATCACATAAGCTACTAACAGAAGGTAACAAGGACAAGTCTTAACTTCAAAATGTTTTGATAATTTTAGGAAATCTAAAAGTCATGGTTTCTACCTTCAAAATAACATGTATAGGAACATCATAATCTCATCTCTACATAAGTATAATTTTTCTAACAAAACAACAAGGATTCAAAAGTAAGGTGAGCAAATAAAACAACAAAAGTCTAACAGCAAAACTTCATGACTAGTAAACTTTGAGGCTGAAAATGACATAGTTAAGTTGGTAAATTATAGTTAGTGTCCTCGTAACAATTGTAAAGAACAACCTAATGATATTTGAGAACTGGAATCATAGAAAACAAATTTTTCTACAATTACTTATGATTTTTTTCAAAGCTCAGATACAGTAGAGCGAAAAATGCTGACGAAAATCTAAGGTTTGAAGAAAATGCCCTAGACATGAAATTCTAGCAACTGATTCAATCCAATACCAATTATTCCAATCCAAGAGACAAGCATACAAACATTCTAAAATCAAATCAAAATTCCAATTTCCACTAAGAACACAATCAAATGAACATAGCAAGAATCTAACCCGAGTTCTACCGAACACCAATTTGAGTTACCCAATCGGTAGCTTGAGGTCTTCTTGTTTGATATAGATCAGAATGAGAGCTTGAGACTAGACATGGAGGCGTTGTGGAGGGAGAAGAGGGAATGAATTCAGATAAAGGGGAGAAGAGGGAATGAATCCGGAGAAAGGGTGGAAGAGGGAATGAATTCACTGAAAAAAAAATCCCTAAAAACCCGATACTTTAAGCGACAAAAAAAATTTCATTGCCTATTCTATATAACTCGTCGGTAAAGGGTACTTTAGCCAACGAAATTATACGCTCGTCGGCTATAGTATAACTGACGACATGTGGAATTACGTCGGCTAAAGTACCATTTACCGACAAAATTGTCACATTGTGATTCCGATGATCAAAATTCACAAACAAAAATCCGATCCTGAGATATGATCATTATGTCGAAATATTTCTATGGCAAAAAAATCAACTCGATCCGACAACGTTAAGGGCTCGATCGGGACGGTCAACCATAATCTTACAACCACTTCACACACGAAAACGCCCATACTGCATCTATATGAGATATTATGGTCGAACCTTTAACACAACAAACTCTCACTATGATGAGACGCAACCGTCCATTTAAAAATTTTGGCACATTTACCCCTCGAAAATAAGGCTCCCCATAAGGATAAATAATGGTAAATAGGGTTGACCGCTACTATTGGCACTGAGACGTTACCCGAATTACGTGATTTTTTCAACCATAGACATATTTCATCATTCTGGTCACATCGTATTTCATGATGTTTTTGAGATTTTCGGTTCTATGTAGAGTTGGTTTTCAAAGTTGTGCACTCTGTTTTAAATAGCACGCCTTGAAGCACACTATAGCTTGTTGATGCAAGTTGACTCCGCCGAGAACAAAAGTCTCAATTTGGAGGAGCTAACCCTCACTCCCCCCAAATCTAGAGAAGAAGGCGAGATCTCCTCCGATGGCGAGCTCGACCTTGGATTTGTACTCCTTGATGAGTGATGTCACCGATATGTACATTCCGATATGACATTGTCATCATCGCTTGGTTACCTTCGCCTTATGGTGCTCGGCGGCTTGGATTTTCTCCTTGAGGCTTAGAGGTAGCTAGTCGGTGACGACGTGAAGCTTGTATGGAGATTACTAAGCCTCGCCGGTGAAGACTTGATCTGATCTCCTGACCCCAAATTGTTTTATGACATTGACGAAATAGAACCTCAAACTCAAATAATAATACAAACGTCAAAGGCTTAATCACTTCAAGATCCATGTATACGGATATGCAAAGCACTCATATTTCACGATTCACATACTAACTACATTGAGCATCGTCACCCATATAACTATTCAAGCATAAGATCAAACATCAACATATACATAAGAACATATGCATGAAAATCAATTTCTCACATATACTATCACATCAGCTGGTGTATTAAAGTTCTAGTCATTAACTATGTTCTAACCACAACTCTCTCAAACTAGTATCAACCCATGGAGCAGATTACTCTCAAAAACCACAACCGCCCTCCCACAGGGGTCTCACATTCAATTTGACATCAACCCATTCTTCTATACAGAGAACAGTTTGACCAAGAGACTATCTAATCCTCCAACACCATTCAATTCAGCGTTAATCTCTACTATATCAAAACCCAACAATACTTGTAATCAACGATCACGCCAACGAGGTTTGGCTCAGTTGGCAAGGACGGGTTTGTGATGGAGACCCCATTCGAGTTCGATTCCCGCTACCAACAGACCTCGTTTGGTTCACGATCTGTAAATTCCTATGGAAATCCATAGCTTGAGGCTGGTGTGACAGACACGTGTCCACTGTCAGTCCTTCAGGGTTGAGGTTGCAAGTATGCCTTGACGATGGTGATGTAGCGTAACCAAGCTCTCACCTAAACTTTTTAAGAAACATAACGATCACAATCACAACTTAAGATTGATAATACTTACCATAGCCCAAAAGTGTTGACTAAATTGCGATCCGGGTATGGATATTCCACCACCACAGGTTGACGCTCGGTCTCACACAAGAAATACGCTGTCAAGTAGCTATTGGAAATACAACTCTAAAAGAATTTGATCTCGTCTGTTCGCTGAGCAAGAAAACTGGACGAGAGAGAAAGGGTTTCTCGAATCTCTCCTCAGATCGAACCCAAAATGACTCCTCTCATGTCTGCCTAGAAGAAATGACCCCAAATCAGAGACTGGTTCCTTCCCCCTGTCTCCCTTTTTCTTTTCTCTTATATCGGTGTTCCTGAGAGCCTTCTCTCCCGAGAGATTTTTAGAGCTCTCTCCGTCCCCCCCCCCCACCCGAAAGTCGAGAATGCACGTCGTCCTTTCAGGAAGTCTTATCCTTCTTTCCCCCTTCTTCCCGAGCGAGTACTAAGATATGTCTATGTATTGTGAAGCTACCGCGCAGGATCCACTATCATTGAACTAAGAACATTACAAGTTGTAGAGGCATAAAGCTTTGAAAGAGCTATTCAATGAGTGGAAGTCTCAACCAAGAGTACTTTGGATCGAGCTAGGTCCTTGCACATACTCGTTACAGTACGTATGATTTTTGATTTGCATATATAGACGTATTAAAGTAGGCAGACACCACAAACACATTTGAATTGCCTTTTAATAATACTTCATGGTGGTTCACCGCTGACATAAGTTGCTATAGGGATCGAATGTAAGTATATATGATCACCCTAGCTTGCCAATGGAGTTTACTCACACACATCAAAGAATAACTCTTCCAAATTACAGAAATGAACGTAGATGAAGCGAAAGAAGATGGAGAAAATCCCTGAGCCGCAAATGCATATATCAAAGAATACATTATCAAGAGCATACATAAAACTAATAGAAGAGATGAAGATCGAATGTGAAGATATATATGGTGGGAGAACTTGGAAATTTCACGGCTAGGAATAGTGGTCGGGATTATAACCGACGCCCCGCAATTTAGCTTACTCACAACAACACAAAAGAAGACATCATCAAAATGGAAGTAGATGAAGAGATAAGAGATGGTCAAAGTTATGGAGAAAGCATTCGAAAATTAAGGTCACGACGCCCAATAGTGCTAACATGCTCAAAAAATGATGAGGATTACTCATCACAAGACGTCAAATGATCCATGCAACTTGAAGAGCATAGAAATTAATGGAAGTAGATGAAGGGAGAAGTTGGCAGGGCCGTGACTGGCAATAATGCTAATGCTACCCAAGGTAATTACCCGCACGGTGGCTTTGATGGTTGGTGATGGATGAACCTAGCTTGAAGAATTGATGAGAAAGCATGTTCAAAAAAAATTGATGAGAGAGGAAGAGAGAGGGATAGGTCTTCTCACAGTCGACTCCATGTTATCTCTTCAACACCATAATGATATATTTAATTGAAAAAAAAACATGTGTTGTGGTATGACTGACTTGGATAAGCTTAGCAATGGGCCGGCCTGACCATAATCAAGTCCTACAAGCTCGAGCCAAGTTGGGTTAGACCGAGCTTAAATCCACTTTTTGATATTTTTCGAGCCAGGTTTGGCAATAAAATGAAGGTCCACTGGCCCAGGCTTTACGGACTTTTTAGGGTCAGGCTAGACCAGACTTTTTTATAAGGGTCGAACCTATTATATATATGTTTAATAAAAAGAAAACAAAAATTTATGAAAAGATTAAGATTTTATTATTGATTTGAACTAAATGTAATAAAAATGAAATAAAATAATTAGTTCACATATGTAACTAATAACTCAATATAAATATTAATAAAATAATTTAAATGGCTTCGAACGGGCTTTTTTGGGTCCGACCGATAGAGCTTTAACGAGCTTGTGATGGACCGGGTCATGGGTCGGGCCAAGATTTTGAACCCTCCACCCTAGCCCTACCTCATGCCCTATGGGCCGGGCCGATATGGGTTTTCAACTGACCGGGCTTTGACCCTATGGGTCGACGGGCTGTCCACGGGCTTTTAAACCCGCAAGCCAAATGATGACCCCTAGGTAAACTAGAGCAGATCAGACCTTGTCTTCCCAAGAGAGAGATTCTTGCATGGGGCAAGCGCAGCACCATGGTTGTACACCCGACCAATCATTACATATGCATATGAGTGTTTTTTTATTCATCATAATTAAACATTGGTCATTTTAAAGGCAAAAGCTGCACTACAACGCGTTGTAGCGTACTTTTTGACAGAGGCGTTAATAGAAAGGTAATAATGTAACTAAAGCCGTCACAGTAAAACCTTTAGAAATTGAGTTTTTTTCTTTTCTCTCACTCAATTAAGTTTTGCAAATCCGTACTCCATCCCACTTCTGCTCATTCTCAATTATATATATGGTACCTGATCTTCGTCCTCGAGTCGCCGAGAGCCTCCGTCTTCCCCCAATTTATCTCACTCCACCCCAAAAACAGATTATTCAATCCAGCTTGGAAATTGGTTGCCATGCCAAAGCCTGCAACGGTTCTGTGGTTGGGAGTTATGGATATTGGAAGTGAAACGCAGCTCCACAACCTCAATATGCTCTATCAATGATTCAACCAAGTTCAACCAATTCAAACACCATCAATCTTTTATCTCACTATCACAACACTCCTCCAAATCAATCTTTTCTAGCCATATGCAGTTGATTTTCCATTCACCTACGATGAGAACAAGGAGCCCATTGCTTCGTCGGAAGGCACAAGTTCGACGGTACTCTAGTGTATCTAGATCGAAATCAATATCGGCATTGACTTAGTTCCTCCGTTTTGTGTAGACCCCGACACATCTTTCTTGGTGAGACGACCTGCAACCTTGACGTACTCCACCTTGGCTGTCCTTGTTTGAGTAGAGACAGAGAGTAAAACATTGGTGATCCGTAACCATCAGGTTCTACTACTAGCGTCAGTAAAATATAGATTTACATATATATCTTTGTGATTTAAATTCTGTGAATACTATCTTGTCACGTGTCACGAATCCGTACCTATGTACGGTACTATCGCGTATTCTAATGCTTTTCCGTTTTGAAATACAAAACAAGAATTAAAGAGTAATATTGACCGAACGTACGTGGCTTATACCTTTGCGCTATTAAATTTTTTTCCTGCCAAGTTCCTTCCTTTTTGTCTACACGCATAGATGTTAATTAGGGACCGTTGATTTATTCTTCTTCTAAGTAACCTCCAGGAAAATGTGTTAAAGTGGGTCAAGAGGATATTTGAATGTCATTGGGCAAAATTTTCTGACCAAGTTGGGTTTTAAGTTTTAACAATGATAAAGTGATGTTGATTGATGAACTATAAGTTAAGAATCCTTGTTGAATTATTGATTATCGCGTATATATATGTTTGTTTGTATATATGTACATATACAAGCACCTTCTAGTGAAAAGACTTTCTTTAAGTCTTTCCTAAAGATAGAGCATTGAACGTAATTTTGGATAACATATGTCAGAAGGGTAGATATACATGGATATTGTTGAGGATCAACTATTGTAAATATGAAGACTTTATGTGTAGTGTTGATCGAGGTATGGTCGAGAAATTAAATTAGCTCACCCAGGAGACTTTATGTGTAGTGTTGATCGAGGTATGGTCGAGAAATTAAATTGTATGTGTTGAGATATATATATCTTATATTAAAAAAATAAGACTTTGTCTGTAGGCTTATAAGAGTTTGGGCTACTCTCTCTATTGTCAATTGGTTTTGAAGTTAAACCTCAGTAGATATATATATATATATATATATATATATATATATATATATATATATATCCCACATTGGGAAAATAGGGTCTTGCTTGTAGGCTTATAAAGGTTCGGGCTACTCTCTCCATTACCAATTAGTTTTGGAGTTGAACCCCAGTAGAGATATATATCCTATATCGGAAAAATTGGGCCTTACATGTGGGCTTATAAGGGTTTGGGTTACTATCTCCATTGTCAATTAGTTTTGGAGTTATAATGCATGACCGCGCCTTTGTTGTGGTCTTTTTTTCTTGAATTCTAAACATATCAAATAATTCTCATATGTATTTGGAGGCATCCATAACAAAAACAAACCACTATTAAACCTTTAAACCAAACACCATCAACAAAATCGAAACTCAAATGTTAAAACATGTCATGACACTACCACTATACATTCGTGAATTAAATGAAACCAGAATTTAAGCTTGTATTGTAGAGTAACAGAGTGTAATCATATAATTCACAATCATATATTTCAAGAACTCCTATTTATCTTCTGGTCACGCATTTTCATCTTGAAATTACTCATTGTGTTTATCAACTTAATCTTCTAGCCTAAGGATCACATGTGTAAAACCAAAACAAAACCAATATTCAAAGGAAAAACAAAACAAACCAACATTCATAAAAATCATTTTTAAAACTCTTACATTAGAGACATATTTGACAGATTTAAGATATAGAACCTATGTTTCTGTCTAATATTCCATTATATTTTTAACCCCATCACTTATTACATATCAGTCTATAATTCGCTAAAATTCTATTTTTTTTTCATTTCTATGATCCAAATTATAACAGATATCAACACAGTTACTCAAATACAGATAAATCATGTGGGGAAAAATCAATTTTGAAGAAATCTGAAACTACATACACAAAAATTGAGACTTTCTTAGTAATGGAAGACACATCTAGTTTATCCAAGAAGTAAAACAATAGAAGTTATTTACAAAACTGGATAAAAATAGACAAAAGCAGGAGAACTTAGGGATAAAATAGACAAAGACAGACAAACGATGACAGCCTAGTAAATAATTTGGTAATAAAGGTAAAATTGTTTTTTTCCTTGAATGAATGAACAGTAGCATCAATACAGAGACATGCATTATCGAGTCACATTTTTGTAGTTGTTTATAAAGCATGAGCAAAACCGTATTTTAAATTTAAAGTGACATTTTTGTAGTTGTTTTCTAACTATGAGCAAAACCGTCCTTTCACATAGGTGCAGGAACCGTTTTACTTTAGTATATATAATGGGGTGCTGATAACATAAAGTCCATATCAAGTAACAAATAACCCACCCGGCGTCTGAGACCAACCATGAGCGAGCTGGTGAGTTCTCAGGGCTCTAACGAATCGATCTCTATGTGTTCTAGTCTTTTTATTTTAATGATCTATCTAATTAACATGCAACCGTGGTTCCTTTTGGGATTGATGCAGAGGAAGTACACATCTGAGCAGAAGAGCCGCAGGAGTAGCGGCCATCATGTCAAGACGACAGATCCGGTTACGGTGGCCTACCGTCGCACTGATGGAGCTGGTGCAAGTAAACGGCAGGAGGAGATTCAAGTGAGGGGCACTCCTCGTCAGGTTGTCGAAGTGGTCAACGGCTTAAGAGGTAATTGATCAATTCTATATATTATGTAGTCCTATAAACATAAGTGTAATTGGTTGTATAATTTCCCCTTCAGGTAGACTAGAAATGAGTTCAAATTGGATCCCTTTTCTTTAATTACGTTCATGTGTTTGATCTTTGATTGTAGAGAAAGAGCAAATAATCTACTGACTTGAACATCGCCCCAGCAGTCTAGCTGCTAGTGAATAAGTCTAACATCAAATGATTTGAACAATTAACATCAAGTAATCATAATTATGATCAGTAATATTCTCAGTATTGATTTTAGAATCCATCAAATAAGAAAACAAAGCCAGCGGAATTCAAGATTTAAAATCTTCTTCATCGATCTTCTTTCTTTTTTCTTCCTTTGATGGCTGAACTTTTGCAGAACGAAGAACTACAACAAGCTCCAGTGGAGGATCATCAAAGCTTCGACTTCCCCACATGTCAACGGGTAATTAAACAGGCCATGAACATCTTGTTGATATTTGTTATCACTTTCATAAGCTAGCCATCATGAATTGCCTATATGTGAAGTAAATTTTATGTAAAAGGCCAGAATCATCGTTTAAGAATTAAGAAACATTATCTTTCTTTTACAGAACATGCAACAAGCTCATCAGTCGTTCGACGAAGCTCTCGGGAGACGACGCGTTCAAGGATTCAAGCTCCCCCAAATTCCCAGGGTACGTACGGCCTGGAACCGTAACCTTGTCTTTCTTTCCATTTTCTTTTCATCGTTTTGTTGGAATTCTTATATATTCCTTTTTCGATGTTCTGTAGTTGTTGCACGAACACGAACCTATTCAACCACAGCGGTGAAGTCATACGGATCAAGTTATGAGAGCCGTCAGACTGTCCATCAAGCTTCGTACTACTCAACTTGTCCAGCAACAAATCCAAGTTACTATCGAAGTAAGGTTCTTCATCAATTTTTTATTTTTTTCCCTTTCAAAAACATAAGTTTATATAGATATAACCTTATTTAGTCATCTGGTGTTGTTTTATAGAGGTGGAATCAAAGGATGTAGTGATCAGAAGCACACGCCACAAGTGAATCTGCGGTTTGGTTTAGGCGCAGTTCTCTTGTGTAGGGTGCTGAGTTCCTCCTGTCAAGCCTGTATTGCACAATAAAACTTTCTGTTGTGTGTGGTATAAATGTTCACGGAAGTTATAGACAATCGAATTTCGTGAGACTTACAAAAGTAAAGCTTATTTCTGACACCATATCTAATGAGAGAATGGAAGTTCCCGTTTCATTACACATTTACACATTATTATTTGTTATCATTTTACTACACAATTCGTGTGCTCCAAATCTAAGGCCGCTGAAGCTATTGCGCACCGCCAAACCCTAAACCTACTGCCGCTACAAATCTTGATCTCTGCTGTTCCATGGCCTTTAGTCTACCAAAATTCAACCTCTCTCCATCGAGAGTATGCACAAAACCAGTTGCATCATCGATGCAAAACTCAAGCAAGTCCTTTGCGTCTTCCTCCCCAATGCCAACAGCTTCCATTTAAATTCGATGAACACTATCTTGTCACGTGTAACGAATCCGCACCTATGTATGGTACTACCGCGTATTCTATTGCTTTTCCGTTTTGAAATACAAAACAACAATTAAGGAGATAATATTGACCGAACGTACGTGGCTTTGAAATACAAAACAACAATTAAGGAGATAATATTGACCGAACGTGCGTGGCTTATGCCTTTGCGCTATTAAATTTTTTTCCTGCCAAGTTCCTTCCTTTTTGTCTACACACATAGAGGTTAATTAGAGACCGTTGATTTGTTCTTCTAAGTAACTTCAAGGATGAAATTTTTATAAGCGGGGAGAATTTTCACATCCCAATTTTTGAACTATTTATCTTTAGTTACTTGTGTGTTACTTTGACTATTTTACCGTTTCTAGTTACCATTTCACCATTTAAGGACCTGAGGGTTAACTTTTCCTAGGATCATTATTTTAGATAATTTTCTTAAGGTATGTCATATATGACGTTAATACGAATCCGTAGACATGTAGGCTTTTTAATCGGAGTTAGAGCATGAAAGTTATAATGTAAAAACAAAAGTTACTATTTCTAGAAGGGATATGCATAGAGAAACTTACCAAAATAGTAAGTGGTAAAAATCATAAAAACCCACCTCTTTCTCTTTCCTCTCCCCTACGTCTCTCCTTTCCATCGTCCTGTCGGATTTCGAGCCTTGCACCGCTGTCAGGCCACCTCAGGCCACTGCACCGGTCCTAAATGACTCATCGTCGACCCTACTTGCATTATAGGCAGGTGGTTGGCCGAGATAAGCCGTCGTTTGAGAGAAATCATGGTTTAAAGTCGAGTCTGCACAGTTTGAGCCATTGCTGAAAATCTCTCTCCTCAGGCAACCAATCCACAAGTTTCATATATGGTTTTGAAGATCTTCATTAGTACAAAAATCTCCTATGACGTATTAGCACAACTCGTTGTGTGTAGAGAGAATGGTCAAATTGAAGATTTTAAAGTTTTGAATTTTGGGATTTTGTATGTTCTTGCTTAATTGAGCTATTTTGAATTTGGGAATTGGTCTTCGATCTCTTCATGAAAGTTGTTTAGAATGTTGAGACGATGTTGCCATTAAAATTTGGTAAGGATTGGAGGTGACTGGAAGTTTTTGCCGGTCGGCCGCCGCCGGCAGAGGTGTTGCCGTTGTTAGAGCAGTTTTTCGTGTAAAATAACTTGTATTAAATAAGAGGAGTCTAATGGTGTTAAGATGAAAATTGTTGAGAAAGTTTTGGTTAGGTTTGGATTTTTTGCATGTGAGTAATCTTGGTGGATTTTATATTAGGAAATTGGCTATCGGTTTAACATCGTGTAAGTCTTAGGTGGTCTATTGCTGGATTTCCAAAGGTTTTGGAGAAGTGTAAATGGAATTGGTAGAGTTCGCTTAAAGTGGAGAAGTTGAGTTTGCATGATTTTAATTAATAATATCTATGGAACAAGATGTGAGGAGTCTACAGATCGACGACAGGCATATCTGTATACAGTGAGTAGACATTTTGATTTTTATGTCATGCATGCACCATAGTTTTCTTAAAGACAAATTCTTAATTGAGTTTATTTTATTTATTGAACCAATGGGCCAGGAAAGGTGTATTATTTTTTCCTGTGAGCTCTTTTTAATTATTCTGAAATTAATATATATATTTGTATTATACATGTGGGATATGACAAGTGATTTATTTTATTATGCGAAATTCTTTAGTTATAGCAATTATATTTTCAGTACGGTCGGGAAACCGTACCTAATGCCTTTGGAATATTATTTTTGGGGAAATGTTTTTCTATTATTTTCTTGTTATATTAGATTTCACCATGAATGATCATTATATACATATTATTATTGCTAGCTAGCCTTTATAGCAATCCTCATCTGTAGATGAGTTAGAGTCAATTAAAGCTTTAGTGACTCCAACCCTAACCTGAGAAGCTCATCGTTATGTTGAAACTTTTTTCCCATTTTTCATGTTGTATTTGAACCAATGAGATTGGTACGTCTTTTACTCTTATTTCTTATTATTGGAGATTTCCACATGATGCATGCATAAATGCTTTCAGAAATTATAAAGGAAAACATCACAGATAATTTTAATATATTAGAACATCAGTACTTATTATTGGATATTTATTTTTGTCAACTCATGCTAACGTTCTTGGTGAAGAAGGATAAAAGTGTCAATTTAGTGATGACAGATGACAACTGCACATCCAATTATCCTTAATTGTAAAAGTTAGTTCTTAAATACTTAGTGAAATTATTAAAAGATATATTTATAAACTGAAATTTGATTAGTAACTTTAATGTAATTTTCTATTTTTTCTTTTGTCCGAGTAAATAATTTGAAATGTTTGTAATTTTTTGCCCACACTTTGTACCTTTGGTTGAAAAAAAACACCCTTTATAGCATCTTTAATGGGTTTGTCTACCCATCGTCATCGACTGGGCTAGGGCTGACCCTACCCTAAATTGTAGGGTTTAGGGTAGGGTAGGACCTTGACTTGGTCAACACAATTTAGGGTCGGGATTCAGACGATGGTGAGAAGGAAAATCCTGCAAGGGAAGGGGTGAAAACGAGGTTCCTCTTCAGAGACAACTAAAATTGTTGTTTTGATACAGTTACACACGATATTGTCTAAATCTGGAGGAGTTAGAACAATGTGGAATTGATTCACGTTTTGTGTAATTGTTGAAGGATAAGGTCAACGGAATGTTGTGGGAATAACAAGCTGTCTTGGAAGGAGGTGAACTTCAAGATTGTAACAACAATGACTTGTGCGTATAATAAGTGAGGTCTCTAATCGAGATGGGCTTCAGGGTTTGAAATGGTGGTGCGGAGCTCTCAACCAATGTCGGAAGGGGGAGATTGTTGGGTTTGGTTCCTATACCTCCATGGTGGAGATATTTTGTATGTTATGAACTATGAATGCATGGTGGTTATGGTTTGTGCATTCATAATAATCACTTATGCATAGTAATTGATGCATGGTAGAGTTGATGAATGGAGAATAAATCAATGGTTAAATTCATGAGTTATCTCTTAGTTTTTCTAGAGTTACATGTAGATAATAAGGAATGTGGAAGGATTTGTTCATGAATGGAAATTGATGCGGTAACTATAGATACTTTTATCAAAGACTTTAAAAAGAGAAGTTTGTGAGGAAGCATAACATGGAGTGAAAGACAATGAGAGAACACAACAAGAGAGTGAGAACTCCAAGGGTCTTCAAGATGTAGAAGATATGGAGAATTGTGTTCAAGGGTGTGCATAGCTCTTGGGGTAGAGTGATATTTTAGATTAAGAGAGGGTGTACAATGATGTATCCTTTTTGAATGCACGGGCTTAAGTTGGGTATAAACTTGAGTGGTGTATTTTGTACTTGTGTAATTCTCTCATAGTGAAGATGAAAGCTCTCCGATGAGGTAAGAAAGAAAATTGGCCGAACCTCATTAAAATCGTGTTGTGTTCTTGACTTGGTTGTTTATCTCTTAATTCCTTCACTAGTACTTGCATGGCAAGAGGATTAATTTTCTAACAATTAATTCAAATTACACATGTCAATCGGAGACTATTTTGGTCAAAAATGATTATACACCTAAGCTGTCAACTATGTTTAAAAAAACGAAAAAGTGAGGTGAAGCGTCGAGTTCGAGGCTCAAGCCTTGAAAACTTTGAGATGAAAAGACGAAGCATTTGAAGAATTTTAATATGTAAAATAAAATTTAATTAATGATAAAACCACTAAAAATGCATTTATACGTTTAAAAATGAAATTAATTAGCTAGATTACAAACATAATTTTTAAATTTGGAATAGGACAAAAACACAATAACATAAAATCATTCACTCAATCTATTTTTTATACGTTTAAAAATGAAATTAATTAGCTAGATTACAAACATAATTTTTAAATTTGAAATACGACAAAAACACAATAACATAAAATCATTCACTCATTCTATGTTCTGCACTCTTCGTCACTAAGAGCATTTGCACTCCGTAAAACCCAATTTTTCTCTTTAAACCAAAAATTAAAAAACATAGTTTAACTATTGAAGAATTTTATTTAAAAAAAAAACATAAGACGACACATGTAGACGCCTTGGAGCGCTTGAGGTGCGTCTTTTTCGCCTTTTTTTGTCTCGGGACTCGTTATACTTCTTCTGAACAAACGTCTTTTAGATGACGTCTTGAGACGAAATAACCACCTTTCATCTCGGCTTACACCTAATACTATTTTAAATTGAGGCCGTCAAATTTTGAATTTTACACAAGAGAAAAAAACATCTCCGTTTCTGTTTTGGACGTAAGAAAAACATCTCCATTTTTCCTATCACAATTCACAAGCCAAAGAAAATCACAAGCCAATTCTCTCAAAGATGTCCAAAATTGCTGAGAAGCCTCTCACACGCGTCATTCTAGAGCCCTCACACGCACACGCACACGCACACACACACCCTCCCAAAAATCACATCACACCACCATCATCCTCATAATCATACATGATACATCACACCACGATCATCCATCATCATCAATGTTGAAAAGACTAATTTAACCCACCCACCTGCAGCGTCATAAAACTGCTCACTCACTTCACCTCACCTCACTGCCTTTAAATACCCACTACCTCTCCACGGTCTCACCATTTTCTCACAACTCTCCGATATCCGCTCCCAAAACAAACAACTACAAAAAACCAACCAATCCACAAACTCACCATGGGCGCTGTGAGTCCTCACCTCCACCTCTCCTTTTGTTTCTCTCAATCTCTCTGTGAATTTGCGATGCGTGAATTCTAATGTGTTTTTCTTTGTTGGTTGAATGCAGAAGAAGAACGACGGCGGCGGAGACAGCAAGAAGGCCGGCGACGGCGCCGAGAAGAAGAAGGAGGACAGCCCCATCACTGTGGTCTTGAAGATTGACATGCACTGCGACGGCTGCACTTCCAAAATCGTCAAAACCCTCAAAGCCTTTGAAGGTAAATGCTCCTTTTCCCTAGTCCAAAACCGTTTTAACTGTAAGATTTCCTCTGCAAGTTTGGATTTTCTATTATTTTTGGTCCAAAATACTTGCCAATTTCGTGAAGCCATGTTTATTTAATGCTTTCCGTATCTGTGTTCACTGAAGCTCTCTCTGTTTTCATAATGTTCATTCAATGCTGTTTCTTTCCCAAATTGTAGATTGAATTCTGGTTCGTTAAAGCCGTTTAGTCCATTTTGATTATCCTCTAAAACTGTTACTTTGCTTTGGCCTTTTCGTATTTTGCAAAATTTGGTTATTTTTGCAGGTAAAAAAGAGTATATTCCAGAAGAAATGCTCTGTTCTTGCTTTATGTGTTGAATCTCATCCAAACCCAGATTCGATTTTTAACATTGCTTTCTATTTTGATGAAGGTGTCGACTCGGTGAAGCCGGAGACGGGAGCCCACAAACTGACTGTGGTCGGAAAAGTGGACCCAGCAAAGCTCCGGGAAAGGCTCGCCGGAAAGCTGAAGAAGAAGGTGGACCTCATCTCGCCGCAGCCGAAGATAGAGAAAGAGAAAGACGACAACAGCAACAAGAAGCAGCCTGAGAAAGCAGCGAAGGACGACAAAAAACCCAAAGAGGTGAGGGCTGGTTCGTTTGCTAACATGCGCTTGTCTTATTGTGCACGCCGTACCTACCTCACTTAATAATTTTGGGCTTGGGATTTAATTGATTAATTATTCCTCTGTTTGTGTAGCCTCCGGTGACGACGGCGGTTCTCAAGCTCAATCTGCACTGCCAGGGTTGCATTGAGAAGATTCACAAGATCGTCGCCAAGACCAAAGGTGAGGTTATCAATCATCAGCTCGGTAAATTTTCATTTTACCTGAAACGGCGGCGTTTGTGATGGTGAATGTTAACATTTTGGGTTGTGTGGCAGGGTTCAATGACATGAGCATTGACAAGGAGAAGGACTTGATGACTGTGAAGGGGGCAATGGACATGAAGGCTGTGGCTGATACTCTGAAAGTGAGGCTCAAGAGGAATGTGGAGATTGTGCCACCCAAAAAGGAGAAAGGTGACAAGGGGGAGAAAGGCGAAGGAAGTGGGGACAATGGTGGAGATGGTAAGAAGAAGAACAACGAGGGAGGAGAGGGCGGCAAGGCTGGTGGCGGGGGAGGTGGGAAATTGGACAAGATGGATGTTCCGGTGGGGCAACCCGGGTTTGGGCAGGTTCCTCCTTATGGTCTTGTTTATGGGTATGATTATCCACCACCACCAATGATCTACACGGGAAATCCTCTTCATGCACCTCAGATGTTCAGTGATGAGAACCCAAATGCTTGCTCAATTATGTGAATGTCATGATGAACCAATGAGATAGGGAATCAGAAGAGAATTGTAAATAAGAGGTACGTTACGCAGAGAGAGTAGAGATGGAGATGGGTTTTGGGGTAATGGTTAAATGGGGTTAGTTTTGCCCTGTGGGTTAATCTAGCTACTATTTTCTTCTGTTTTAACTCTTTGTCAATGCTTTTGATCCAAAGTAAATGTTATTAACTTATGATGATGGTTAAGGTTAAATGTCAATTTGGGCAAAGTTCCATGTGGATTTATATCTGGAAGCTTCGCAAAATGTGTCTGATTTTTTATTCTTCTAGCCATTACTGTCTGATTTGGGTTTCTGCCCAAATTATAATGCGCAAGTTGTCAAGATGAGGATGAGCACTTCAGCACTCAACATCTTTGTCAAGGCACCAGAAATGGGGGAGTGTTCATATTGTGTGAGGTTATGAAGTGCAACTACTTGAACAGGGACATGTCATGCCCCATCATTCACTCAACATTTCAACTCATGGTTACGGGGTCTAAAATATGAATTTGGCTTTTCTATTTAGAATTTTTAGTTAGATTTGTTTAGATGATTTAAAACCATTAGATTGAATAAAGATAACATGTGGATGACGAGACTAGATTATACTCAATCCAATAGTTTTAAATAATCCAAACAAATTCAAACAAGAAAAATTCAAGTAAAGAAGTCAGATCTCAAAAATATAAAAAGAAATTTATGATCCGGAAAGATTCTTAAACAAAAGAGAATAGTGTTAGTTTAATATATGGGTTGTGGTCAATTTTGTGAGCATATTGGTTTGGTTTGATTTGATTTATTAGTTTACTAAGACATGGTTTTGTATGATTCCAATTTCCATAACAAAGCATTTGGGTACTATGCGACACAACTTTGGTGTGGAATACCAATCTCACCAATTCACTTGTTACCATGTGTCAGTCTTCAATTGTTTTGTATTTGCATTCCTCATGTAGCATCTTTCTAATTTGAAGCAAGGATTTTGAAGGCTCTTAAACTCTTTTGTCCAAGTCACAATATACTAGAGTAATGTCATATTTGTCATCCTCAAATGTCTCTCAGAAGGAAAAAGACACGGTAAACAATGCAATTGATCAAGCATGAGAAATTTTGGTGTGTAGCACTTTATACTATGCAGTGAGTGATTATGGATGTAATTTCATCTTAAAAGAGAAATATATTTAAAACTATAATATCATCTTAAAAGAAAAATGAAATTTACAGTCTCCATCATTCAAACTATGTTGTATACTATGCACTGTTACACAACAAACATACCCACCAAGCAAATACAAGAGAATAATCATCTCATTCCACTTCAATGCCTTATCACTAAATTGGATGAAAGGCTGCTTGGAGTTGCTTCCGCTCAACTTCACATATCTACAACCAGAAGGTTCATCTCATTCTTTTATGAAAGATCATATCATTAAGTCAAAAATTATGAGAACTAATAATCTGCAACTTCTTTAGATTATATACAAGTGATTAATAACAAAAATCACTTAATTCATCAAAGTTACTCTAGTTATACTTCAAATAACTTAAAGAGTTTGAATATTCACATTTTATAAGGTGAAGGTGAATCAAACATTTATCAATCTGTCATTGGTTTAGAGCAGTTATCTAGTTAAGAAGTTGACATCATCTTATCAACTATTTAGATAGTTTGTCCGGTTACGAATCTCTTTAATTAGTCGTTATGACAGTTTTCTTATCTCATAGTGAATCAGAATTTATATCTACATTAGTTTCATAGTTTTTTGTTTGACTCTTGTTATGAATCACTTTATTGGCTCATATTTGTATCATTTATATCTAGGGTTGTTTTCGGGCCAGGTCGGGCCAAAAAACTTGAAACCCGAACCTGAACCCGGTCTTTTTGGGTTAGTCCGGGTCGAACACTTTTTAGACAGAAACCGTTTGTTTCGGGCCTAGATCGGGCCGATTTTGCGGGTTTTCAGGCTTAAAATGACGAGAAATTTTTTTCCAAATTATCTTTATTGGATTTCCATATTTAATAATCAATAGGTTTTGTTAGTTTTTTTAGCAAACCTGTTACCTGTCAATCACAAATACTCAATTGCAATATCACTTAACAACCCCAACAAGACATTAATAAACAACTCATGAACTTAACTTAGTCTTAGAGTCTCAAACTGAGCAAGATGCCATGATTACACAGTTCAAATGTTCAAATACTTCAATTGTTCAGCATAGCACTGTTAGCAGTAGCAAATAAGCAAAATCCAAATCACAAAGTTTCTACACATAGTCAGAACTCAAAAAGTAATACTAAAGATGCAACAATCAAATTTCAAAATACAGTAGTAAAGAAAGTTAAGAAACTGGCCTTGAAACTTCATTTCATTTTCTTGCCTTCTTTAAAGATCCAGCAGTCTTCACTTTCTTTTCAGATGATCCTATTTTCAGACCTACATTGATATTTGATGCCAGTACTTCAACTATTCCTTTTTGTTTTGATTCTGAAACTCCTTTAAGTTTCTTGACTCGTTTCTGTTTTGATTTGCCTTGCTGACTATCAGCTGTTTCCTTAAGAACATCTATGAAATAACAAAAACACAAAGTCAATTAATTTATAAATCAGTTAAAGAATAATATAATAAGGAATGAAAAAAAATATTTTATATACCTCTTTCAGCATTCTCGTAGAAAGCCATGTCTTCAGCTGTTGAGACATACTCTATACTTTTAATGCTTTCTGACCTCAACCAGTTTTGATAGCATATTAATGCTTCAACTGTCTTTGGAGACAATGAACTCCTAAAAGGATCGATAACCCTCCTCCATGTGCTGAAGCAACTTTCACTAGCAACTGTGCTCACTTGAATGGCTAGCACATCCTTGACAAGTAATGCAAGATTTGGGTACTTGAAACCATTCAACTTCCACCAATGAAGAAGCTTCCAGTCTTCACCTTCTGGAGGGTCTTCAATAGGGTCCAACAAATATCGATCCACCTCATGTGAAATAACGGTCTGAGAGGAATCTTCTAGCGCCTGTTTCCAATTATCATACATTGCAGCCCTCTTTCCACTGAAACATGAAGAAGTTTTTGATCCATAGTTGCTGCTCTTAGTACTAGTTACAAATTTCTCAACAACCTTGTCACTTGGTTTTGCCAATTTGGTGCCCAATGAGGTTGCATAAAGATCTGTAAGCTTGAATACCAATTCCTTCACCTCATCAGACTTCTGCTTGATTCTTGTACTATTATAGTGCAGCTCTGTTTCACATATATGTTGAAAGTAACCCAACTTATAGCGAGGGTCAAGAATCAGGGCTACCAAAAGCAGTTGATTAATATCGTCAATGCTTCCGAAATATTTTTTAAACTTGGTCTTCATCTTCCCTGCCATCTCATACAAGATCTTTTTAGTTTGGCTCTCAGCATCAAGATGTGACTGTTTGAAAATGTCCTCAATCTCTTGTTCAATTATCACGATATTATGGAATGCTTTTTGAACTGTGGGAGTGTTAGTTGCAGAAGCCCTCAAGGTCACATCGAAGAATTGCTACAATGTTAAATAAAATATATATTAGTTCACACATTCATAATTTCATATACATAGTTACATTCAGTAAGACACAATAACAATAGTGTATCAATAAAAGAAATTTTAGTCATGGGAGATAGAAATTAGAAAATACCTCAAGGAGGTTGACAAGGACTGTAGCATGCTTCCAATCACTATCAGTTGGTGACCCTACTCATTTTTCTTTAATTGTTGGCTTGTTTTGACCTTCTGTTTCTAGTACATCTGCCTCATCATCAGTAAATTCGTCTTCCTCATCAAAATAGTTTTTATACCTTAAATCCTCCTCTTCAGCCATACGATCAAAGCTTTCTGAAGCTCAAGAGCTGTAGCCAACATTAGGTAGGTGGAATTCCATCGTGTTGGCACATCTAATATACACACCTTCTTACAGTTTAATTTGTGTTTCTCTACACACTGTTTAAAAATCAAGCCTAACTGAAGAACTCCTAACATAACACACTGCATTTCTAATCGAAGCCACAGATTTATCTAGAGTCCTTAAGCCACTTTTCACAATAATGTTGAGAATGTGAGCCAAACACCTCACATGTAGCCACTTACCCCTAAAACAAGTTGTTTATCCCAAGTCATCATCTTTCCACGAATGTACTCGATGACCACTTTGTTTGCTGATGCATTGTCCATTGAAACAGTCAACACTCTCTCTATTCCCCACTCAAGCAAGCATGTTTCCAAAAGCTTCTCTATGGTGTTCCCTTGATGATTAGGAATTACATAAAAGTTAAGGATCCTTTTGTGTAAATTCCAGTCACCATCTATGAAATGCGCTGTAACCACCATGTAATTTATGTTCTGCACTGATGTCCATGTATCAGTGTTTAAATTTACACAATGATCTACAAGCTCCTGCCTAAGTTTCTTTTTCTCATTAGCATACATCTCCCAGAATGTTTTCACAACCAAAGCTCTACCTGGAATCTCGAACCTAGGACAAGCATCTCTACAAAATCTCTTAAACCCTGGTTTCTCTGTTTGAATAAATGACATCTCGTCTATTACTATCATCTCAACACATGCTTTTAGGATACTATCCTCATCAATTACTGACATCTGTAAGGTAGGTTCATTCAATTTTCTACCTGCAACAAACACTTTCTGGTGTTTTTCTAAGTCTACCCTACTTGGATATCTTTTACACGCATTCAAAATATGCCTATTTAAGGTACTAGTACCATTATCAGATGAATTACCAGCAAGGTCTTTAGAGCAATACTTACATTTTGCCCGCATATCAGTACGAACCAGGATCTTCTTTCCATCCTTGTACTCATAAAATAGCCGCTCAAACTTCTCGTAATGCTCCCATACCATTGAACGATCTCTTGACCCTGATGAAGACGCAGCAGAAGAACACTTCCTCGATCTCTTTTGAGGTTTTGGTGGTAAGGAGGATGTCATGGTAGATGGAGTTGCTGTAGAAGAGGGTGGATTTGTTGCAGGGATGATAGCAATTTGGCAAACCGAATCAACGTTCTCGGTCTCTTCGGATCCGAATCAAGATCCTCGATATCTTCTGCATCAACATCCTGGATCTCTTCTGGATCAGAGGACTCTCACAACTTTCAATTTCAGGTGTGTTTCCATGGGACGAATCCATAGGGTTTTTGGGTTTTTTTTGGACGAGAGAGAGAGAGAGAGATGCGAGACTGTGAGAGTTCGAGAGACTGACTGAGAGTGAGTCGAGTGAAAGAGAGGCGAGACTGAGTTAACGACTTAACATTAGGGTTTTTAGGTCTGAGTTTTTTCGGTCCGGGTCAAACCTTCAAACACCAAACCCGGCCCGAATCAGGAGTGTTAGAAATGGTCCGGGTTTGAACCGGCCCGTCAATTTCTGCTTCAGAGCCCGGCCTGATCGTTCCGGGTTCGGTCTCCACCGGTCCAGGTTTGCGGGTTTCGGGCTAACAGGCTTGCAACTTCTGTCTATGCATGTACACATTCGATCAAAGAAAGATCAATATTTATAGATTATTATTATTATTGTTTGTGACTAATGAGCGGTAAAAATATCGCAAATTAATTACAAGAATCTATTTGTTAGATTGAACAAGAGAAATGCTTGAGTTTATTATCTGGTGTCATCACAAGAAGTCAAAGAATGAGCAGTTTAAGAAGAAACCTATAGTAAGGCAGTGGTAAATCTTAAGTGAAACTACCGCAGTACGTAGTAAATAATTGTTCACAGGGGTGATGTAACACGAAGAAATTGTGCGCAAGTTTCAGTGCCGTCCGTACATACAGTAGGACACTAGGACTTGACAGACAACAAAAGATTCCACAGTGACTCTCCTCCTCCACCTCCATTTCACCAGCATGCACTGCCCACCCGAAGGTTGTCCTATTATGGTTGTCCTTCGCTTTAGCTGAGTTATAGCCTCGGGGTTACTGAAGAATGGCAGTCTCAGTTGGGAGTGGAGGTGCTGGGTTTACTGTGTATGATGCAGAAGCCACTGTGGGACAAATTTCACAGGGGCAGAGAAGTGGGTTAAAGGCTCCTTGTCCTGACCCGAGAGTGTCTATCCCTGAATTAGTATATATTGTTCAGGACCAGCCAGGTAATGCCATAGCCCTTCTCTCTATACTCCTATGTATAATGATATAGTGGCTTAACTGCGATGGAATATGATCTTTTACTTTTACTTTACCTAATCAACAATACAACTCACTTGAGCTCTTTTGGGATTTGAACATTTTATTTTAATTTCTTGTTTTGAATTACAAAAAAATGATATTGTTTATAAATATCTTTCTCATCGTCTAACCACGCCGATATACATTCATTCAGAAGAGGAGTTTGTACATTCGTAATATAATGAACATTAATTAACTATGATATGTATCGATAAGATCACAACCATAACATATCAAACTTATTTTTTCTATGAGTCAAGTAAATCACCGTTTTTAGTCTTAATGTGTTCGGAATCTTGAAATACACCCAACTCTTGACATTTGTGTGTCTAACTACGTTGCATGGAAGCGCCGGGAGTCCTCTGCTTCCTGTTTTAGAATCGGAAGCGAAGCAGAAGCTTTAAAGAAGCGACCAGAATTGGCCGGAAACGTGCTTCCGAAAAAAGTAGAATTAGAAGCGGGCTGGAAGCATGAGCTTCTGATTTGGAAGCATGAGCTTCTGATTTGGAAGCATGAGCTTCTGATTTGGAAGCGCGAGCTTCCGACTTCTCTTCCTATGCAAATTAAAAACCCAATTCACACAAATCTCAAGCATACCACAGTCGTTGACTTCTTTGCCTCTGTTATGTCCGTCGTCGTCATCTCTTTCTATCCGTCCGTCATTGTTGTTTGCTAGAATAGAGTTGGCTCAATTAAGGAAAGAACTTGCCTGAACGCATAACAAAGGAGTAGCTGTGGAGGCTGTCGGAATAGTCGTGCTGGACTTGACAGAGAAGTTGGCGCTGGAGTAGTCGTCATATATATATGAGGTCGTAACGGGTGGAGGAGGGGACGGAGCACGAAGGTGATTCGGGTTTGAAAGGAGAAGGGTAGGAGTTAGGAGAATAAGACAGAGGTCGATCAGAAGATAGGGGAGAACTTGTGAGAGAGAGTGACGATATGGATAAGGTGAGAGAGTGTGACGATATTGATAGGGATTGGAAGAAGATAAGGACAAAATATATGTATTTTTTAATATAAAATTAGGCATTTTGGTCATTTAGAAATGTCTTGATATTTATTATATATATATAATTATTTTATTACGACGCTTCTAAAACGTTTTGTTTCTAACCATTTAAAAAAAACGTTTCCAGGCTTCCGAACGCTTCACTTTCACGTTTTCGCTTTCGTTTTTGTGCAGCGTAGGTGTCCAACATGCATGGTTTTCCAATAATCATGTTTGTTTGTATGGTTGTCCTCTGATCAATTAGCTTATGGCCTTTTATTAGCGAGGTATTTGACAATACACCTAATTTACTAGGTCTATTTTATATTAAACCCAAACTCTTTACACTCTTTTAAAATACACCAACATATTAATTAGTTTGATTTATTAAAAAAATCTATTTATATTTAATCTTAAAAATAGAACCTGTTCAATAGTGAAATTGCAAGATTTGCTAATAAATCCTAAACCCTAAAATCATATACCAAAAACCCAATTCCTCCATAAACCCTAAACCCTAAAACCCTATACTCAAAACCCAATTCCTCCATAAACACTAACCCCTAACCTAAAACTCTACACCCAAAACTCAATTCCTCTATTTGTAACCTAACTTAAAGGTAGAAAACAAAATAAACATTAGAAGAGCAAAAATGACACTAAAAAAATTGAAATAAATTTAAATTTATGAAATAAAATCTATAAGACATGTTTAATTATTGTATTGGGTGTAAATTTAAAAACAAAAAATGAATGAGTTTATCTTAAAAAATGATGAATTTTTTGAGTTTTTCTCTAATTATCTCTTCATTAGCAAAAGAACATTACAACTAGTCTGTTGGTTGAACTGTTTCTCAAATTAAAATGAAAAATATCAGGTCTTCAAGTTCACTCAAGATCAGTTTCTAATGGAGCTGAAATTTCTTTCGAGTTGAAAGAGTGGTGAATTTCGCTTTTTACTACTTGTACTAAGCTAGGTAGAATCAACAGTTAAAAAAATTGTTGAGCTAGCAGTACCGAATGTGTCCCCATGCCATAAAGTTTTGATGAGGATTTATGGCCATATGATATGTATCATGTATGTTAACATGTGTCATCATCCCCCATATGCATGATGGCCATGCATGTTAATTTTTGTCTGTGCCTCTGAGAAAGAGACATGAAGCTTCACACAGAGCCTACGTGGGCAAAAGGCCAAAAGGGAAACGAGGAAAAGAAACGCTTCTTTACATGCCCAAAAGAAATGCTCCTTCATAAAACCCTTAATTCACTTTTCTTCCCTTTTTTTCGGGCAAGAAAATTAGTGTGTTATAAAGCTAGCTTTAGAATTTCAGTTGAGAATGTTGGTTCTAAAGAATGTTTAGTTTTTCAAAAGATATGTCATCAGAAATAGGCGAGTACGAAAAATCTTGTCTGAAAATGATTTCATTGAAGATAATGGTGACATTTTTAAAACAATTACTATTACCTCATGTGTGTGTATTATGTAACATTAGTTTTGTAGTTGATGCTTTGCTAACTTTATGAATGTGTTCTGAAATGTACTCAGTATATTGAGTACTGTGGCGTGTCAAGCAGCAGTTGGATAAGCTCTTGTATCCTATTTAGCGCGTAAGTGCATGAGATTCGGTAATTTTTCATCTGCGATCGGCCGACGAAGATTGTAACTTGAATAGTGAGAAGGTGTGTTGAAGAAGCTTTGCATCGAGTAATACCAACAGAAGATTCGGATTTCCGGATCGAATTGAATTTCCTGATCATGTATATTTGTGAGGCAAAAACATAAAGAAAATCTAGAAATTTGATAGGTAATATACATATCTAAAGATCGCGGATAATCGATCACATATTGCATGAAAATTAGGAAATCTAAAAATTCAATTCTATTTGGGAATCCCATTCTTCTACTAGGATGAATGATTGAGTTCTGTTGGGATAACGGTGGGCAACTGAAGTTCTTACCTTTAATATACTCTGTATCCAAAGGGTGAAAGGTTGATCCGATTAGAGACGTCAGTACTGGCTGGTATACTACGTTTCTCATTCCTATACAAGCGTCGCCCCAAATGGAAAACGTCATCTCTCACAGATCGGATCAATCCCCATGAGACAAAGACTTGCAAGTAACAGAACACATCTGGGTAGAGTTATACCCAACCATTACTTGCAGATGGAGAGGATTTATATGAATCCCATATCCAACCATAACTCTCTCTTTCTCTAGTATCCTCCATGGTGTGTTCGGTGATTGATCCAGAAAAAAAACGATGGTGAGATGCAACCAATAAAAAAAAGTTTGTAAGATGTAGACACACAAGCGAGTCACGCCCATTGCGCGTGTTTCAAGTCAAGAGTTAAAAATTGTAGTATTACCATTTCAATCTCGTTGAAAAAGTCTAAAGACAACTGCAGTATTCAGTGTACTGCGTACACACCAGACGTCTCCAACTTTATGTATGTCAGGAGTATGAGAATATATAAATTCATGTAATATATATATATATATAGAAAAGAATGTGAAGCAGACGTCCGCAGTCCGCTAATAGTGCAGACGTCTCTCTGTTCTCCTCTGTCCGATGTCGTGACCACCCTCCTCCATCCTAGAGGACACCAGCGGCATCCCAGCAGTATGGAATGACATCCCAGCATCTCCGGATTTCAGTAGTAGTCGGCACTACTTTACTAGACTAGTACACACCTCTCTATCGTGAAAATCAGTCAATGACAACGGACGGCTCCATTCCATGCTACTGGGATGCAGCTGGTGACCTCTCAAGTGGAGGAGGGCCGTCGTCGGCATCAGACAAAGGAGAACGGAGGGATGTCCTCCTCACATCCTTTATATATATATATATATATATAGCATATGTTTTTTGACACCAAATTTTGATAAATCAAAATCATCAGATTATTACACATTCTTGTATATTCGAATTTTTCTTTTCTTTCATCAAGAAAAGTTTTCATAAGCAAATTACATAGTTCTTATCATATGGAGGTGAGGAAATTTAAACAATTAAATGGACAGATTTGAGAATTTGAACATGAATATCCTAATTTCCACCAACTTATGAATTCAACAACGTACCTCACAAGTAGTCGATTAAACTCATCATGATAATATTATTTAGTTGCACATATATAGCATTTCCTAAAAAAGTTGAAGGAAATGGCGACGTGCCGCTTCCTTTTGTATTACTCAAAACTCTTTAGTATATGGGGTGGGTTACCTTTGAGATTCCAATGTCCATATGCATGTGACGAAAGTTCAAAGAGTTTTGCTCGGAATCTTCTTTATGTTCTTGACGTGATCATTGCATGAGCTCAATCCATGTGAGCATTTGCTAGGGCATTAAGGAAAAAGCTTGGTTAACCAATGGTGGACGCACGAAAGCAACAAAAAAGAAAAAAGAAAAAAGAAAAAAAGAAAAAAAGAAAAAAGAAAAAGAAGAAGTTTGTATATGGAGATTTCTTTCCAAGACCTTGTTACAAAAGAATGCTGAGGGTGTTCCTCTCCTTCCACATATTTACGAGTTCGATAACCATAAGGGTCTCTAATTATAATATTATTAACTAGATTTTGACACAGTGTATATCTCACAAGCTAGAAAGTGTTTTTAAAAAAGATAGAGCAGAGTTTAAATTTTTTTAAACTTATATCTCATTGCCCATTAGACTATTTTTCAATGTCTTGATCATAGAGACAAAGCAGAGTTTAAATTTTCTTAAATGTATATCTCAACACGCATCACACTATTCTTTAATGTCTTAATCATAAAGATCTAACATAAGAGTCTCTCCTAAACATATATGATCACAAAATACATTAGGTACAATACACTTCTTTAATCATCTAATGGATAATTCTATGTATACACAAATTTTTGATCTATGCTCACATTTCATTCCTGAGTACCTAGAAATCATATTTCAATTTCTTGATTTAACGCGTGACTAGTGATTTCACCAAAGTTTTTCTACAAAAAAGAGAATAGTCTACTTTTCTTGGTCAAAAAATAGTTATCAATTGTTAATTTAGGCGATTAGTGCTAGGATCGAATCGAGCGTGCACTGCTCATGATGAAAGGTAGAGGGCAAAGATTAACAAGCTCCTGGATGTGTCAAATAGCACCAATAAGCAGGCACATAATGACGTTTTTATGAGAGATTAATTAAAGTCTCCAAGATTAATTAGCCACATGCATGCAAAAGGAATCGAGCAATACGACCTTAATCATTTCTCTTTCGGAATGAGATTTAGGAAAGATTCGAATGAGCGAGAGAATGCTTCTTTTCACCATGACATATCACATAAATCACTTCAGCTCAGCCTCGCAGTTCATTCCAATACACAGTTTGATTTTGGGGACTTTTGTTGGTAAGGAAATTTCCAAGTATATATCTACAACCTTGAATTTTGAGTCAATAATCATGAGAAAAGTTGAAAAACAAAAAGGAGAAAGATGAAGAACGAATGGAGTCAATTGAAACACAAATGATAAAGTCGTCTTTATGATTTGGGAAAAAAAAATTATGAAGGTGTCACCATGTGTCGGGGCAAAGTGTCAAAGGTGAAGGAAGAAAAGCTATAGCAAGAGAAAGAAGGTATTACTTTGCAACTCTTTCGTCCTAGATTGCATATTTTAAGCAATGAGACAAAGTTCGAAGACTAGACATGGGAGACAATTCTAAGTTTCTAACTTCATCAACAATATGTAGTTTAGGGAAGAACCTAGTCTTGATAAATATCTCAAGCCAATAACTTGCTTTAGGGGTTGTGAGAGAACTTCATGAGGAAGAAGTTTGTAGGCAAACTCCAACGATAATGTCACTATTGAGGTTTGTTGTTGGTGTTTGTATGTGACAGCCGGTAGCTTATATGTATGGCATTCTCGATATTTATAAAATGAAGAATTAATTAATGGCACTGAACCAAATGATCGCTGATTTTTTCCGCAAATATTTGTACGTGGACACATAATTCGAACATGGTATGATGTGATCAATCATGGAGCCGACAGTCAAATTTGTACAAGGAGGTACACGTCCTCTCACAAACCCCACTGACAAGAAATAGAGAGCTTCATGAAAGAAACTCGTTACAAAAGAGGAACTTCGGGCGCAAGTTCAACCAAACTGTATTTTTTGATCTGTTAAAACACTTTCACCTATTTTATTAACAATAATAAATTTCATTTCCATATAATATGAAAAAGATTATTTTATGTACCAGTAAAAAATAAAAAATAATACATACATCTGACAGTGATGAGGTCATCAGACGATGTAGATTGGACAGGTCACCGTCGGTAACGATGTACCAAATAATTTTTAATAAAATGGGTCTAAACACTACAAGGGGCCTCTCCATCCGAGATGGGAACAAGCTGATAGCGGCTTCCTTGGGGAGGTTGTAATTTCAAATTGCTATTGACGGTTTCTTAAGGAAGTTGTGAAGCTCTAACCGAATGAACTGGTCGTACGATCACAACAGTAATGCCTAATGATGGAATGCAAGTCAAGGATGAAAAATTCATGGAGGGCATAGATGGAGTATTCACCTTGTTACACTTGGTGATGAAGAAACTATTGGTCATTTATCGTTGAACTTAGTATCAATTGTTGAACATTAAAACACCTACGATACATTCTCGGCCTTATGATTTTGAGTCGAAAAAATCAGCAAAACTTAGTTGATTCCATGTGGTGCTCAGGTGTTAACTAACAGTCTCTAGGGTCTAGGGCTCTTCCATCCATTAACTTCATGGAGGTTAGTTTTGTAGTAAAATTCTTACCAATCTGTCCCAGATGTCATCTGCATTTGGCATTGATATGATCATGTTCCTGCAGATACGAGTTATCTGTGATAATCCCATTCGGTCTTCGTAACCGCTTCTCCATCACCAGCTTCCTTTCTTTGGTTTGTGCTTCTTCTGTTATAACCAGGCCATTTCATCTCCTAGAAGTTGAGAAGCTAGTTGGTTTACCCTGAGCTTTTCTTCCCATACATTGGTTGAAGGTACCACTGATAACAAACGCAGATCCTCTGAAAGGGTTGGTATGAAGGCTGGGTTTTCATATTTGCAAAGGTGGAGTTCTGGGGATTATTCATGGAATGGGGGCTTGGGATGAGAATGTCAGATCTAATTGTGGAATGTGCTTCTAAAACTGTGGTTGATCTGATTTCTCAACAAATCATAAAACATTCAACATAAACACAATGAAGGAAACCATTAGAATTTTAACCATACTTTCATAAATTTTAACCATCTTGTTCAAGTGACCAAGATCATCGACATTCCCAGAACCAACTGATGAAAAAGGAACTTCATGGGCATAAGACTAAATTTGATTGAGAAACCAACTTAAAATTACAATTCATCCTGAATCAATAGCATGACGTCTATGACCCTCGTGAATTTCAAAATACCTCTAGGGTTGCTGATAACTCTACACCACAGATGCACATGATTTGACCCAACAGCAATCGAATTATGAAAATAATCATGTCTTTAGGTGACTTGAGCTTAACACATCCTACTTCACTAGTCTCTTTAAAGAAGAGTGTTATGTACACACTCAGTCAAGTGTCAACTTCTGACTGCTCTTTATTATAAACTTAAATAATAACAATAAATATTACTTTTAGTGTGTTATTTTTCTTTCTTTACCCTCTAGCTATTAAAGAGAGGTTTATTTATTTAATTTTTATAGAACTAATTACTTAAATCTTCTTTAAATGTGCTTATAATGAAAATAGGTCACTTCAATTCCTATAATTAACGAACATGTACCCATTTCAATCCAACAAATTTCATACCAGTGTAAGGTTATGCTATTTTATTATCTTTAGCATTTAAGTATGAATCAATGTTTAAGCTTATTGTTTGCTAAACCAATCACCAAAAGTACACATATAATTAGAATTATGGAATACAAAAATCATTGTAGTACACTCATCGAACCAAAAAAACTCATTGTAACACACCAATTTACCAACAGTGAGGTAGTGCGTCAAAAAAAAATCACTAATAATATACATTATGTCACAATACAAAGCCCACACATATTTTATATATAGTGACATAATATATAATCCTTTGATCAAGTCATTTTTAATTACAAGATTCATATATGAATAATAACCGAACACAGATTTTATTATTATTATTATTATTATTATTATTATTATTATTATTAATATTAAATGAAACAACACACAATTATTATTGAATGAAGGGCTGGTGCACAACACAAAATTATTAAGGTAACAGTGAACAAAAATTTATATATTAATAAAGATACAATCAAGTTATTATTTCCCTACAGTCAAACTAGATAAAAATGGAAAGAGGAAACACATATGAGATCGAATATATATCAAAAAGGAGCTGAAAATATTAAGGATGGGTAGAGATGGGAAAAAAATAAATTCAAAATAACTTTAAATGTAATTGTTTAATTTAATAATAGAAAGTCATGAAAAATTAACACAGTCCCTCTCCAAAATTGGTATCGGGTTGAAAGGCCGGCTGTTTCTTAAGGATATGTTCTACCCCACTACTAACCAATTAATATAAATATTAAACATATAGACATATAGAAGGGAAAAGAGAACTCTAGCTAATTTAGCCAAAGAGCTATTTCGTCAAAATCACAAAGAGGTAGTTTAATTCTATTGTTTATAAGAATATGCACAGGGGCATTGACTATGGTCCAAACCTTGGTGTGAATTTTCAAAAATCTTTTTCCTCAACTTCAGTCATAACAAAAAGGAAAGATTGATGCACAAAACAGAAAACAGAAGTTCCAATCTGTGATTTGAAAGGGAAATTTTCAAGATCAATTGATACAGCACTGGCAGAAACAAGTTTTCGACTGGTATATACAGATCAATTCATGGCCTTCAAAATCAGTATAAAGCTATCCACTAAGAAACCACATATAATGATTCAGTACTTGAACATAAACAAGGTAAAAAGAAGACCTCTTATTATTAACTTGGACGAGAACTATTTTCATCAGTAACATCAAGATTGAGTTTAACTCCGTTGTTTTTAAGAGCATTGACAATAGCCCATACCATGGTACGGTTCTTAAAACCCTTCTTCTCAACTTCATTATTTATGTTAACGTGAATCCCTTGTCCCTGTCCCTGGTCAAGACCTTCCACCTTAAGTCGCATAGCGAGCACTTCTCCAACAACTGATGCTGCCTTTGCATTGCAAGAGCGGCCACACTCGAGTGAGCCCTTAACCGAATGTTCAATTGTAGATGCTGTTACAACAATCCGGCCATTATTTCTGTCAACGACATTTGCTGTGATGTACTTCAATGATATGAACAATCGCAGAACATACTGCTTCATAACACTCATTCTTGGACACTCCTGCAGTTTTGTGATTAACAAAACCCAATTAGATGTGAAACCCATATAAATGAAAGAGAATTGAAAATACCATCAGTCAGGAATTTAATCTCCCCATGGTTAGTGGTAAGCTCATACTAAACATTGTCTACAGGGTAAGTCTCACTCCATTCCCTAAGCTGTTAAGAGACCAGTCACATTAAAGGAAACTTCAACATATTTTTTCATCAGAGATTTAGAACCAGATCAAGACTGTAAAACATTCATCAATCTTGGGTGATCAGAAAGGGCAAAGACAAAGATAAAGTGAAACATGAACACAATCATATATGCCTTTTTGCAAAATGCAGGTCTCTTGAATGTGTTTTGAACACTGCTTTATGAGGTACAATACCATTCAAAACCAACATGCTTCAAGAATACATCAAACGACAAATTGGAATTAGTTTGGATAAGGCTTCAAAAACCAATACATGTTCAATGCATAGTAAAGTACTTGTTTACACGTATATTTGAATTCCATTCACAAGTATACATAGGGTGAACAAGCATATAACTTGAATAAAAGAACCTTGTCTAAACAAATTTCATTTTGTAACAAAAGTGAAAACTTTCTAGTAAGACATGACCAAAGTAGCAGTGTCATGCTTCACAGTTTCCTATACAGATATGCAGCAAATAAAAAGTGATGTCTTTAACAATTGGATAACAAATTCACGAGACCTGCATAACACTGCTATACTGGATTATAAATTGGAATAACACTGCTATACTGGATTATAAATTGGAATAACACTGCTATACTGGATTATTCAACACTTTGGACTCGACCCTTGGACTGTATTACTCGTCATAGCTCTTTATTATTATGCCCAAAAAGAGAAATTAAGAAAAGAAACACTGCACTTTTAGTGCGAACCCAACAATAGCTAAAACTTGTTTGTTGATCATTCAAATTTATCGGTTTTCAGTTTGAGACAGAAGCAGGGACAAGGGATGTAGTATTCTCTCTCTCTCTCTCTCTCTCTCTCTCTCTCTCTCTCCCATCATGGAAACTACAAACCCAATGAAAAAAGAAAACTGGTTACCAGACATGACCTAATCTATTGGAGGCAGAAAATAACAGAGTTTACACTTCAGAGCACCCCCTGGTTAGTACAACAGATGATGTCTGCTAAAGCTCCTAAATTCCTAACCCATGTTGAAGGTACAGGTTTGGCACTATCTTATCATGTCAGCATCTCCAAACTATTCTGCATATTAGAATCCCCTCTAGCCTCGCATTTCATATGCTACGGTTATAGCCAATAACATAATATTATCATGAGCTAGGTGTGAACTCTGAGTCCATATACTAGCACTGCACTCCTCCCTTTCTGTCCAAATATGAATCCACCCTTATTATAGTTTCCCAAACTATTAAGATAATAGGTTTTCAGTTTGAGACAGAAGTAAAATACATGAGGCAGGGAGGGACTGCATTTGCCTAATCCAACTATCTCCACACAAACTGCCACAATGAATCTCTACTCTCATTCTCGGTATTAGCAGCTGCACTGAGAGCAGTACTAACAATGGCACTAAAACAAGCCAGACAAGAACCAATCTTACTACTGAAGCACTCCATGTGTTCAATACTTTCATCGATGTATATAAACAAAGAACCCTCAATTCAAACCAGAACAGAGAAACGAACTGCTTACCCAAACAACCAGACTGCTGACAGAGACAGAGAGAGGTGCTAAAAACGCATCGTTTTCGGTTTGGGCTTTTAAGCCCAAAATGGTTCAATCGGCGGCACTAAAACGGTGCCGTTAGTGGTGACAAAAGCAACACCAAATTTGTATACGTAACCCAAAGCCATTAGCGGAAGTCTGGGACTGCCTCCAGATCCTAAACACGTGTCACGCCACGACCCCAACCCTAACCCGCTGGCCTTATAAAACCTCGACCCAACCACCACCTGAAACTGATCCCCAGATCTGACTCCCACCGCCGATCGCCTTCTCTTTTTGTTCTTTCTTGTTTTGCGATTCGATTTTTTGATTTTGTAGGTTGATTATTTGATAAGATGGTGTCCGACGCAAGTAAGAAGAAGGCGGCTCAGAAGAAGGCGGCGGCGTCGGCCAAGAGAGGTGGAAAGGCGGCGGCTTCGTCCAAACCGGCGTCGGAGTCGCAGAATGGAGTTGACAAGCTCGCCAACGGTGTTGAATCCATGAGGATATCTGATCGGAATTGCACCGGCGTGCTTTGCTCTCACCCTCTTTCCAGGGATATCCGGGTATGAATCTCTCACCATTGAATAGCACACAATTAAGATTCTTCCTACGATTTAAACTGACATTTACACGATCATTGCAGATCGAGTCTCTATCAGTTACTTTCCATGGCCATGATTTGATAGTTGATTCTGAACTTGAGCTTAATTATGGCAGGTTAGTTTCAGCTATTGTCAAATCACTTTTAATTGATATTGTCATGCAGATTTGTACATGTTTATATTAATTTTTATTGTATTATTTCCAGACGATATGGTTTGCTTGGGTTGAATGGGTGTGGTAAATCTACTCTCCTGACTGCAATAGGGTGCCGAGAGCTTCCTATTCCAGAACACATGGATATCTTTCATCTCAGCAGGGAAATTGAGGCTTCAGACATGTCTTCACTGGAGGCTGTCATTAGCTGTGATGAGGAGAGGATTCGATTGGAGAAAGAAGTTGAAGAATTGGCAGCTCATGTAAGTTTATTTACTGACAGTACATTTTCATAATGCATTTGCAGGTTGATTCTGCATTTTGCTGACTCACTTTGTGATTTTCAGGATGATGGAGGTGGAGAGCAGCTTGAACGCATTTATGAGCGTCTCGAAGCTCTGGATGCTGCAACTGCAGAGAAGCGTGCTGCTGAAATACTTTATGGTCTTGGTTTTGACAAACAGATGCAAGCAAAGAAAACAAGAGACTTCTCTGGTGGTTGGAGGATGAGGATTGCACTTGCACGCGCTCTATTTATTAATCCAACCGTCCTGTTGCTTGATGAGCCTACCAATCATCTTGGTTAGTTTATCTGGCTTTTATATTTCATCATTCAGATAATTTTTTGTTTCGTGCATACCTTCATGGCGTGAGAAATTTGATCTATTATTGTTCGGTACTTCTGTATTCTATTGGCCTTACATCATAGGTTTTATTGTTCTCACTATGTGAGCTTGTTCGTTCTAATTGGAATAGATTGACTAAAGTACTGCAGGGTTTTTAGGTTATCTTTTCTTAATGTGCTAAGTTTGTCTACTGAATGCGTGAATATTTATCTACCTTTCTGTGTGTACCAACTGTCTGATTGAGGCTTTTACCTTTAAAAAGAAATCTGCTAGAAGTTATAAAATGTCAGTGGTTCTCTTCAATATTTTTGATTAGGTGGAGTCGAAAGTCTAAAGAATCAAGCATACCATATTTATTATTGTAAGAGTAACTTGATAGAATGAATGACGATTTTAGGAACATGTGAAATTGTTGGATCACCCAAACATGAAACTCCACACTTTTGTTCCCGCCTAACCCACTATCTTTCTCCTTGTCCATTTTGTGCCTCAGTTTCGTTTTCTATGTCTTGAATATAGATTTTGATGGTTCTAATACTGATACTTTATGTGAATGTTGACAGATCTCGAAGCTTGTGTGTGGTTGGAGGAAACTCTGAAGAAATTTGAACGCATCTTGGTTGTGGTTTCACATTCTCAGGATTTCCTGAATGGTGTTTGCACAAATATCATTCACATGCAGAGCAAGAAACTGAAGATCTACTCTGGAAACTATGATCAATATGTGCAGACACGTTCAGAACTTGAAGAAAACCAGATGAAACAGTACAAGTGGGAGCAAGAGCAAATTTCTAACATGAAAGAGTATATTGCTCGTTTTGGTCACGGGTCAGCAAAACTAGCTCGCCAGGCACAAAGTAAAGAGAAGACACTAGCTAAAATGGAGCGTGGTGGGCTTACCGAAAAGGTTGCCAGAGACAAGATTTTAGTCTTTCGCTTTGTTGATGTGGGAAAGCTGCCACCACCTGTACTTCAGTTTGTTGAAGTCTCATTTGGTTACACTCCTGATAATCTGATCTACAAGAACATTGACTTTGGTGTTGATTTGGATTCGCGTGTAGCTCTGGTTGGCCCTAATGGAGCTGGAAAGAGTACTCTCCTGAAGCTGATGACGGGGGAATTGACTCCTCTTGACGGCATGGTCCGGAGGCACAATCATCTTAGGATTGCTCAATTCCATCAGCACTTGACTGAGAAGCTTGATATGGAGCTGTCTGCCCTCCAGTTTATGATCAAAGAGTACCCAGGGAACGAGGAAGAGAAGATGAGGGCTTCAATTGGTAAATTTGGACTTACAGGCAAGGCACAAGTGATGCCAATGAGTAATTTATCAGATGGGCAGAGGAGTCGTGTTATCTTTGCCTGGTTAGCGTTTAGGCAGCCTCAAATGCTTCTGTTGGATGAGCCAACTAATCATTTGGATATCGAGACAATCGACTCACTGGCCGATGCGTTGAATGAATGGGATGGGGGTCTGGTTCTTGTTAGCCACGATTTCAGGCTCATAAACCAGGTAGCTCATGAGATTTGGGTATGCGAAAATCAAGCCGTGACCCGTTGGGAGGGTGATATTATGCAATTTAAAAATCACCTCAAGTCAAAGGCTGGTTTAGGTGATTAAGTATGCAGAAGGCAACTCGGATAAGTTTGATATAAGCTTTTGTAGTAGTTTATTTGTTGACCTTGCTTGCTACTCATGTATGAGAATGTAGTGAGGGCACCTCCTTTTCTGAGCTACGTCTTCTCAGAGTGAAATATGATGGGAACCAAGAGCATAATAGGCCAAGAAGGCTCGGTTATTGTTTTGAGCCGTGGCAGTTTCTGTGCCCTTGCCCAGTTTGTGCTAGGGGTTATTTTTGTTGCTTTCTTTTTGCATGTTTCTTTTACTCTTCTGTTTTACTTGGTTATTAGCCAGGTCGATTAAGCTATACTTGTATTTTAGGTAGATACATTGTCTATGAGGCTTGTTCTATTCTCTGAAATGGTCTGTTGTACTAGGCATTTCCATAATATGAATTTCTATCTATTCTTCGCCAAAGTAATTTGTTTTTGATATGGCTGTGTTCTATTAACAGTGCGATAGAATCAATGGTGTCAATAACCATTGTTGGTCATGATTTCTATATTGATGTACGCTGTATTTCTCACCTTGTCATCCATTGGTACTGCAAATATTCAACAGAAGCCAACCCTTAACGTAGAAATTCAAAGGTTTCTGCTAGTTGCCCCTGAAATTCGAAGTTGGCTTTAAAGTGGTTAACTTGGTACTAATCAATCTCATTGGGATCACCTAACTTCAGTGTAGCACACAGATATCCTTGGTCCGCGTCCCAGTCTAGAAAGGTTTAGAGCTGGATTCCGTACAAATACCGATTTTTTTAGCTATACCATGTACCAAAAAAAATTTAATTAATAAACAAAATTCTGTATCAATACCAACTTAGATGATACGGTTAATATTCGGTTATTACAGTTGGTTGTGAGTACCAATATCACATTGTGGCCCAAAAAAGAAAGGCTCAACATCAATTATAATAAGTTTTCTGAGTTTTCAACTGAACCGAGCAACCTTCAACGAAGCAAATGAACAAAACAACATTGTTCACATGATTCACATCAACATTACATCACATCAACATGGTACAAGTTCAGATTCAAGAGAGTTCAAAGTCTGCAACGTGAATATGCAAGTCATCTCACGAGCTTACCTCTCAGCCTTCAAAGTCTTGGCGTTATTCGTAGTCCTCTGCCTATGTTCAAAGCATCGAACCCACATCTACAAAACACAAAACAAATCAATCAAAATTACTAAACAAAACAAAATTTCACAAATCAAAGGGCTAGACAATAGAGGCGCTAACCTTATAATAACAGAGAACGCTGCCAATAAGGTGTCGCCAATCAAGAAATCAACATCAAAACCAAAAGTCACATAATCAATTAATACATAATCAAATTATCAAGCGACTTGGTCCGAGCAAAGAGAGGCGCTGCCTGAGACTTGATCCGAACAGAGAGAGGCGCTGCCTGCGACTTGCTCTTAGCAGAGAGAGAAACTGGAGGGTGAAGAGAATCAAGAGATGAACTTAAGAGAGAGGTTGCGAACTAAGAGAGGCCGCGAGAATGAGAGAAGTGAATGAATGTGGTCTCTAAGGGTTAGGGTTACATTGAACGGTGTAGATACTGTCCACAATTGCAGGTTGCAAAGAGTGATGATAAATAAACTCTTGCACTAGTAAGACAACATCAGTTGCACTCTCGGCTTTACCTTCCCAAATCCTATTATTCCTTTCTTTCCCACACCCAACAAAAGGAATATTAAGAGATCAAACTTAGCTGAAGCCAATCTATACGAACAAAAAAAGAATCCAATCTAAAATACGCATGTCATTTGTGTCAGCGTTAAAGCATACCTGAGCAATTTGAGTATTCGAACGTAACAAGATTTCCCGAGTAAAAGGACAATCCCTCCACAAATGCAATGTGGACTACGCTCAAGTCTCGAAAGGAAAAATGATCAAAACTGACATTTTAAAGAAACAAAGTTTTGATGTTTTACGTTTCAAAAATTTCATAACAGTATCTCACAGAACCTTGACTGAAAAAATGTATATGGAACCGTTAGTTCCGTAAGCAAAACTAGCGACACACATTTTGAAGGGTATTTTCATCCATTTCTATTCTTTCATTAACCTTTTTTTTCGCTTTTCATTTTTTTTATTTTTCTCCTTCTCTGGCGACGTATCTCTCTTCTCTCTTTCTCTGACGACGCTTCTCCCTTCCATTTTCCTTCTAGGGAGACGAAAATGACAATCTTTTTTTTTTGTATTTAGTAAGTTATATCCACTCTTATTTTATTTTACTGAATTAATAATTGTTCTTAACTTTAAAGACATTGAGTTTTAGAGATGAAAAAAGAATAAACAAGGATTTTTTGCTTTGTATTACTATTTGAAGATTAAAAGAAGAACAAAATTCCTTTAAAAAATAAAGGGTAAATCAGTCTTTTTAAGCAAAAAAATGTATGCCGTTAATGTTTTTAACAGAACTAATGATTTCATATACCTTTTTTTAGTGGAGTTAAGAATGTGGGATACCGTTTTGAAGTTTTTGAAACGTGAGACAACAAAGATTTGCTTCTCTGAAGGGTCAGACACTGTTTGGAACATTTTACCAAACACAAAATCTTTAAAAATATTATACTCAAACTCTAAAAGCTTCTCCATTTTAGAGATCCTGACATTTATTACAACCATCAAATATGATACATCATTATTAGTTATAACAAAAATATATATATTTTTATTATTATAATACACTACTCAATTAAAAATATTTTATATTTGGCCTCATTCTTGTTGGAACATGTGAAAAATTTAATTTTAGGGAATGAATGTATTGATGTAAATTTGGGGAATAAACCCTTGTTCTTCATTTCTTTCCCTATTTTAAAGAATGTGTTGGAGAAACTGTTGGACGGAAAAATAGCTCAATATTCTCCAAAATTGAGGAAAATGAGAAAATTGGGAAGCTGTTTGACATGCTCTGACCCTCTTTTGCCTCACATTCTACTATTGTTACGTCCACCTTGTTCGCACCAAATTGACTCTTTTACCCTTAGTAGTTGCTTTTTATTTTTAGTGTATCGTCTAACTCATCGCTTCCAATTTCGATCCAAAAAGTCTATAGAGAAGAGAGTGAGGAAGTGGCGATCAGAGTTCTATTTGTTCACGGGTGAGCTCAACTGATGACTTAGCGAAGCTTGTAAAGGAAGAAGGGAAATAATTTGAAATCAGAGGATCCGGCGGAGTAGTAAGACATTTTTGAGAGATTAAGCTCCAGGTAAGATTAAATTTCAAGTGCGGTTGATTGATTTTTAGATTTCGGATGGTGCATATGAGTGTGGATTTATCTGGGTTTGGTTTGAAATTTAAGAAGTTGAATATGATGCAAATTTCCCAACTCTTTTGTTATCTTTTCTCTACCAATTGACGAAGATGAACGAATTTGGGATTTCTTTTCATATATATATATATATATATATATATATATATATTGGATTATTCAATTGCGCTAGCATCCATTTGAATAGTTATACGGACAATTTAGCTATTGATTTGGTTTATTTATTTTCTTTTCCTGATTCCTAGTTTTTGTCCTAAAAATCACAATTCGTTGTTTTAGTAAAGAAGAGAGAATAGTTTTTCGTCATATGCATGTTTTAATAGTGGTCGGGCTTCTGAGTTGGAGACATATTTTTGGTTTGTATGTCTTAGTAATTCTGACAATTTGATTATGATCTATTGATCTATATTTGATCCCAATGCATGGGTTGGACAGAAATTAGGGGTGGGCATAAATCCCGGTTCCATTCCGGTCCCGTCCCGATCCCGGCGTCATTTAAAACTAAAAACACTCGTCTCGTCCTGTTAGCGAAACAACGAGACAGGACGCAGGACTGGAATTTTGAGTCTGGTTAGTCTTGTCATATCCCGTCTAACTTTAAAAATTCATAACTAATTATAGAAATCTTATTTCAATTCTCAACTAATCTTTAAGATGTCCTCTATAACTTTCATGAAGAAACTAAACTTATATAACAAACCAATTTGTATAATTTTTGAAAATAAGTCAACTAGTCCAAAATCTCATAATTGATATGCATAATTTACTAATGCAGACCCTAACATTTAAAAAATCATAACTTAATCTAGAAAATTCATGTTTAAGTGATTCAAATTCTGAAATGAACCTTAAAATGTCTACTATAAATCATATGAAGATACCTAGATGAAACTTCAAATTAAACTGTACGATTTTAAGAGGAAACGAGACTAATGCAAGATGGCTGGGATTAGGGTCCTCTCGTCTAACTTTCAAAATTCATAACTAATTGTAGAAACTTTATTTTTGAGGGATTCCAACTCTTATTTAATATTTAGGATGTCCTCTGTAACTTTCATGAAGACACTAATCTTAAATAACCAACCAATTTACACAGTATTTTAAAAGAAGCCAACTGGTTCAAAATCTCAGAATTTACTGATGTAGACCTGAAACTTTAAAAAATCATAACTTAATCTAGAAAAATCGTTTTCAAGTGATTCAAGTTCTGAAATGAATCTTAAGATGTCTAATACAAATCTTATGAAGACACCTACATAAAAGTTTCTAATGAAATTGTATGATTTTCAGAAAACAAAAATTGATGCATGATGGCTGGGATTGGGCCCGTCCCGTCCCATCCTGGATTAGGCCCGGCAGGATCAAATCTGAAAAATGTAAGACCCGTCCTGATCCTGTCCCATGTGTAACAACCCGGACGAGACGTGGGATGATCTCAATCCTGTCTCATCCCGTCCCATGCCCACCCATAATAGAAATTGAGAGAGAGAGAGTGTGTGTGTGCCTATCAAGATCCAGCTAATACAATATTGTGGGAGAGGTGCCTACTTTAGTATTCCATGTTTTCAACTTGGACTATCATCAAGTACCTTGGACTATCACTAAGCTAGTGACATGTAAGCTGAGATCTATAGTTTACCCTTCACCTACTTCCACAAGTGTCAAGATCTGACACAAGATATAGCTCTAGACATGGTCTACAACTGACTAAATAGTAAGAGACCACATGGTGGAGCCACATGTCGAATGCATGGATCAAGAATGACTTGATAAGAAGAGACCACATCGTGCTGACACACGTTACCAACTCTGTCATACCCATCATGGAACGTCAGGAAGCAGTAATGACACATTGATTTTAGGGAATAGCCATGCTGAGCCTATGTTGTAGTAACCTCGATTTTCGTATCAATTTCCCTTTAATATTTTCGAATTAACTGGGAGATTTTGTTATGGAATTCTTCTCGTAATTGAGGAGTCGAGGCTTGAAACTTATAAGCGTTACGTTTTAAATAACCAAAAGTTGACTTTCTTATCCTTAACTTTATTTATGAAAACTTCCTTCACAAAAGTATAGAGCTCGGAATTACGAGTCCGTAGACACGCGGCACGTGTGAAACAAATATTGTATGTGAAAGTTACATTCAGATGAAGTTTGTTCTCTTTTTTAAGCGGTATAAATAGAAAAGTTTAAGGGGGGTCTGTTTTAGAAACCCTAAAACCCAAATCAGTTTAGGTGCACAGCAGAGCAAGACGTGGAAGCCACTGTCGTCATTGCCTTCTAACCAAAGCTAAATGTTGGTGACCTCTAGCGACGTGACCAGCCCAGAAGAACTCGTCTCTCCTTTACGAGCCTCCCAAATTGAGTGGGTAGTGCCAATTCGAAGTGATATGATGAAGGAGGGTGGTGATGCTTCTTCTTGGATTCGGTTCTAACGACCGTAGCGAGGGGCAACGGTAGGTAAGGCTGGGATCTCTTTTCCTTTTGGGTATGTCCTTGCTAGTCTTTTAACTCAAACTCGAGTTTTGGAACCTTGAATTGCAGAATTGGAGTTTTGAACTCTAGATTGCAGTTTTGGAAGCTTAGGCTTGCGGTTGTGTGTCTAGCCATCTTCAAGGGGAGCTTTCCCTAGCAACAGGTATAAGGATGTGTACCCTTCCTTTGATTTTCATTTTGGTTGCCTAGGATTGTCTTGAAGGTAGAGTTTTGGAAACGGCACGTGGGCCACTCGTCGACACCTATGGCGGCCGGTGGAAGCACGTCTCGTAGGGTTAGGATTGTTGGTTGTCATGGTGAGATTGTGCACGTGGGCCACTCGTCGCCACCTATGGCGGCCGGTGGAAGCATGTCTCGTAGGGTTAGGATTTTATAATTAGTAATTATTATATATATGCATGTATATATATATATGTTAATTATTAATTTGTTTTATATTAATTAATTGTACGTTAACTGTAGATAGAATACTAAATGATTTGTAAATTTAATTAATTAATTAGCGTTTATACATATATATTATGTTATCTTCTCAGGATATGGATAAGAGTTGAATTTCGCTTCTAAAATGGGACAAAAGATATGTTAAAGCAGTTGTTAGTTTTATTGAATATGTGATGGATAATGCTAAAGGGAATACAATTTTCTATTGTCCGTGCACTAAATGTCAGTGTCGCAGCGATATGCATCGATTTGCAATTGACAAGGTTTGGCAGCACCTTAAAAGTAATGGGTTTTGGGAGAAGTACACATGTTAGATATATCACGGTGAAACATCATCAGGGGGTCCGCATGATCATGGACAATTTTCTGAGACGGGCAGTACATCCAACGATCCAACAACGGCCTTCATCAACGATATGTTTCCTTATGAGAGCGGTGTATGCTCTGAAGGACCGTATATGCCTGAGCCGGTGCAGCCATTCCCTAGAGTTGTCAACACTGCTGGTATTGACAGGTACAACAAACTACTTGCTTTCCAACAGACCCCTGTGTACCCCGATTGTCAGAAGACGGTTCTTGAAAGTGTGATGAACGTTATGAAGATTAAAGTTAAGACAAAATCGACTGTGAAGGCTGTTGATGACTACCTACAGTACACTGCTTCGATGCTGCCCCACGGTCATCGTCTTCCTACCACTCATCATAAGGTCCGATGTATCCTGAAAGATCTTGGGTTTTCCTACATCAAGATCCTGAAAGTCGTCAACCTTGTGTACCCTCGAAACATTTACCGGGCGGCTACACTTGGAGAGGCCGAAGACGAGGAAGAAGATATTGCGTATCAAGAGCCCTGTGCAATTGGTATTCCTGACTCCTCTATAATTCGCCTTAATAATTTTAAAGCAGGTCGTTCGGTTCAAATTCGTGATTTAGATGCAAGGCTTATTGATGTGGATCTAAATCAAGAAACAGACGACGACTCTTGTGATGTAGAAATGCATAGATTGCCAGAAATTAATTCTGACACCGAAGAAGACTCATCGGATGATTCCGATTACGAGCCTTCTTAGTTTGAATTTGTAAGACAAATTGATGTGTGTTTTATATGCTACAAGCTGTTAAATTCATAATTTAGTTTAATATTGGTGATATATGCAGGAAATTGGTATGGTTACATTAAACAACCTGTTTTTTTATCTATTTTTCATTTTTAGTCGACGAAAAATGATATATTCGTCGGCTAAAACTATCTTAGCCGACGAAATATGATGTATTTCGTCGGCTAAAACTATCTTGGCCGACGAATACCCTAATTTTCCGTCGGCTAAACTGTAAACCCTAAACCTTATACTATAGCCGACGAAAATTGGGGTATTCGTCTGCTAAAGTTAAATAAATATAATAATAATTTATACCACTGGTTGCGTCTCATTGATTTGAAATTATTTGTAGTTGAAGGTCCGGACAAAATAAATAATTTAGACGGTCAAATTACCGTTTCTTTGTGTTTAGGGGTTTAACTAACGGGATTGACCGTCCGGATCGAGTCCTTAAGTTTGTCGGATCAAGCTGAAAATTTACCCCCACACATGTTTCAACATAATGATGATATCTGACGGTCGGATTTTAGTTTCACAAAATTGATCGTCACAATCAAAATATGTCTACTAATGTTGTATAAGTTATTTACTAAGTGTTAGGTAAATGTTTTCCGTTTCAAAAACAAACTATACGTAGAAGCTTCAAAGGAAAAAATTTGTGAAATAAGATATGACCGGAACAATGAAATATGTCTACGTAATTCCGATAAGTTTCGGTGCCAATAGTTGCGGTCATTGCATTTTTTCATTCTTTCTCCCTAGAGGACGCCCTATATCAGATGTCTATTTTTCTTATAATTTTTATACCACTAGTTGCATCTCATCGATTTGAAACTATTTGTAGTTGAAGGTCCGGACAGAATACATAATTTAGACGGTCAAATTACCGTTTCTTTGTGTTTAGGGGTTTGACTAACGGGATTGACCGATCGAGTCCTTAAGTTTGTCGGATCAAGCTGAAAATTTACCCCCACACATGTTTCAACATAATGATGATATCTGACGGTCGGATTTTAGTTTCACAAGATTAAACATATAAATTGGACATAAATTTAGTAAATTATTATAAAACGTACTATAGCCGACGAAATCTTAGTAATTTCGTCGGCTATAGTCTATAGTATTGTAACTAGCCGACGAATTTAAAAAAATTCGTCGGCTAAAGTGGAACTATAGCCGACGAAATTACTAAGTTTTACCCGACAAATTTTTTATTTCATTCGCTATACTTCTTCCTATATATGTGAACCCAGCGACAGAACCCTAGCTTTCTCCTCTCCCTCTCGGCCTCCACTGCGTTTCTCCCTCTCCTCTCGACTTTCTTTGTATTTTTTGGTCTCCTCTCGGCCTCCACTCCGCCTCCCACAGCCACTGCCCTCTCCCAAGCAATGAAGGTATGCAATTCCATGTCTATATTGAATTATATAACTATTTTCAATTATTGATGTATATATTGAATTATATGAAATTTTGGTATATTTGTTATTGAAATTGTGAATATTGCATAAATGTTGTTAATTTTTTTTATAATTTGGTATATTTAATAAATTGGGTATATTAAAATATTAATTGGTATATTTAATATATTTGTGAAAATGTTGTTAATTTTTGTATAATTTGGTATATTTAATAAATTGGGTATATTAAAATATTAATTGGTATATATAATATATTTGTGATAATGTTTTTAATTTTTTATAATTTGGTATATTTAATAAATTGGGTATATTAAAATATTAATTGGTATATTTAATATATTTGTGATAATGTTGTTAATTTTTTTTAATTTGGTATATTTAATAAATTTGGTATATTAAAATATTAATTGGTATATTTAATATATTTATGATAATGTTGTTAATTTTTTTTAATTTAGTATATTTTAGTATAAAAATATTAATTGTTATTAATTTGGTATATTAAAATATTAATTGATATATTTAATATATTTGTGATAATGTTGTTAATTACTTAATAAACAGGATGAAAGGCTTGTTTAGTAAATCTAAAAGTTCAAAAGACTAAAGGTCTGAATCGTCTGAGGGAACGTCTAGCAACCCTCGGGCGTCGTTTCATGGCCCAATGACAGCCCGACGTGCGTCTCTTCTAGAGTCGACACAGAGACAGCCGGGGGCCACATATTCCTTCTGGCAGTCGGACGCCACTCGCTCCTCCAGGCAGCCGGACACCCCTCGCTCGAGGCAGCCGAGCGTCCCTTACTCCTCGAGGCAGCTGTGCCCTCCGACTCAGGCGGAAGTGTCTGCACCACGTATGCCTGAGATACATAGGGCACCGACTCCGGGCCCTACTGTATCGAAAGGTGGGTCTTTTAGGGTACAGATGCCGCCGCCTCTTCTCTACCTTCCGTGGTTGATACCTGCATTACCTGCAGTCGATGACTCAGGAGCGCCGATTTATCCACTACCCCCGCAGGTGGCCCCATCAGCGGCGTACCTGTTCGTGCCTTTTGGTACGGATTTAATTTATGCGAGGGTATCATCATTGGCGACAGAGTCGGAATCCGTCGCGTCCACCCCAACGCCCTCAGGTAATGATATATAAATAATTTGTTTTCTTATAATGTCATAATAAAAATAATCTATTAAGAATCAATTTATGATTATATTTATATATATTTCAAAATGTTAATTAATTATTTTTCCTATCCAATTAGGCGAGGGTGAGGCAGGCTAGTGACAAGATGATGACTGCTATAGTGAGGGAGACATGGCCAGACACGCAAGAGGAAGACATGTCCGAAGCCATGTCTCGGATCGACACTTCGAATGTCAGGGTTGGGGCGAGGATCATGGGCACAGCATTCCCACCGCAAGGAAATAACTTCTGCTGCCGGGGTCTAGGAAAGAAGGGAGAAGGGGTACTGAAGACCACTCCCGGATTTCAAAAAAATGCAGCCTCGACCAGCAGCAAAACGACTCTTCTAGAGGTGGAAGTTCAGATGTTACGGGAATAGCAAGCCGCCCAGACAGCATATACTGTCGCTTTACAGGAGTATAATGCGGCAGTATATGTCACCAACCAGGCACAACAGCAGCAGATGTTCCAGTACTTGCAAGATTTTTCAGCTGCCCAGCTTCAGGGACTTCCGCCTCCGCCCATGCCTACGCTTATTCCCTTACCTCAACCGCCGCAACCTCCTCAACATCAACCTCCTCCTGGCGCGGATATAGATTTAGATGATATAGCTTTTATTTAGTTTTATAGGTTTATGAACAATTTATAAATTAATAATTTAATGCAAATTGATGGTGTATGTTGTTGGTTATATCAAATTGTTTGTGTAATTTGCAGCTTACTTGGATGGTAATTTAAAAGTTTTGTAGTTTTTTTAGTATAAAAAGTACTATAGCCGACGAAATTTACCATAATTCCACTACAAATTTTAATTCAGTTCGCTACCGAAGATTGCCACGGCTCCTATTTCCCGTCGCCATTGATCCTAAATTTGCGACGGCTCAGCGACGGTGGTCTAACTGTCGCTAAATCGAAACCAATTTGCGACGGCAATGTAGTTCCGTGACAAAATAAACACAGAATTTACGACGGCAATCTAACGCCGTCGCATTTTTATTATTTAATAACGACGGCATAGAAGCGCCGTGACAAAAAGACCGATTTTACTTAGATTTGTTGCGATGGATGGTTCGCCGTCGCCTTTGTTGTACGTGCTAAACTATCCCGCCTTCGTTTTGACGAAAACCAATTTCTCACACCAACTGAAACAAAAATACCAGAAACCTAACCTAACTATCCCTCCCTCTTTACTCTCTTCAGACAAAAAAACTATCCCTCATCTGCTGCCTCGCCGTCCCCCTCTCCGAAACCCGCATCGGCTGCCTCCGCCCAACTCCCTCCAACCTTGACCTGACCCGGACCCGCGCCAATCGGACTCTTATCCAAAACCAATCAAAGGTTCTGCAGTTCTGCTTAAATCTTTTCGATTTGAACAAGGTAAGTTCCCCTCAATTCCATATTCTTTAACTTTTAGCATTAATCCTTTGTATGTTTTGATTAATCTTTGGTTCTCAATTTCATATTCCATATTCTTCTGCAGAGGATTTGTGATGGGATTTATTTGAATCGTGTTAGGGATTTGGTCACTGTGTTTGAGGCTGCTGCGTCGGACCTACTTAATTGGGAACATTACCTTCCATAAGGTAGTAATTTTCTGGTCGTTTTCTTTATATCAATCTTTTGTGTTTGATGGATTGGTACCATGGATGCATAGTTTGACAGTTTTTGAGAAAATGATGTTTAGTTGATTGGATAGGTTAAACTTCGTTTTGGGTTTAGACTTGATCACTTTGTCAGGAATTGTAGAAGAACAAGTAGTTGCAAGTCTAGAACAGATCACATTCATATTGGCATGTTGCTTTTACTCCTCTTGCAGGGTTAAATTTTTGTCAGATTTGGTATGGTTTTGTGGCTTTTGTCTACATTGTTGTGTTAATGCGGTTTCAAGTTCTAGTGATTATAACAGTGCATAAGCTAGCATGTGTGAACTGTGTTTGAAACATTTAGTAAAAACTAGATTTGAAATGTGAGAGTACTTCGGATTGTAATCATTGTGTTTGGATCCATATGGTTGTGAGTAAGGATCTTGCATTGGCTGTAGTAGAGTGTGCTTTCTTGCGAGACTGAGATTATAAAGATGCAATATCTAAGGCTTCTCTAAGGATAGTTTAACTTTATCCTTGGACAGTACTAACTAGTATCTCTTTAATTATACCAGAATCTTTCTCTCTTCCAATGCTTGCTCATTATATATCTTTATCTCCTGTTAGTTTTTGCTAAGTGTTGCTGTAGTTGGAGCTTTAGAATATTTTGTGATTTGTATACTGGATAATGAAGGTTTCTGGAAGTTTAAACTTTATACTAAGGTTGTTGTAATCATTACTGTGAAACTAAGTAAATAACTTCATTATGAACCCAATGAACTTGATGATGGAGTTGCATAGTTCTTATTAGTGACAACAACTGCAAATATATATATATATATATATATATATATTCTTATGATGGAGTTTCATAATAACTTCAAGACTTTACTCAACCACATTTCTTTATTTTCTTTTTCCAGGTTGGTTCATCTGAAGGGGCAGAACGGTGAAAGGAAAGAAGCAACCTCCTATCTTTAACGAGGTATCCATTGCACACATATTTTCAGTTTACTATATGTAATGATTTGTAGTTATAATTTCAAGAAAGGCAAACAGACCATTAAGAAGGAAGATTGACGATGGTAACTCCAAGAAAGGGAAGACTTTTATTCTCTTAGATGGTACTCGGACACAAATTCACAGATGGGTCTTGTTTCATACAGATGCAGTCACACCATATCTCAAGTAAGTAATACATCCAAATCATGTTTTATCATAGACCTGAAATGCTTATAATAGTTTGATTTGTTGGTATGCTACTGCCATATATATAATAGTTTCTCATTCTCTTACTATGCAGAAAACATATGTCTGCCATTAAACATCAATGTCCTAATGCCAATGATGCGGAGGTTGCACGTATTCATTTTGATGAGTTTGCAGACTGGTTTAAGGCATATGTGAGTTGTCAACAAAACATGCGTGATGTGTCCTTACCAGAAGAAATTGTGGCTTTGTCAAATCCTCCTTCTCCTACAGCAGCTAGGCTGAATTCATATACATCCAAAGGCCATTTTTTCCGAGTGAAAAGTGTTGACAACAAGCGAACCAGACAAAACAGTGGTGTGTCTTTACAAGAAGACACTTTACCGTATTATGGGAGATTGACAGAGATTATCAAAATTAGCTACTCTACGAATATCAAGTATGTTTTGTTCAGATGTGACTGGGCACATCCTTCAGGAGTGAAAAAAGATCCTTTTAACTTCACCTTAGTTAACTTTAGAAGATTGTTATACCAGAATGACCGAGTTAGGGATGAACCATTTATCTTAGCATCTCAAGCACATCAGGTGTGGTATACACCAGATCCTTCAGGAGATGGTTGGCTAAATGTCGGTGAAGTGGAGTCGAAGGACTTCTCTCATTTGGAATTTGACATGAGTGATGAAATGGAGTCTATGAATGACGTTTAATTGAATGAGTAGGCCTAACAGTAGATAAACGATGTTATTAGCTTTGAAAAATATTAAGTTTTGTATCCTTCATTGCATGTCATGCATGAGGTAGATGTCTGAAATTGTAATGTTGCTTTTTAAGATATATTAAACATCTCTATCTAGTGTACATCCAATTAGTTTTGTTATTAAATTTACATGTGTCTTTGTAGCTGTGATCATTAACTTGTTAGTAACATTTGATAGTAAATTTCTTTGTTGCTAACCGGGTGTTTATTTTTATAGGTAACCATGTTTACGATGAAAAGAAAGGTTGGTAGACCACGCAACATGTCTGAGATCTTGAGTCCTAGTGGTTTTGCATCAGGCCCCAGTGGTTCATCATCATCGCAGTCATCCCATACGTCTCTTCGTGTTCCTTTTATACCGCCAACCTCACCAACTCCTCCTCCACCACCACCTCCTCCCCAACCTACTCAAGCCTCTATTTTACCTCTTCCAGGATCAGGTATGTCTTAGAGCATGTTTTCTTTTAATATTTACAGCCCCATTATCATTATCAAATTTACTGTTTGAACTCCCCAAATTAGATGCTGAGCCCCATGCTACTGCCAATACTGTCGGTAGAGGTCATAGTAAGGGCATCCCCGAGTGGAATACTGGAGAGAAGGTTCACATTATGTTTGATTCTAAATTCCAACCTATTGGAGAAAGAGCTGCACAATTGAAGTCACAGTTGGGCAAGATGGTGCGTGATGGCCGCAGGATTCCGTTGACAATTTTGGACTGGAAATCTGTTGATCTTAAAGTCAAAGAGGAAATTTGGGATGAGGTTAAGGTAAATGCTTTCATTGATAAAATGTTATATGTGCTTCTTTGTTTATTAAAAGTAATTCAATATTGTTCACGGTGACTTGTAGAAAAATTTGGTTGATGTTCCAGAAGGATACAAACCTGTGTGCCTTAAGTGTTGCAATACTCTTTGGAAGGATCACAAGAGCAAAACCAAAGCTAACCACTTTGAACCAAACAAAAATCATCCAGACCTGCTTTCAATGGTTCCTCCACAAATTATAGCAGATCAATGGACTGTGCTTGTGGCCTATTGGAACTCTGAGGATGCAAAGGTAAAAGTGCTATGTCATTTCCATTATATTTTGCCAAATAGGTTGACCAGTGTTTAATTTCCAAACTGATTTTGTAGGCAATAGCGACTCGTAATTCAATCAATCGAGAGACACGTGGACCATCTCATAATACTGGTAGAAAGCATTTTGCCCAGTTAAGATATGAGGTAATTTTGAAAAAACTTGTACTTGACAGATGAAGAGGCGTATAGTAAGATTGATGCCTAATATATGGAGTTGGCCGAGTTGCTTACTGTTTGTACTTGGCAAATGGAATTGAGTGGAGAAGCATCTGATAAATTTAGTGTGTGGAAAAAAGCACGCAAGGAATCTGATCCAGAAGTTGCCCAAGTCATTGTATGTTTCAGTTTATTGTTATGTTATTTAGAATTGTGTTTTTTTTGTTTCTTTTTTTCTCCTTTTTGGTTTGCCTAGCTAAGTTATTTATAAATTCATGTAGAAGGAGTACAATAAGGAACTATCACTAGTTAAACCTGTGGAAGACCAACAGCTTACGGCTGTGAAAGACCGTATTTTTCATAAGCTTATAGGAGAGGATGGTCATGGTTATTGTCGTACCTATGGTTCTACCGTGCTGCCCAATTCGGTGTATACACAAAAAACATCAGTACCTGCCAGTAACAACAACGCCATTATAGCCAAAATCATTGAAGAGGTAACAAAGGAACTACAAGAGTCATTTGAGAAGAAATTTGAGGATGCTGTTAGAATGCTTCAAGCTCAGATTGCCAATAATATGGATAGCACTGGGGGAGAAACACAAATAATGCACATGCAATGGTTAGTAATTTTTGAGATACACAACCTTGTTACTTTTTAAAAGTTTGAAATACTTTTATTTGTTGCAAATAAAGTATGATGTTTTAAGACAGTTTATTGTTCTAAGTAATGAGAACCGGGTGAGTAATTTTGGAGAAACACAGCCTTGTTACTTGCTGCAAATAAAGTATGATGTTTTGAGACAATTTAATGTTCTAAGTAATGATATTGTCCTTTTTTTGTTTGACTGAATAATTTTGAAGTACGGTTTAGTATGCATTAGGGTGGAGGTGTTTGATTTACTTGAATCTGGGTTTAAGGTACCAGCTAATGCATGTATGGTCTGTTTATGCAATAGGTACCAACTCATGCAACAAGTGGCCATGAAGCTAGGAGGGAGTCCATAGGAGAGGGAGATGCTGAGCCTACTGGCCATGTTTCATCTTCTCATGATGATACAAGCAATCATGATTCAGCTGGTCATGATGCTTCTGCATGATTTAGGTTTATGGCTTTTTCTTGTTTTAGAGTGTGATGGAACAAATTCTGCTAGAATATTGCTGAACTTTTATGAAGCTATTTCTGTTGTTGAACATGGTTAATAGTTTATTTGGTTTAGGTTATTCCATCATGTGGAATATTGTGATGTTGGACATACAATTTGGTTATGAAATTAATGTTGTCATTGTGTATATTAAGGTGTCTTGAATGCCAGTGATGGTGCCGTTAGTCTGTTGTTGCTTATGGTTGTTATTATGGATTGAATGAAATTTGAATTTTCAGATTATTGGTAAATTTGAGATTTAAACCAGGTGTTTTTGGAAAAAATGAATGTTGCGATGGAAAGTAGCTGTCTCAAACAAATCTGCAGTTCGCGACGGCAAAGTCCCGTCGCAAAGGGTTTTGGCGGGAAAAAATTGGGCTCGATATTCAAATTTTAAAAATAATGGCGACTGCAATTTCCGTGGCCAACAAATGAAAACGCCACAGCTTTTTCAGTAGCCAGTTGCCGTAGCTAATTGAGCGACGGCATTTGCGGTCGCAGGCTGCCGTCGTTAACAATATAGCGACGGGTCGTTCCCGTCGCCGGGAGCATTGGCCACGCCACTTGTTGCGACGGTAGAAATGCCGTCGCCGTGCCGTCGCCAATGCCCTTTCGCGACGGCAGAGCGGTCTTTTGCGACGGCTTCGAGCCGTGGCTAACCGAATTAAAATTTGTAGTGTTCGTCAGCTATAGTTTTTTATTTTTTTTCAACGTTTAGCCGACGAAATATGGCTTAATTCGTCAGCTATAGTTGTATTTAACCTGACGAAATGTACTATATTTTGTCGGCTATATTATTTTAATTTTTAATTTTTTAAAATATTTAGCCGACGATTTATAGTACATTTCGTCGGCTAAAGTGATTTAAGTTGGCCGACGAAATATTTATATTTCGTCGGCCAAAGTCTTAGGTTTAGACCGACGACAATGTATTTCGTCGGCCAAAGTCTTACTTTAGCCGACGAATAATTGAAAAATATGTCGTTGGCTAAGTGTGACACTAGAGCCGACGACGGCTTTTATTCGTCGGCTAAAGTCATAGCCGACGAGTCTTTGCCGATTACTTCTTAGCCGACGAATTTGGCTAACAGGCAGACGAAAATGTTTCGTCGGCCAAACTCCTGATTCTGGTAGTGTTAGGGGTTTTACTTACATAATTGATCGTCCGGATGAAACCCTTAAATTTATCTGATCAAGTTGAATTTTTTACCATAGACATATTTAAACATATTGATGATATCTGACGGTCGGATTTTTGTTTATGAATTTTGATGATCAGAATCACAACATGCCTACTACTTGCCATTATTTATCCCTATGGGAGCCCTATTATCAAGGGATAAATGTCTCAAAATTTTTAGATGGGCAGTTGCGTCTCATCATGGTGAGAGTTTGTTGTGTTGAAGGTTTGACCAAACTACTTCATATAGATACAGATTTAGATGTTTTCATGTGTTAAGTGTTTACAAAAACTAAATTTTGAAGCCTTAAACGAACTCGGATGACTAAAAAAGCTCATATGTCATAGTGTTAGAAATATGTTTGACTTATACGCCCGTTCTGCTTCTTGATTGGTATCACAATAGTCAATCGAAGACCGAAATATCCGTAGTGCAATTTTGTAAGTGAATATTATTTTTAATTTAGCTGACGGAATATAAACTTTTTTGTTGGCTATGAAAGATGTTAGTCGACGGAATATAGTTTAGATTACTTCGGCTATGCTTTTAGGTCTTAACCGACGGAATACGAGATTTTTTATCGACTAAGAGCTTTCTTAGCTGAAGGAAATAGCCAGGATCACAGATTCGCCAACTAAGAAGAGCTTAGTTGACGGAAATTTTCGACAAACGTATTCCGTCGGCTAACAGATTCTTAGTCGACGAACTTTTTCTCCTAGCTGACGGAACAGTAGAAATTCTGTCGGCTAAAAGTGCAAATCCACTAGTGCTTCTTCTTCCTCCGCCACCACCATCGTACCACCACCTCCTCCTTGATCCAGCAAAAAAATCCTAATTTTTTTAATTTAAATTATGACAAAAATGAGATGAAATTAATTAATTTTTTTATTTATTGAAAACTCTTAAGCGACAAAATATTTTTCGTCACATAAGTTGAAGCGATGAAAATTTTCGTCGCTTAAACCTATGTGATGAAAAAAATTTCCTCGCTTAAAAGGTACTTATGTGACGAAATTTTAGGTTTTCGTCGCATAAACCTAATGCGATGAAAATAATGCCGCCTAGGTGCCCAGAACCGCCTAGGCGCTGAAAGGCAGGTGACCTTTCCGATTTCCTTCAAATCTGTCAAGCTAGGCGCTGGCACCAAAAAAGGCCGCCTGGGCGCTAGCCGGTCTTGATGGGCGGCCCATTTTTTTTAACAAAAAAACCCTAGAATGATGGATTGTTGATGATGAAGATGTTGAATCGGATCTTACTAGTGAAATGCTCATAAATGATTTGGAAGTAAATAGTGGCTTAGAGCCTCGGAGAAGTTCTAAACTTCAAGAATGTAGAGAACTTCATGAGGATGATTTTATATCAGATGAAGAGGAAGAAGATGAAATTGACTTTGAATTTGATACCGACACAGAAGAAGTGCAAGAGGAATATGGAGAAGAAGAATGTGAGGCATAGCCGCATAAGCTACCAAAGAATGAAGATTCTAATTTGTTTATTTCAATTTATTTTTTAATTCTAAGAACATTATTGTTGAACATTTTGTCTATTTTTGAAGTATTTTTTGTAATTTTAGAACATAATAATGTTTTTTTTATAAATTTTACTTATGCAATTATATTTATTAAATAAATAAAAATATGTAAAATACAAAACTGCCTAGGCGCTGCTTGAGCGATCTGGACGCTGGCTGTCCGCCCTAACAACGCCTAGCGTTTTTTAGAACCTTGAATGCGACGAATCTTATGCGGTGAATTTTTTCTCGGTTAAAGTCTTATGCGACGGAATGAAATCGTCGCATGAGGCTTTTTCTCTACTAATGAGGCTTTTCCTCTACTAGTGCTATTAGTAGTTTTCAAATGAAGTGAGGTACTCTTTTTCTTGGTGAATTGTACGTAGTAAGGTTTAATTAGACCACTACATACTTCTTAAGGGCAAGTCTTTTGATGAATAAGTAACACTTTACAAAATCCATTATGTCGCATTTGGTCGGAGAGCTGTTTGCGATCTATCGATTCTATCCCACTCAACTATATATGGTCCATTTCCATTCAACAGTACAATGATATATAGCACATGTGTACGTACGTAGCTACTTCACGAAAAGAAAATATCTTGCCGCTGGAAGAACGAGTCGGGAAGAATGCAAAGAAGAAACCAACTATATATACATTTAGGATAAAGTAGATAGTTAAAACACATATTGGACTATATATTTCGGCTAAGTTGACGAGTTATTTCACAAAAAAATTTAGTAAAATAATTAAGAACAAATCTAAGAGAAAGGATACCATGGCCAGACCCGAAACATTCATAATAAAACCAAACAAATCTGACATCAGATCTTCAGGAGAACATATCGGTCAGACAGTTAAACAACAGTAGATGAAGGGGACTCTGCTTCCTCTTACTGTTGTCATTGCTCACCATCTAATAACTTCTCGAGCTCGCTTGGAGGGCAAGGAATAGTTAGGGCACCTTCACGATCGAAACCATACTCCTCCGCTGCTTGCTCCAACAACTCCATGAATCTGGGATGCGTCAAATAATCCAACGCCACCACAAATCTCTTGACTTCGCTCCCGTAAACAGCAACCACAGAAAAGTGGCCTTCCTTGATATCTCCTGGGAGTCCTCGCACATATGTTGAGTTCAACTTTCGACCCAACATCAGACTCCTCTGTATCTTTTCTACGACAAACTTGAGCCTGATAATGCTGTTGTTCTTCTTGGCACCATTTCGAGACTTGGCCATATTGATTTCTGCTTAATTGCTTGTTGTATAGCTTGTGTCTTGGCTCGGATTGTATATATAGTGTTAGGTGGAGTAGCACTAGTGGTGCAGGATCAAAATGACATGGGTACTACTCTACAAAGAAAGAAATGCCTAGAGTTACACTTGGGAGACCAACCCATGTGAGAGTGCGCGACTTGTAAGCTTCCAACTTTACCATGAGACGTCCCTTTAGACTTTGTCATATCAAACTCCATGCGCACCAAAATCATTGACGACGTACGTAGCTAGCTAGTACTGATGGAGTACTCATTTCCCAGATACCTCCCATTCATTTTTAACATATGCAATGCTTTATATGCAGGAAGTTGCCCTTTAAATGGATTGTTCTACAATACTGGGAATTGTACTTAATGCACTAGACGAGCTTTGTTCCGAACTTGCATATCTAACTGTTGAAATAGGAATGTAAATAAGTTTGGGATTTCTTTCCTTAGAGGTTACGGTAATTGATTCCTAACCTAATTGTATTAGGGTTGTAGACATGTACTTGTATAAATATGCCTCATAGTGAGAAGAATAATACACAGAAACATTATCCCAGACCTTGTTTTTAAACTTGGCATCAGAGCCTAGGTTTAAAACGATCTTGGGCGCCGCACCACCGATACACGCCGCACCATCACCATGAGTTACGTTGACCAAAAAACAAGCTCATCAGGAGAGAAGACGGCTCCTCCTATTGTGATACAATCTGAAGGTTCTGGATTCAATGCCGGAATAACCCTGACTGAAACAAACTACGATGTATGGTCTCAGATGATGGAGATGCACATCGCTGGACGTGAGAAGATTCAATACATTCGTGGAAAAAGTAAACAACCAAGAGAAGGAGAAGCAGATTATGACAAGTGGTATGCTGATAACCAAAAGGTCAAAGGATGGTTACTTATGTCCATGGTTCCTGAGATCCAGAAGCGCTACCTCAGATTGCGCACTGCCCGTGAAGTATGGAGTGCCCTTGAAAAGGCATTCTATGATGGTACTGATGAAGTACAAGTTTTTGCCCTACATCAGAAAGCTTTTTCTGTAAAACAAAACGGAAAAAGCCTTTCTGCCTATTATGGCGAGTTGACGGAAATTTTTCAAGAATTGGATCATCGAGACAAGGTGATCATGAAAGATGCTGATGATATCGAATTGTACCGGAAGTCCATTGAACGTCAGAGGGTGCATATTTTCCTAGCCGGATTGGATTCAGAGTTTGAGCAGATTCGCGGAGAAATTCTTCGGAAAGATCCGGTCCCAGAGTTAGAAGAAACATACTCGTTTGTACGTCGTGATTCCCTGAGACGAGCAACTATGAATGAAACACATGCACCGCCTGATACTGCAGCCATGGTAGCCCGAAACCAGCCACCCGCACTCGTACAAACCGGAGCCAATCAGATCGGCCTAAGTCAACAAGTTCTGGAAGTCTTTCTGATTCCGGAACGCGTCCAGATCATAGCTCAACAAAACCATATGCAGATGTGGTGTGTCACGTGTGTGGACAAACAGGCCACACAAAGTCTCGATGCTTCGAGGTTATTGGCTACCCGGAATGGTGGGGAAACCGAAACAAAAAGAAGCAGCAACACTTAACCGCTGCGGTTGCTGAAAGCAGCGAATCCGAACATGGAAGAGAGAGGGCATCAGCATCAATTGCTACTACAGGTAATGAAGGTAAGGCTTTAAATGTTTCTTACTCTGTTTCGAATAGTACATGGATAATTGATTCGGGTGCTACAGATCATATGACTTTTGATTCTAGACAACTTAAAAATATTAAACCATCATCCAAACCTGGGATTCATACAGCAAACGGCAATACAGCACCAGTCACTAGTGAGGGGTCCATCTCACTCACTGAGAACATGAATTTGGATACAGTCCTTGTGGTTCCGACTTTGGATTATAATTTGATTTCTATGGCCCAAATAACCGTTGCTTTGAATTGTATCGTGATTTTCTGGCCATATTTCTGTGTGTTCAAGGATATTTAGACCCGAAAGATATTGGCTATGGAGTTAGGCAAGGAAAGCTCTACTACCTCGATATGATGTCAGAAAGTTCACATAAGTTGACTCAAGCCTTATCCATGGATGGATCCGAGGGGGAGAAGAAGCAATCTGCGATTTGGTTATGGCATCGTCGGTTAGGACATGCCTCCTTTGGTTACTTAAAGAAGTTGTTTCCTAGTTTATTTTCGAAGATTGATGTGTCTAGTTTTCGTTGTGGTGTTTGTGAAATGGCGAAAAGCCACCGTGTTTCTTTTCCACCAAGTTTCAATAAAAGTTCAGTTTCGTTTATGATAATTCATTCTGATGTTTGGGGACTGTTTCCGTGTAAACTCGTGGCCCCTTTGGCGGGTTGCACGGTTCCAGAAATAGCGAACTTCCTTGTACTCCGAGTTTTCCTGTGTAAAGAGCAAACACGTCAAAGGGCGTCCCCGGGTTTACCGAGGGAAGCCACTCCGATGCTTAAGTCAGACACTGTCAGATAAGCAGAAAACTCAAGAGTAGTTAAGGAATTGTCCGTCGTCTTACCGGGAGGTCCTCACCGGTATTTATAGTAGCATTAAAGGCAGCACTTTGTCTTTTTCCAATGTGGGAATGAACTCCCTTGCTTTGCCTCAAACTTACAATGAACTGGGCCCTGACAAAGGACCCAGAGTGGCTTCTCAAATCTGACTGGCCTTTGGCCCTGTAAACAGTACTTCAAGCATAATAAACGATGCATATTTAATAATTGACCACACTTGGTGTTATTTCTTGAATTGTAACCCGGTAAAGGAGAAATATTAGGTTCCACATATAAACAAGTCCCCCAAGTCCTCAGTCAAGGGGTACGCTTGGGTGGGGACTTGAAATCATTTCTTTACCGGGTTACAAGGGTATCATCCAGACCCGGTGTACCCAGTCCCCCAAGTCCGTACGCAAGGGTGCCCCGCAGACACGTTGACTATGGGAACTGAAAATGACGTCTCCGTGTTGTAGTGGGGGAAACTGATAAGTTTTCGGTTTGAAGTGGGGGAAAACGAAAAGTTTTCAGTTTTGAAGTGGGGGAAACTGAAAAGTTTTTCGGTTTTGGGACGCGGCATGCGCGACACGTGTCGATTTTCTCGAAAAACCGAAACGTCCCTTCAGTGTACGTCTCTCAAACGTCCCTTCAGTGTACGTCTCTTAACTGTATAAATAGGGGTTGAGGGTGACAGTTTTGTCGTACATTCAAAATCGAAAACTTTTTCGTGCTTCTGCTCTCGTCCTCTGTTGTCGCTGTGCTTGTTGGATTTCCAAACTTAAATCAACCTCAAAATCCTTTCAAACCCTCATAAGTAAGGTACTGTTTTCTGTTCCGATGTTTTTGAGTGTTTTGGATCGATATTGTGTACTGTTTTCTGGGATCCAAACTGGGTTGCTGCGTTAGTGTGTGCGTTTATCGTTGTGGTCGCCGGTGTTATCTGGGTTTTTGACGATGTTCCCGTGTTTCTTGTTTTGCAGATGACAAACCCCGCAATGGATGCTCATGTCCCCGAGTTTGCCTCAGTTACCTTCACTGATGGGACCGCTCTCGACCCTCCCGGGTACTCGCTGACCGCGGAGGAGATTGTGGAGCTATGAGCAATTGGAAGATTCCCGAGTCTGTTGAAATTCGGACTTTAGAACCCGAGGATCAGTTCTTCGCTCCCGGGGATGGGTGGACGCTATGCCACGAGTACCAGCTACGTTGCGGTCTGTCACTCCCGCTAAAGGTGGAGGTGCAGTATCTCCTGGCTGCGAGCAACTTCGCCATCGGGCAAGTTGGCCCGAATATGTGGAGGCAGCTGCTAGGGTTGTGCGTGATGTACAAGGTGTTGAAGCAGCAGATGCCGAGCTACCACGAGTTACACGCCATGTACCGGGCCGAGTACTCCCGGAAGGCCGGTTTCAGTGGGACCATCCAACTGAAGTCCAAAGGGGTCTTCAAGAAGATCATCGAGGACCTGCCTACCTCCGTGAGCCGGACCTGGAGGGAAAAAAGTTTCTTGATAAGAAACTTTCAAGACCCGGGACACGCGTTTCAAGTACCGGGTGACTTCCAGCCACTGATGAGTAAGTCCTTTCTCTCCGGATTCTTCTTTCTTTTCTCTTTCCCGGGTTATAATTATATTGTACGTTTTGCAGATGTTCCCGACATTCCTCTGGAGCCGGTGATGGAGAAGAGAATCCGGAGGATGCTATGGGCCTTCAGAGGTCAAGATGACCGGAGCTCGTACCGGCTTTGCAGGCTGTATGTGTACAGCCGTTGCCGATTGATGGAGCTTCCAGGTTTGTCTCGTTTCCTTTACAATTTTTGTTGTTTACATGCTCCGGTCTAACAGGTTATATCTTTTGTTGCAGCTCTTCTCCCGATGGAGTTCACGAAGCGAAAGAACCCGGGAATATACGACGGGTTCGAGGACAAGGCTGTATGGGCCGGGATCCGGGCGCAAGGCACGGAGGGGCTGGCGTACGATATCGACCTGACATCGAAGGCGGTTTTTCTGCGCCCAGACGCCGAGCAAGGGGAAACTCGGCCGTTCCACGTTGACGTCTCTTACTACAACGAGGTTCCCGCGTACTTGGCTGAGATTCTCGGGCCAGAAGTCTACCCGGAAGGAGAGGAGGTTGAAGGGAATCCCTCGGAGGCGGACGATAACCCGGTATTTGAAGAACCGTTTGCCGATGAGACTGAAGAACCGGTGGTGAGCGCGGTTCCCTCGTCTGTGTTCCCGGGCGAGGAGGAATTTACCGAGGAGGATGACGAAGGGGGTGAAGAGGTTGGAGGGTTAGAAAGGGAAATAGGTAGTGAGAACCCGGAGGGGAGTGAGGGGAGTGACGAGGTTCTTGAAGTGGAGCCCGTGCCTTCTCGCAAGCGTACCCGGGAGGCATCCAGCTCGGGGAGGTCCGAGAGGAGGAAGAGAAGGAAGGAGAGGAAGGAGAGGAGGGAGAGAAAGCAGCAGCGGGACACTACTGAAATAATGGAGGAGTTGGCGAGCGCAGGAATGGCGGACGCGGCCATCCAATGGATGGTAGCGGATTTGAAGAATTGCGCCGCTGACTCCTATGTCCTGGAGCATGAGGACCCGTTGACTGTAGCCCGGAGGGCGCAGGAGAAGCTGATGCGGGTAAGTTAGTCTTCTGCTTTAACTCGTTATCTTTTTGTTTTTGGTTCCTTGCACTAACCCGTTGTTTTATTTGTGTAGGCTGTCAGGTTGTCGTACTTGGCGACTGACCGGCTCATAACCGAAGGCATCCCCGAGCGAGAGAGAGTCCTCAGGGATGATCTCCGGGCCGCCCGGGACCAGGTGACGGCGAGTGAAGAAAACCTGGCTCGGGTCCGGGAATTCGCAAGCGCATCAGCGATCGCGTCGAGTGCGAAGTTGGCCAAGGCGGAAGAACACATCGCAGACCTGGTGGCCAAGAACTCGGAACTGGAGAATGTTATCGAAGGTCACCGGGAGGACCGGTGTGCTCAAGACGCCGCGATAGCCCAGCTGACCGAGCAAAACCAGGGGCTGCAGCAACAGGTCACCTCCCTGGAGCAACAAAAAGGAGATTTGCTCCAGGCAGTTTCCCGGGCCAAGGACTTAGCGGTCTCCGAGTTTCTGGCGAGCCCAGAGTTTGACCTGAAGCTGCGGTCGGCCAGGGCCGAGGCTCGTGCCGAAATAGTGAGCGCTGGGATTCGCCAAGGCTGGCTGGACAAGGCGGGTTATGACGGTCATCAAGGCCATGTCAGACCCGACGAGGCTGCAGGCACCTCCCGGTCGACTCCTGCCGTGGCTGCGAACCCTAGGGCTCCTGCGAACCCGGCTCGGAGTCCCCCGGTTCGTTCTTCAGCAGCCGGGAGAGGTGCTTCCCGTGGTGGGATTGTGGGTGGTCCTAGGAACCGGCCACCTCTGCGTAGGGGTCAGTTCATCATACAGCCCCGGGGAGGTCGTGGCGGTTCTAGCACTGGCGGGGGTAGGGGGTCGTCAACGGAGCCTTAGGATGTTTTTCATTTCTGTAACAGATTAGTCTACCTGTAGCGGTTTGCTACTTTTTGTAATTGATATTTTTGAAGTAATAAAATTTTTCCTTCTCGCTATCCTTCCCGTGCCAAAATACGGTAACCTGATAAGTACAAAAATGTACATATAACGCCGGTTTGCCATGTGAATAAAGATAGTGCCGCTAAGGCTTTAAAGGCCGCTAGGGCTTTAAGGATCCGTTAGGAATTTCATCCCGATGCATAACCTGCAAGTGTTGAGAAAATTCACACATAATGCCGGTTTATGGGAAATAAAAATAGTCCCGCTAGGGCTTTATGGGTTCATAAGGACTTTCAACCCGATGCATAACCTGCAAGTGTTGACAATTCACACATAGTGCCGGGTTGGCATGTTAACATTATAAAGTGAAGATAGGGCCAGTAAGGCTTTACGGGTCCGTTAGGACTTCCAAGGGCTTCTTTGCCAAATAACACGGTAATCTGATGCAAAATATGCAAATGTGATAATTTACACATATAATGCCGGTTTAGCATGTAAGTAAAAATAATGCCGCTAGGGCTGTATGGGTTCGTTAAGACTTTCAAAGACTGAAACAAGGCCGTGATAGGCTTGCAATATTTCAAGTTATGGAGATTACCAGAGATTATTAGAGATCTATCGGAGCTTGCCGAGTTTTGACCATGAAATAAGGCCGTGAAAGGCTTTCAATATTTCATGTCATGGAGATTATCGGAGATTATCGGAGCTTGGCGAGTTTTGACCATGAAATAAGGCCGTGAAAGGCTTGCAATATTTCATGTCATGGAGATTATCGGAGATTATCGGAGCTTGGCGAGTTTTGACCATGAAATAAGGCCGTGAAAGGCTTGCAATATTTCATGTCATGGAGATTATCGGAGATTATCGGAGCTTGGCGAGTTTTGACCATGAAATAAGGCCGTGAAAGGCTTGCAATATTTCATGTCATGGAGATTATCGGAGATTATCGGAGTTTGGCGAGTTTTGACCATGAAATAAGGCCGTGAAAGGCTTGCAATATTTCATGTCATGGAGATTATCGGAGCTTGGCGAGTTTTGACCATGAAATAAGGCCGTGAAAGGCTTGCAATATTTCATGTCATGGAGATTATCGAAGATTATCGGAGCTTGGCGATTAAGGCATACAAGTAGGGCCGCTAAAGGCTGCATTCACTTCAACAAACTCTTTAATAAAACATAACCCGGTAGGGGAATTCATGCATTGTGGGCCTGAAAGGCTTTATATACAACATCATAAACAATAAAATTGGACGTTCATAGATAACTCGGTACCTATTTGGGGAAGAGATGCAGATGTTGGGCATTCCATGGTCGTGGAAGCGTAACTCCATCTGTACCCCGGATGTAAAACGTTGCCGGGCCCACGACTTCAACGATTTCATATGGACCCTCCCATGGAGCTTTAAACCCCGTTGGCTTAGGGATAACTTCCTTCATTACCCAATCCCCGAGTTTGAGTGGGCGGTTGATAACCCGGGAATTGTAGTGTTTAGCCACCTTTTGCTTCTTGTTGATATTTCGGAGATGTGCACGCTCCCGGCGTTCCTCCAGGAGGTCCAGGTTAAGGCGGATGCCTTCATTGTTGGTTTCCTTGTCAAACAGTTGTACCCGGTCACTCGGGACTTCCATCTCTACCGGGATCACTGCTTCAGAGCCAAAAGTCATAAGAAATGGGCTCTCCCCATTGGCTTCTGTTGGAGTTGTTCTTAGTGCCCACAAAACCTCTGGAAGTTTCTCAGCCCATAAACCCTTTGCGTCCTCCAGCTTCTTCTTCAGAACTTGCTTGATGAGCTTGTTAAAGGCTTCAGTTTGTCCATTAGTCTGCGGGTGTGCAGGGGAGGCATATAGGACCTTTGTCCCATTGGAGTGTAAGAATTCCCGGAACTCATCGTTGTCAAACTGCGTCCCGTTATCTGTGATAAACGTCTCCGGGATTCCAAACCGGCAAAAGACATTGTTCCAAAGGAATTTCTTAACATTTGCGGTCGTGATCCGTGCCAGGGGTTGAGCTTCTATCCACTTGGAATTATAGTCCACTGAGACAATGGCATGTTTGAGCTGTCCCGGAGCTGTGGGTAGAGGCCCGATGAAATCAATCCCCCACATGCAAAATGGATATGGAGAAATTATTACTGATAGTAGGACTGATGGTGCACGGGGAAAGCTTGCAAATCGGTGACATTGAAGGCAGGAATCTACGACGATTCTGGCATCGTGTTCCAAAGAAGGCCAGTAATATCCCATTCTTTGGGTTTTGAAAGCCAGGTTACGGGCTCCAAAGTGATTTCCACATACCCCGCTATGAAGCGACTGCAAAACCCGGTCTCCTTCCTCGGGTGTAATACACTTCAAATCAGGAAAAGTTTGTCCTCGTCTGTACAGTTTCCCATCACGGATACTATACCGCGCCGCTCGAACCCGTAGTCGTTTGGCCGCTACCGGGTCCTCAGGTAGGGTTCCATGTTGGATGAAGTTGATGAACTCATCCATCCAAGATGGTGGCGGGTTTGCCTCTACCGCGAAAATCTCAGAAAAGGAGAGTGAGATGCTTGGTTTCTCCAATGTCTCGACCAGTAAGCTTTTAAACTCGGTATTGGAATCGTCACCTGTTGCAATCCTAGCCAGGGTATCTGCTCTCACATTCTGCTGCCTCGGTATCTGAGTAACCTCAAAGCTGTCAAATTTCTCCAGCAAGAAAGCCGCTAGCTTTTGATAGGACGAAAGATGTGCTTCCTTTGCCTGAAACCCGCCGTTAACCTGCTGCACTACCAGCTGTGAATCACTTAGTATGCGGAGATGCCGGGCGCCCATATCTTTAGCGAGTTGGAGCCCTTTGATTAGGGCTTCGTACTCAGCCGTGTTGTTTGATGCTTTAAAGTTAAAGCATAAGGCATAGTCAAACATATTACCCTCCGGGTCTACCAATGTAATGCCTGCTCCACATTGCCTCTGATTGACTGATCCATCTACAAATATCTGCCAACTCTCCGGTTCAGCTTGTGTAGGAAGAGTTTCAGCAACTGTTGAATCTGTTGGGATTAACTCGGCAATGAAGTCTGCTGCTGCTTGCCCTTTGATTGCCGTTCGCGGTTTAAAGTGCAAATCATGCTCCCCCAACTCAATTGCCCATTTGACCAGTCTTCCCGAAGTCGCCGGGTTTTGCAGAACCTGCCGTAGCGGTTGGTTGGTGAGTACATGGATGGAATGTGCTTGAAAATAGGGTCTTAACTTCCTTGCTGCTACAACCAAGGCCAGGGCCAGTTTTTCAATATCTGGATAACGAGTTTCAGGATCATTGAATCCTTTCCCAGTATAGTAGACCGGCAGTTCTTCAGAGTCTGGCTTTCTTATCAAGGCACAACTGACAGCCGTTTGAGACACCGCCAGGTACAGATAGAGTATTTCCCCAGGGTTTGGTCTGGATAAAGAAGGGACTGACGCCAAGTATTCCTTCAACTTTTCAAAAGCTTGATTGTGCTCTTCCTGCCATGTAATCCGCTCGCGGTGTTGACTCTTGAGAATTTTGAAGAAGGGGGCACATTTATCTGTTAACCTGGATATAAACCGGGATAAGGCTACCAGCCTGCCAGTAAGTTGCTGAACTTCATTCCTGGTTCTTGGCGGTTGCATGGCCAAGACGGCTTGGATTTTGTCGGGGTTTGCCTCAATTCCCCGAGCGCTGACCATAAACCCGAGAAACTTTCCTCCCGAAACACCGAACACACACTTCTCCGGGTTTAACCTCATCCCCTTGCTCAAGGCAATGTCGATGACGGTCTCCAAGTCATCCGGGTGTTTGCTTGTCTCCCGGCTTTTGACCAGCATATCATCTATGTAAACCTCCATAGTATCCCCGAGTTGGTTTGCAAACATGCCCACTACGAGGCGCTGGAACGTGGCTCCTGCATTCCGGAGTCCAAAAGGCATCACTCTGTAATAATACATCCCCTTGTCCGTTGTAAAAGATGTGTGCTGTTGATCCGCGGGATTCATCGGAACTTGGTTAAATCCCGAGTATGCATCTATAAAGCTCAACTGGGGGTGGCCCGCGGTTGAATCCACCAGTTGATCAATCTTTGGAAGGGGAAAACTATCCTTCGGGCAAGCCTTATTCAGATCTGTGTAGTCGACGCACATCCTCCACTTTCCGTTTGCCTTCTTGACCATCACCACATTGGCCAACCAATCCGGGTATGTTGCATCTCCAATGAACCCGATGTCTTTAAGACGTTTAACTTCTGCTTGAATGGCCTTGTACTTCTCTGCGCAAAATGCACGACGCTTCTGTCTTACCGGTTTAATACCCGGGATAATATTGAGGGAATGTGTCATAACGTCTGGAGAAATCCCGGGCATGTCTGCATATGACCATGCGAACACCTTCTGTTTCCGGGTTAGCAGCTCAACCATCCGGGTTCTGACCTCGGGGTCAAGGCCTGTGCCAATGCAAATCTTCCTCTCAGGGTATTCTTCTGAAATCTGAATCCATTCTGTTGCTTCAATTGGGGCTGGCCGGGGGAACTTGGCAGGATACTTCTGGCTCTTCTTTTGTGCCGTCTTGCTGATGGGCAAAGAATCCGGGTCATCCCTGGGGTCATCGGGTTTGTCAAATGGAGACAAGGAAAAACCGGCCGAAAACATCTCGTGCTGGTACTGAGTTGCTATCGCGTTGCATCTGACAGCGGCTTCTTGGTCTCCGTGAATTGTAACCCAACCCCCGGGTGTAGGCACCTTCATAAGCAGCATGTGACCCGCTATAAAACTTTGTAGGCCCCAGAGTGCATCTCTCCCGAGTATGGCATTGTAGGAGGATGGGCAGTCCACAATTATGAAGGGAACTACAATTCTTGTGGACTGGTGCCCGGTTCCAACTGTAACCGTTAGTTGATCAGACCCCAACGGTTGAGTCGTCTCACCTGAAAAACTGATCAATGGCTCGTGGTTCCTATAGAGCTTATCTCGTCCTCGTTTAAACCCCTTATAGCAACTGCTGAACATGACGCTGACAGCGGCTCCCGTGTCTATTAGAACCCTCCGAGTTCTCAGTGGTCAATCTGAAGAGTGATAATGAAAGGATCATTGTGATGCACTTTCAGCGTGTCTTCAGACTGAGAAAATGATACGGTATCCCAAGGAACCAGCTCCTTGCGGCATTCCTGACGAAGCTGCATTATCTCAAACTCCGGGCCTCTTGGGCAGAGTCTTTTGGCCCGGTGACCGGACACCCCTTGGGTGCCACCCCCGTGAATCGTCATTATCTCCCCATATACTTCAATCAGGTTGACACCTGTGGCGGGTGACTTATACTGCTGTAACTTGCCGTTCTGGATCATGTACTCAATGGTGTTCCGAAGAGAAAAGCACCGGTCGGTTGTGTGGCCAGACTCGTTGTGATAGGCACAATGTTGCCCGTTGTCCGGCCCTGCCCTTTTGGGAAACTTTCTTTTTGGAGCCGGTGGAACTTCATTCCTATGGCGGTTCCAAATTTCTTCATAGGAGGCAGTCAAGTTGGTCAACACTTCATATCGGGGGATGTAAGTGTTCTTTTCCTCCCGGGTTGGATGTCTTGGGTATGGAGCCTCTCTTGGTTTCTCCCTCGGTCTGTTTGAACTTTTGCCGTAGTATCCCTGGCCACTCTTATGCTGCCCTTCCTTTTTCCATCCATCAGCTCGCTGGCTTGTGAACCCGGTGTTAGTCCGGCGTTCCCCGAAGGTGTCGTACTCGGCTTGAGCTTGCCGAGTTACTTCATTAATTAGATCGTCGTAGCACCTGAACCGCTGCTTCCTGAGCTCCACCACAAAGCGGGTTGGTTTGAGCGCCTGTAAGAACGCCTCTGATGCTACTGACTCGTCCAAGTGCCCACACTTGGAAGTCGTGGACAGCCAACGGGTTACAAAAATTTTCAAGCTTTCATCATCCCTTTGCTGGACTTTGAATAACGAAGTGGTGCTTCGGTTGGCACTTGACAGCAGGATAAACCGGGACAGGAACCTCTGTGTCAACTGACCATAGGTCTCTATTGACAAAGCCGGTAACTTGAGGAACCAACTCAATGCCTCCTCACTGAGTGTTTCCTGGAAAGCATGGCATGCTTGGGCGTCTGTGAACCGGGTTGAATCCAACTGAGACTGGAACAACTCAAGGTGTGCATACGGGCACCCCATTCCGGCATATCTCTTAATCTTAAATGGCTTTGCTTCTGGTGGCTTTTTGTCTGCTTGAACCCGTGCGGAGAATGGGCTTGCACGGGTAATAAAGGGTTGGTATTGTTGTGGTCCCGTTCCCGAGTTTAGGCGCTGCTCAAGTTGGGTCACAGTTTGTGTCAACTGTAACAGCAGCTGGGTCTGGGCATCTGCTGGGGGAAGTGGTTGATTTAACAACGGCTCTGGGGGTGGAGGAGGTCCTGTAAGATTGTGATTAAACAAAGGATTGGAGAGATGGATCATTTGTGGATTTGGGTTAGGGTGGGTAGTGGTTGGGAGAATAGCGGGTGGTATGTATGCACTGTCAAAAGTTCGCGGGTTTCCACAACCCGGAGAATTCCCTTCTGGGGTGATGATATCAGCAAGTCTGGCTGACGTCCCCATGACATTCGCTCTTTGAGTTAAGGTTGCTTGAAGAAGCCCATGCTCGGCCTGGATAGTCGCTAACTGCTCCCTTACCGTTATTAACTCGGCATGTTCTCGAGTAGATTGCTCCTTTTGAGCGAGAAAGTCCTTTTTCAAGAGCTCGAATGCTGCTGCCAAATCTGTTTGGCCAAACTGGGTCCCGGAGGTCCCTGGGTTATCATCCCCTGAGAAATTAAGCCTTCCAGTTGGATCTTGTTCTCCTGCCATTTCCACCGTCCTTCGAAATACGAATTGGGAGGTCTTGAGTTCAACTCTCAACGAGAGCACCAATTGTTTCCGTGTAAACTCGTGGCCCCTTTGGCGGGTTGCACGGTTCCAGAAATTGTACTCCGAGTTTTCCTGTGTAAAGAGCAAACACGTCAAAGGGCGTCCCCGGGTTTACCGAGGGAAGCCACTCCGATGCTTAAGTCAGACACTGTCAGATAAGCAGAAAACTCAAGAGTAGTTAAGGAATTGTCCGTCGTCTTACCGGGAGGTCCTCACCGGTATTTATAGTAGCATTAAAGGCAGCACTTTGTCTTTTTCCAATGTGGGAATGAACTCCCTTGCTTTGCCTCAAACTTACAATGAACTGGGCCCTGACAAAGGACCCAGAGTGGCTTCTCAAATCTGACTGGCCTTTGGCCCTGTAAACAGTACTTCAAGCATAATAAACGATGCATATTTAATAATTGACCACACTTGGTGTTATTTCTTGAATTGTAACCCGGTAAAGGAGAAATATTAGGTTCCACATATAAACAGGGACCATCTAAGAGTGCTACTTTTGGTGGAAATCGTTGGTTTGTGACGTTTATTGACGACTGTACTCGGATGACATGGCTCTGTCTTATGAAAACTAAGGGTGAAGTTAATATGTTGTTTCAGCGATTTCACAAGATGATTATGACACAATATCAAGCTCAAGTTCAAGTACTCCGTAGTGATAATGGGGGTGAATACCTTAGTGCCGATTTCCAGCAATACCTTGTGCAAAATGGCATCATACATCAAACTACATGTCCATATACTCCCCAACAGAATGGAGTAGCAGAACGGAAAAATCGTCACTTACTAGAAGTGGTTCGTGCCTCATTGCTAGAAGGGCATGTGCCGCTACAGTATTGGGGAGAAGCACTTTCCTCAGCAGCATATTTAATCAACAGAGTTCCCTCGAGGGTCCTGAACTTTAAGACACTGTTGGAAACCCTCAGTGACTTGGTGAACACTCCTGCCACGGCAAAGCTACCTCCTCATGTGTTCGGTTGTGAAGCCTATGTCCATCTTCACAAGCATCAACGGAGCAAATTGGAGCCACGTGCCCTTCGGTGTGTGTTTGTTGGGTACGCCACAAACCAAAAAGGGTATCGGTGCTTCCACCCGCCAAGTAAGATGATGCAAGTGACAATGGATGTGGTGTTTCATGAAGAAGTTATGTATTTCCCACCTGAGTCTTCTCGTCAGGGGGAGCATAGGCAAGAAGTTCAGACTCTTACTTATGATCCAGTGTTTGAGGTTATGGAGAACATGGGTGATGTTCTGGATACGAGTGAGGATAATATGGAAGATGATCCTAATGTGGAAGATGATCTTCCACATGTGGAAGATGACCCTAATGTGGAAGACGAGGTATCACAACTAGTGGAAGATCCGTTACCGAACCCTGAGCTTGACCTGGCAACTCCCCAAGAGCTGCAGACTCAGCATGAAGGTCCACAACGAGTACTCCCCACTCGAGTTAATAGGGGTATACCAGCACCTACATATATACTAGACATGACTAGTAAAGTTAGATATCCCATGAGTCATTATGTGTCAACCCATAAGTTGTCTGAATCAAATAAGTCTTTTGTGAATCAATTATCTTCTGTGTCTATTCCTAACAGTGTGCAGGAAGCATTAGCCGATCCAAAGTGGAAGGCAGCCATGGATGAAGAGATGAAGTCCCTGAAAAAGAAAGCTACATGGGAGATTGTTGAATTACCAAGTGGGAAGAAGCCAGTTGGGTGTAAGTGGATCTATACAGTGAAACACAAATCAGATGGATCAATTGAACGATACAAGGCAAGATTAGTGGCGAAAGGTTACACGCAGACATATGGGATTGATTATGATGAGACGTTTGCTCCTGTCGCGAAGTTCAACACAGTCCGTGTTCTTCTATCTCTTGCTGCAAACCTTGACTGGCCTTTGCAACAATTTGATGTGAAAAATGCTTTTTTGCATGGTGAGTTGACTGAAGAAGTGTATATGGACCTCCCACCAGGGTCAAACAAACCTATGGAACATAGTAACAAGGTGTGTTACTTGAAGAAAGCATTATATGGTCTTAAACAATCCCCAAGAGCATGGTTTGGAAGATTCGCAAAGTCCATGCGAGTATTTGGATATAGTCAGAGTAATTCTGATCATACCTTATTCCTAAAACGAAGAGGTGGTAAGATTACAGCTCTCATTGTATATGTGGATGATATGGTGGTGACAGGTGATGATCATGATGAGCGAAAGGCGCTCCAAAGGTATTTATCTCAAGAGTTTGAGATGAAAGATCTTGGTACTCTAAAGTATTTCTTGGGAATTGAGGTTTCACGCTCAAAAGAAGGCATCTTTCTGTCACAAAGGAAATATGCCCTGGATTTATTACAAGAAACGGGAATGTCGGCATGTCAACCCTGTGATATGCCTTTAGAAGAAGGATTAAAATTATCTATTGAACCAGATCAAGTGCCGTGTGATAAGGGCCGATACCAGAGGTTGGTGGGAAGACTGATGTACCTGACTCATACACGACCGGATTTGGCCTATGCCGTGAGTGTGGTGAGTCAGTTCATGCGCACCAGGAAAACAACACATGGATGCTGTAATGGGTATCTTGAGATATGTAAAGTCAGCTCCTGAAAAAGGAGTATTATTTTCAAAGAACGGTCACTTGAAAGTTGAGGCATATACAGATGCAGATTGTGCAGGAGCGATAGATAATAGACGCTCAACATCGGGATACTTCACGTTTGTGGGAGGGAATCTTGTTACGTGGAGGAGCAAGAAACAAAATGTTGTGGCTCGATCAAGTGCTGAAGCAGAATATCGGGGTATTGCATTAGGTATTACCGAATTATTATGGCTTAAATTGTTGTTGAATGATTTAGGTTGTGGTCCAAATGAGCCGATGAAGTTGTATTGTGATAGCAAAGCTGCATGTGAAATTTCAGCTAATCTCGTTCAACACGACAGGACCAAGCATGTGGAGGTTGATAGGTTCTTCATCAAAGAAAAGTTAGACGAAAAAATTATTGAAATACCGAAGGTAAGATCAGAGGATCAACTCGCAGACATTCTCACCAAAGCTGTTTCATATCAGATTTTTTCGAAGTTCGTTAGCAAGTTGGGCATGTTTGATATCTATGCGTCAACTTGAGGGAGAGTGTTGAAATAGGAATGTAAATAAGTTTGAGATTTCTTTCCTTAGAGGTTACGGTAATTGATTCCTAACCTAATTGTATTAGGGTTGTAGACATGTACTTGTATAAATATACCTCCTAGTGAGAAGAATAATACACAGAAACATTATCCCAGACCTTGTTTTTAAACTTGTCCTAGTTCAACCACATAGTAGAAAAATACTGCGCACGAATACATCGATCTCTTTCTTGCCACCCAAAAGATCTGATACATCTGCAGAAGATAGAAGTCATAGCACTGCACATGGTGGGAGTAAGGGAGTTGTATATGATCAGTGCGAAATATCCTCATGCGGCTTCAGGCTCTAGCAGTCACACAATTTTTTCCAAGCGTGAAATGAATGTACGGGATTGAAAACTTCACGTGTGTACAGTGTTGAGTCTGCAAGTTTTTCAAGTATCAGATCATTCTGATGCATGCATTAAGCAATTTCATCATGTTTCTCCCATTAACTAAAGCTAATTCTTGTTCTTTTTTCTTATGATTTCTTAAAGGCATGAAGGTCGTTCGATGTTAGAGCTGTATATGCAAACTCCTGATCGTCCCGATGCAAGGAACCCTAACGTCCCCAGCTAATTAATATGTATGATTCTATCCTATGCCTTTATGTGGAACTGTGGAAGAAACACCTGTCGTCTTCCTTCTGATAATGGAAGCTTATAAATTGGGATATTGGATGTCTTCATTTATCGCTATTTAACTTCGGGTTGGGGTTTCAAGCATGTAAAGCGTCCAAATTCATCCAGCTGATTTGTAAATTAGTTACGAATGTATTTCTTTCGATCCGTTATGCAAAACTCCATGTTAATTAGGTTTGCAGAACATCAGGAACAAAGTACTTCACTGCTTTAACTAACCCAGCCACCTGAAAACATGCATTTCGTTTCTACACAGGTTGGAACGTACAAGCAGGTACCACAGTTGAGATTTTAATTAGTTAGTTCAGGTACCTTTAGGCATGTGTCAAAATCCACATAACTAGATATATGAAGATATGTGGTAACTTCTAAAGGATCTATAATTCTCTATATATAGGATCTGGAGTTTAGGGTTATGGAGAACAAATTTATAAGCAAATTAGGTAGCGGGTCATGAACAAAGTTATATTGGAGATGCTGATCATCAGCTGATGCCATTCTCTAGCACGTATCTGCTGGCACCGTTCTCTGCAAGTTCCTAACTATGTCAACTAAGTACATCGTTTAAAATGTCGGCACCGATTTCATTACTTGAAGTCTTACAAGCATAGATTTCATACTTGTATAAATAGTTATAGGTGGCATTAATGGCCAGTATTGTTCATGTTGAGTATTTTCGAAATCTTAAACATGTGGTCATGCATACTTACAATAGCCAAGTTCATCCTGCACCTACTTACGGATATTCATCAAATTTTAATTATGAAAAGTATAGTTCAGTGAACTTCATGCGTAACAGTATACGCATACAGTGGTTGCAGCTTTTTTCTTTCATTTTTTTTGTCTTGGTCATTCTGTGTTCGTAGAACTTTCGAGAGATAGGGATAAACTACAAGCGTACATATAATGTCATAGATTACGTCCTGCAAAATGCCCCCACCTAAAAGCTACAATTCCTTTCTGTGAATGGTTGAGCTTGGACTTTCAAGGTGTTGCTAAAAAATTGAAAAACCGATCATGATGAAAAGCGTAAGTAAGCAACAATGGAGAAACTCAAACCTGAAGGAGAGGTATTGATATATCATCATGCACAAATAATAGCTTAATGAAAATTATAGAGATATATTCACTAACTGCAACTGTGCAACCTTGGTATCATCATCTGGTAAATTCATCAATTTAACAGGTACGACGTACGTACACCAGAGTCTCTATTATGTGGTAACTTGTCTTTAAGATCAATTTCAAGTTTTGTTTTGGTTTTTACGTTTTAATTTGCATATGGTCTATATAGGATGTGCGTTTTGGAATCAGCATTACATTTTACTCCATTAATTAGGTTGTGTGTGTATATATATATATATGGGGAAGGCTATGGTGAGTTGATGCATACTATGCATCAACTATTTAAAAATAATATATAAAAATAAATAACCTGTTGTACAGGTAAACAAGTCGTCCAGTAATATAATGACACGTGTTAAAAAATTATCACTTTAACGACTGTTTAATTTGGTTATACATGAATTGTTTAAAACATGTAATGAGGGTAGTAAATGTTGTAATTACTTTGTTTAATAATGTAATTACCACTAAATACATTGCATGTGGAATTTGTAGTAAAGATATCATAAATGGTGTAATTTACTTAGAAAATGACCATAATTACAATAAAAAGAACTATTTTACAAGATTAACGACTTCAGATGTTTTAGGTATGATTATTAATATTTACAATATTTGTTGTCATTAGAGGTAAATTTATTATCATTTTCGTAAAAAGGATCGTATTCCAAGTAATATTAAGAATACAACCATCTTTGCTAGTTATACCTTAGTTGTTGTAATTTATAGTAAAAGACATTGTATTATAGGTAATTATCTCAATTACAATAAAATTTACATAAAGTACGATATAATTACTAGATAAATGATTTTATTACACAAAGAGCTTATTTACTATATGTACATCTGTTTTACCATTATTACGACAATTTGTTGTTAGATTGGTAAAATAGTTCTCGAACTTGTAATTGAGAAAATTACTACAAATACAAGTTTTATTACTGGTTTTTTAACAATTTATTGAGTTATGAATCAAATGGTTTTCATACAAAGAATTACTATGAAAATGACATTAATTACTACATTCACCTCAGTTATTGATATACTTTGTAAAAACGTCGTTACTTTACTAAAAACTTCTTAAACAACATGATTTACAACATAAAGGGTCTTGTTACATCATAAGAGTTTTAACGACGATTTACTCATGTTACTAATATTTTATTTGTATAACGACAGATCTGTTTTAGTGCAGTAATTTATATACATGTTTGGTTCCAGTTGCCTCCACTAGATTCAGCAAATTCAAAAACTCACACAAACCAACAGATAATGACATGTGGCCAAGGAAAAACTGGTCACCTTGGATGTAAGAACTCAAAAAATTACGTATTTATTTGCACAATTTAATGGTGATAAACAAAGAGAGCTGGAGAGAAATAATACATCATCTGAGTAATTAGTTCAACCTGGTATGAATGTGGATCCTCCAAATTCCCAACATTATCATCATGTTGACTTTCTATAGGTTTCTCTTCAGCACTGCTATCCTCTGCAACCTCATTTTTTCCTTCTTTGCTTCCTCTTCAGGTTTAGTCTTCTCCTGCTTAGCTTTCTCTTCAGCTTCTTTTTTCTCCTGCTCTTCTTTTTCTTTCTGTAACCGTTCCTTCTCCTCAGTCTTTTCTATTTGTTCTTTACGCTCTACACAACAGGCAAGTTTGAAGAACAGCTATAATGTTTAGAATCATCTATGTTTATGTACCTCAGCACCAGAAAGACAGTAAAGATACTTGGTATGTTGTCATACTCTTAGATTTCCTCAACAGAACTATATATTCAAGACGAAACTATACTACTGACTTTAGGTACGTAAAATATATAAAAAAAAGATCACCCAAACATATCAGCTAGAATCCTACAAATGTGGGGATGCGGATGGGGATGATACCTCTGAGCTGTTCAACAAGTAGCTTTAGTATTTTCTCTTCACCTTGCAACTTTGAAAGTTCTGCCTCGTCTTTAGCCATAGCTGATTTTGCTTGTTCAACCTCCTGTTTTCGTATTGCTACTCCCTCTTGGTAAGTTGCAATCTTCTTTTTTAGCTTATCTCTAGCCACTTTCCCAGCCTCCCAACACGTATTTGGGCAATTTACTTTACCATCATATTCATCACTCCCATCACAGCAGTCTGCAGATTGTAAACAGATAAAGATGCATATCAAGAGCAAGTTGATTATTCACAAAAGAATAGAAGAATAGATAGTGAAGCATATCAGAAAGAAGACTAGATTTCACAAAAGATTAATATTATTCAGATAGTGAATAATGGAAATGTCATGTGCGAGACTCAACAAATCAAGATGCATAAGGCCTCTCTATGCACCTATCTTTTCAGTTAAAATTGGAAACAGCATTGCAAGTATTAACTGCCTCATGGTGAATTTTAACTCGCCTTGCAAAACGGAAATCAAAATGAAATACAAAACTGCAGCATGTCTGTGATGGTGCTTAAAGCATAGACATACCACAAATACCATCATTGACTCTAGATGAAAATAGCAGGAGAGGAGTGTGACCCACATTTTGACAATAGAACAAACCGCTCGGGCATGCGGAAGTACCTGAAATTTCCCACGAGTAGACACAGTTTATGAGCAGAAAAAAAACTCAAGCACTGACACAAACGGACCATCATACAAACAGTATATCATGCGATTTAAACAGTCAAATCGAAGCAAACTATAGTAAGTGCATAGGAGTTAAAGGCATTCCAATGAAATGGGGTACTGAAAAAAAAAACCAAAAGGTGAACTGTATACTCTATGCAATTCTAGGAGTTAGCTGAGTCAAGTGAGATCAATATAAAATATAGAGGAAGGAAAACATACCAGGCTCGTCGGTGCCGTCAGGGCAATCGCAGAAATCATCGTTGAGCTGAGCGCTGGTGAATTTCTTGGATCCATCTTTGCACTTAATCACCTCCGACGATTTGTAGTATTTCTCATCTGAACATATATTCAGATTAGTATGCAATCAATGTCACAGAAGTTAAAAAAAAGATGAGAGAACCAACCTTGGGGAGCGATTCCGAAAAACTGATTGTGGAGAGAAGAAGCTGCTGATCTGACAATAGATTGCGAGAGCAGATACAAAACGCACAGTAACGTGGGAGGAATGAAGCTACAATTTTAAGAAAAAAAATTACTTACTACCAGGTAAATAGGTTACAAATATTGAATAATTTAGACCGTTAGATATATTCATGATTTTATTATATCTAAGGGTCAAAAATATTCTTAAAACTTGATGCATGATAAAAGTTAATGCATCCTAGAATTTTCCTATATATATATAGAAAATGAAGGGTTACTAGGTTGATAATAATGTGTACAGAAAATATCGCTTCACTGTGCTTCTATATTCCTTGACGTCTCCACCCCAAAAAGATTTCGACTCATCTGAAACTTTTTTTACGACAAACTTGATGAAGCTTGATAAGGCTGTTGTTCCTCTTACTACTAGGTCTAGATCACTTTGCCATATTGATGTGCTTCATATTGCTTGTTTTTTTGATGAAAAATACATAATATTAGATAATGGATCCTATAGGTATCCAGAATTTACAATGTCAAACACAAGGGCATGTGTAGCCTCAACAGGAACTCTATTCACCCAAGTATTACCATTAGGCAATGATGACCTAAATGTGCAATTGTATCAGCTACAAAAATTGTCTCCTTAAATTTATGTCTAAAATAGATAGACAACAATTAAGCCGCAACAGATCTGATATCTTCCATTATTTTGATAAGTCTCCAAGAAGAATCAAAGACCTCATTGACTACATCAGTGATTAGCTTGGAGTCTCATTCCACTTCCAACCTGGTATGCCCCTTGGCTTTGTTATAGACAAGGCTGTCACGAAGTGCAAGAGCCCTTGCAACTGAAATTGAAGATTTTCCCATCATTCTTGAACTAGCAGCAATTGGGTTACTAATAGAATCACGGATTACAAAACCCCCTGTTGCTAAGTCACCAACCACTGAACCATCAAAGTTAATTTTGACTACGTACCTCATTTGTCAGAGCCTGCCACTTGATCGATGTTGGGTGTAATGTGACACTAGTGGAAAAAATCACTTAGCATACGGAATTATTCATATTCCGTCGGTTAAGTAATACTTAGGCGACGAAAGTCATATCCGTTGTACGTGTAAACCTCCACTTAGGCGACGAAATCCATTTCCGTAGCCTAAGTATTACTTAGCCGATGAAAATTCATACTTAGTCGACGGAATAAATTCAATACCACTTAGGAGACGGAACTAATATTCCGTCTCCTAAGAAAATTCTTATCCGATGAAAATTTTTATCTTAAGAGACGGAATTGATTTTTTTAAAAAAAAAAAAATTAATAACTTAAGCGACAGAAATATAATTTTCCGTCGCCTAAGCTAAAATTTTGAAAAAAAAAAAACATTTCCCGCCAAAAAATCACAAAGCAAAAAAAATTTCCCACAAAAATTTTCAAAATTTTAAATTTTTTGTCCCGCAAAATTCATTTTCGGTCGATTCCAATTTTATATATATCCAGCCCCTCAATCTCTACCTCATCGATCTCTTCTTATTCCTCATCTCTCCTTCATCTCAGGCTCGAATCGAATCAGTGTTTTTGGTGAATGCGGCCCTCATTTCTCTTTCACTCTCAAGCTCAAAGCTGGGTTCCATGAATCGACGGAGCACTTCATCTCGTCGCTGGCGTCGACCTCTGGTCTTGTTGGGGTACGTCGGGCTCAGCCGGAGGGGTCGATCCCTAAGAAGAGTTTTAGCAATGGAACCGTCTGGAGGTCCTTGAGCTTGGCGGAGGTGCTGTTGGGAGGTTCGGCCACCCAAGGAGGTGGCGGTGGTGTGGATTGTACGGTGACTGGAAACCGAGAAAAAAAATGGTACCGGTGTTGGCTGGTGAATTCTGAAACCAAGAAAAAAAAGGTTGCTTTAGGCTTTTGATCAAAGGTTGATGAGTCATGATGATGAACCAACATAAAAAAACATTTCAATCATTAAGTCTGAACACTAGAAGTAGTGAACCATCTAGTTAACGTTCAAATTTCAATCAAAACAAGAACTGGAAAGGTAAAGGAAAGAAGTGGGAAAGTAGACACTACCAGAAAAAAGCCTATAGCCGACGAAATATCTAAAAACAGGCCGACGAAATTTTTTTTCGTCGGCTAAAGTGGACTTTAGCCGACGAATTTTTTTTCGTCGGCTAAGTTAAAATTTCGTCGGCTAAAGTGGCATTTTAGCCGACGAAAAAAAAATTCGTCAGCTAAACTAATTTTTTCGTTGGCTATAGTTAAATTTTAGCCGACAAAAAAAAATTTTGTCGGCTAAAGTGCTTTTTTCGTCGGCTATAGTATGTGAACTTTAGCCGACGAAATTTGAAAAGTTTAGCCGACGAAATTAGGGTATTTCGTCGGCTAAAGTAACTTTTAGTTATAAAATTGTACTACGGATATTTCGGTGTCTGATTGACTATTGTGATACCAATCTGGAAGCAGAACGGGCCCAGGAGTAAAACTCATTGCTTTGTCATGACATATAGCCTTTTTTGGCCATCCGAGTTCGTTTAAGGCTTCAAAATGAAGTTTTTCTAAACGCTTAATACACAAAAATGTCCATATCTACACCTATATGAGGTATTTTTGCCGAACCTTCAACACAACAAACACTCACCATAATGAGACGCAACTGTCCATCTAAAAATTTTGAGACATTTACCCTTCCATGATAGGCCTCCCCGTATAGATAAATAATGGTAAATAGTAGGCATGTTGTGATTCCGGTCATCAAAATTCACAAAGAAAAATACGACCGTCAGATATCATCAATATGTTGAAATATATCTCTGGTAAAAAATTCAACTTTATCTGATAAATTTAAGGACTTCATCTAGATGGTCAATCTCGTATGTCAAACCTTTATATTGTATTGACTGCAACTATCGGCACCGAGACTTTACCGGAATTACGTGATTTTTCAACCGTAGGCGTATTTCACCATTCCGGTCATATCTTATTTCACGACTTTTTTGCGTTTGAAGTTTCTACATACAGTTTGTTTTAGAAACGAAACATTTACTTAAAGCTTAGTAAACAAGTTATACAACATTAGTACGCATGTTGTGATTCCGATGATCAAAGTTGAGAAACAAAATTTCGACCGTCAGATATGATCATTATGTTGAAATATGTATATAGGAAAAAATTTAACTTAATCTGACAAAGTTAAGGGCTCGATCATTATGGTCAATCACGTAAGTCAAACCCCTTAATGCACGGAAACGGTCATTTGACCGTCTAAATTACGTATTTTGCCGGGACCTTCAACTGAAAATAGTTTCAAATCGATGAGACGCAACCAGTGGTATAAAAATTTTATGAAAAATAACTACCGGAGATAGGGCTACCTCTAGGGAGAAAGAATGGAAAATTGAGTTAACCGCAATTATCGGTACCGAGACTTTACCGGAATTACGTGATTTTTCAAGTATAGACGTATTTCACCATTCCGGTAATATCTTATTTCACGACTTTTTTTCGTTTGAAGCTTCTACGTATAGGGTTTAGGGTTTTAGCCGACGAAATTAGGGTAATTCGTCGGCTAAAGTTAAATAAATAAAATAAATAACTATAGCCGACGAAATTAGGGTAATTCGTCGGCTAAGGGTAAATTAATAAATAAATAAAATAAATAACTATAGCCGACGAAATTAGGGTATTTCGTCGGCTAAAGTTAATTAAAAATTCAAATTTTTTGGCGGGGATTTTCAAAATTTTAAAATTTTTCGACTAAAATTTTAAACTTTAGCCGACGAAATTTCGTCGGCTAAAGTTCAAAATTTTCTATATTTTTCATTTTTCTCCACCTCCTCCTCTTCATCTTCCCTCCTCCTCCTCCTCCTCCTCCTCTTCATCCTCCCTCTCCTAACCTTCTCCTCCTCTTCATCTTCCTTCCTCCTCCTCCCTCTCCTAACCTTCTCCTCCTCCTCCTCCTCCTCCTCCTTCAAATCCCTCCTCCTCCTACTTCTTTAAATTCTCCTCCTCCTCCTTCCTCTCCTCCTCCTCCTCCTTCCTCTTCCTCTCCTCTTCTCCTCCTTCCTCTCCTCTTCTCCTCCTCCTCCTCCTCCTCCTTCCTCTCCTCTTCTCCTCCTCCTCTCCCTCTCCTAACCTTCTCCTCCTCCTCCTCTCCCTCTCCTAACCTCCTCCTCCTCCTCCTTACTCCTTTTTCGGTGTAAAAACGAAAAAGAAGTAAAAAATTTAATCAAAAATACAATAAATTAAAAAAGAAAAAAAATATGAAAAAATTAAAAAAAAAAAACTATAGCCGACGAAATACCCTAAAATTCGTCGGCTAAAGTTTTTTAAAAAATAATAATTACATAAAAAAAATAATAAAATTAAAAAAAACTATAGCCGACGAATTTTATTAAAATTCGTCGGCTAAAATTAAAAAATAATAATTACATAAAAAAATTATAAAATTATAACTTTAGCCGACGAATTTTAATAAAATTCGTCGGCTAAAGTTAAATAAATAAAAATAATAGCTATAGCCGACGAATTTTAATAAATTTCGTCGGCTAAAGTCCAGAAATTAAGCGACGAAAAATTTATTCGTCGGCTAAATAAATGACTTTAGCCGACGATGAACAGTAATTTCGTCGGCTATAGTGTTGGCCGACGGATTTTGCCCGACGACTTCTTAGCCGACGACGTGTCGTCGGCTAAGACTTTAGCCGACGAAATTTAGGGTTTAGCCGACGAAAAAATTTCGTTGGCTAAAATGGTTGTTCTGGTAGTGAGATCAAATCAACCAGGAAGAAGGAAACCAAAATGAGGGAGGCACACTAGTTGATTATGGCTCTTAGCCGACGAAACAATTTCGTCTGCTAAGAGTGAAATTCCATCTCCTAAGATCTTAGTTGAGGAAAATTCTGTCAACTAGGGTGCATCGATGAAAACCCTAGTTGACAGAATAATTTTTTTTCGTCGACTCATAAACAACCTAGTAAGACCTTAGCAGACAGATTTATTCTGTCGGTTAAGTTCCTAGTAGATAGAATTATTTTAAAATAAAAGCAAACTAATAATCATCTTAGTTGACGGAATAATTGATATTCCGCCAGCTAAGTAATTCTTAGCCGATGGAATTCAAAATATTCCGTCGGCTAAGAATTATTTAGGAGACAAAAATTCCGTCAGCTATAATCTTAGTCGACGAAAATTCTGTCGGATATAATCTTAGCCGACAAAATTATTTTAAAATAAAAAAAATAAAATTCTCTTAGTCGACAGAATATTCTGTCGGTAAACCTTAAAAAATATATAAAAAATGGAGATCAATCTCCAGAAAGCCGGCTATCGATCTCCGGCAATTCACCGCCGGCCATTCCGATTTCACCACCACTCACCATCACCACCACCACCACCACACACCACCACACACCATCACCACCACCACCACACACTATCACCAAAAACCACCACCACACACAACGACAAAAAACCACCACCACCATCCACCACCACACACCATCACCACTCACCACCACACACCACCACACACCACCACACACCATCACCACACACCACCACACACCACACATGCACCACAACCACCATTTGAAGAAGAGAGGAGAGGGAGAGGGAGAGGGAGAAGGAGAAGGAGAGGAGAGAAGAGAGAGTTTGGAGAAGAAAAGAGAGCTAAAGAGAAATTTAGCGTGGGAAAAGAAATTTTGAAATTTTTGAAAATTTTTTTGAGATTTTTGAAAAAAATTCAGAAATTTAGCGTGGGAAAAGAAATTTTGAAATTTTTATATCTTAGCCGACAGAATGAAATTATTCTGTCGGCTAAGTGATAAATAATTTTTCTGAAATTTTGATCTAAAATTTTGTGCGAAAAAATTGTTCTGAATTTTTTTGCCCTTAGCCGATGGAATTCCATTATTCTGTCAGCTAAGTGATATTTTAGGAGACGAAATTATTTAATTTCGTCGGCTAAGAGCTAAAAAATTATTTTTTAGAACTTAGGCTATGTTACAATTCTGATGATCAAACTTGACAAATGAAAATTCGACCGTCTGATATGATCATTAAAGAAAAACATATCTATGGTAAAAAAATTCAACTTGATCCGATAAGGTTAAGGGCTCGATCCGGACGGTCAATTCCGTAAGTCAAACCCCTAAACGCACGAAAACGATCATTTGACCATCTAAATTACGTATTTTTGCTGGAACTTCATTACAACATAGTTTCAAATCAATGAGACGTAACTAGTGGTATAAAAATTTATGAAAAAATAACCTCTAAAGTAGGGCTACCCATAGGTAGAGAATGGTAAATTGTGTTGACCGCAACTAGCGACACCGAGACTTTACCGGAATTACATGATTTTTCAACCGTAGACGTATTTCACTATTCTAGTCATATCTTATTTCACGAATTTTTTGCGTTTGAAGGATCTAGGTAGAATTTGTTTTTGAAGCTAAACACTTGAAACTTAGTAAACAAGTTATACAACTTTATTGGGTATGTTGTCATTCTGATGATCAAACTTGACAAATAAAAATCTGACCATGTGGTATGACCACCATAATAAAATACATGTATGAGACAAAAATCAACTTGATCCGACAATGTTAAGGACTCGATCTAGAGGGTCAATCCCGTCAGTCAAACCACTAAACACACGGAAACGGTCATTTGACCGTCTAAATTACGTATTTTGGCCGGACCTTCAACTGAAAATAGTTTTAAATAATCGATGAGACGCAACCAGTGGTATAATAATTTATGAAAAATAACCCCTAAAGATATGGATACCCATAGGGAAAAAGAATGGTAAATTGCGTTGACCGCAACTATCTGCATCGAGACTTTACCTGAATTACATGATTTTTCAACCGTAGACATATTTCATCATTCTGGTCCTATCTTATTTCATGACTTTTTTGAGTTTGAAGGTTCTACATAGATTTTGTTTTTGAAATGAAACATTAATTTAAAACTTCGTAACCAAGTTATATAATATTAGTGGCCACATCGTGATTCCGATGATCAAAAATGAGAAAATAAAATCCATCCATCTGATATGACCATCATGATAAAATACATGTATGAGAAAAATTTCAACTTGATTCGATAAAATTAAGGGCTCGATCTGGACGGTTAATCCGGTAAGTCAAACCCATAAAAGTACGGAAACGGTCATTTGACCGTCTAAATTAAGTATTTAATCCGGACCTTCAACTGAAAATTGTTTCAAATCGATAAGACACAGTTAGTGGTATAAAAAATTACGAAAAAATAACTCTCAAAGATAGGGCTACCCATAAGAAGAAAGACTTGTAAATTGCGTTGACCGCAACTAACAGCACCGAGACTTTACCAGAATTACGTGATTTTTCAACCGTAGACGTATTTTACCATTCCGGTCATATCATATTTCATGATTTTTTGCAAATTTTTCTCCCTATGTACAATTCCAAAGAAAAAAATTATGGCTAACTTGCTACTGTATTTTTAATCTTAGTCGATGGAATATGAATAGTTTCATCGACTAAAATGTTTCTTTACAGACGGAATATAGTTTTTCCCGACGGCTAGAAAAGATCTTAGTCGATGGAAACAGCCAAGAAAACAGATTTGTCGGCTAAGAAGGGCCTAGTCGACGAAAATTTCTAACAAACTTATTCCGTTGGCTAAGAGGTTCTTAGTCGACGAACTATTTCTCCTAACCAACAGATCTAGTTCCGTCGGCTAAGAAAATCATAGCCGACGGAACAGTTTTTATTCTGTCGGCTAAGAGTGATAATTCACTAGTAGCAATAATAGTTCAAACTATTCAAAGAGTTCAATCTGTGACAAAGATTCACATCGATAAATGTTGTTTTAAAGGAAAACCAAACTGTTCAAATTGCAACAAATTTGGTCATATCAAGAAGGATTATGACTACAAGAATAAACTGATGAATTACAGTGAAGGAAAGTACGATACTGATATGTTATGTGTCATTTATGCTACCGCGAATGCAACAGACACTGTGACAAATGTCTGGCTTGTTGATAATGCCTGCAACAATCATATGAGGGTGAATGTTGATCTTCTATATGATATCACTACAACAACATTACAAAAGTGAATATGGCGAATAGAAGTTTGGTGGATACAAAAGGCAAGTGAAGCATTGCTGTTGAAACAAAAAATAGGCAAATGTTCATCAGAGATATAATGCTGGTGCCAAATCTTGACTCAAATTTGCTAAGTGTTGGTCAACTTGTGGAGCACAAGTATCACAAGCATTTTGGTGATAACACTTGCAAAATCTTTGAGAGAGAGAGAGAGAGTTGCAAGAAACTGATGGTAGAAGTTGAAATGAAAATGAACAAAAGTTTTCCTCTTACTCTCAAGTATGTAGCTAAGAGTGCAAAAAGAATAGAGCTGAAGGAAGATCCTTGGATCTGGCCTCAAAGGCTAGGACATTTGAATTTTCAAAGTCTGAAGCTACTGCATCAAAATGAAATGGTGCATGGTTTGCCAAAAATCAAAGAAGTAATTGAAGTGTGTTAAGGATATGCACTAGGAAAGCAGCATATTATCTCATTTCATAAAGGGGAAGCCTGGAGAGCAAAAACACCATTTGAGTTGGTCCATTATGATGTATGTGGTTTTATAAAAATTACTACGAGAGGAGGTAACATATATTTTCTTACATTCATTGATTACTTTTTAAGAATGACTTGGGTTTATTTCTTAAGAAAGAAGTGAGATGTATTCACTGTGTTCAAAAATTTTCAAGCTATGGTAGAGAGACAATCTGATCTTAAAATCAAGAAGCTAAGATCAGATAGAAGTGGCGAATACACATCAAATGAGTTTGGGAAGTTCTGTGTAGATATTGGCTTGGAAAGACGGATGATAATAAGTTATACACCACAACAAAATGGGGTAATTGAAAGGAAAAATAGAACTATCGTTGAAATGACGAAGTCTATGCTGCATGTCAAGAAAGTGCCTTAGGAATACTTGGGAGAAGCAGTAAATACTACAGTGTATTTAATGAACAGACATCCAACCACAGTTGTGCAGCGAATGACACCACTTGAAGCATAAAGTGGAAGGAAGCCAAGTGGAAATCACTTGAGAGTGTTTGGCTCAATCTGTTATGCACACATCCCAAAAGTATTGAGAAATAAATGAATCAAGTGAAATGTGTGTGTTCATGAGATACAACTTGCACATAAAGGGCTATAAGCTCTTTAATCTCAAAAAGTGATTATCTGTAAAGATGCTATCTTCAATGAGAATTCATCTTGAGATTGGAAGCGAGGCTCAGTCCAATAACAATGAGTGCCAGATAACAGTGTTGAAGATGAAATGTTTCAGAAGAGTTGAAACTCAATCCACCACAACAAACTCCACCTCAAAGTCTTGAGAAACCATCATCAACACCTTCAAATGCTCAATATACACCAAGCTCAACACCAATAAGGAAAAGAAACTTGAATGAAGTGAATAAAAGCTGCAATCCCTCTTATTTGAGCCTGAAAGATTTGAAGAAGCTGTAAAGGAAGATGAGTGGCGAACGACAATGAGGGAACTTGTTGACAAACCAGACAACAAGGTTGTTGATAGATGTGATTGTGAAAAAAACACATGGGAGCTTGTTGATAAACCAGACATGGGAGGTTGTCATTGGTTTGAAGTGGATCTACAAAACCAAGCTAAATGCAGATGGTTATGTGCAAAGAAACAAAGAAATATTGGTGGCAAAAGAGTATGTGCAAATACTTGGAGTGGACTTCAATGAAACTTTTACACCAGTTACAAGGCATGAGACAATAAGAGGTCTTATTTCCATTGCAGTACAAAAAGACTGGTTCTTACACTAGTTAGATGTCATATCAGCGTTTCTGATGAAGTGTTGAAAGAAGAAGTATTTGTAGAGCAACCACAAAGTTTCATCATCAAAGGTAAAGAGCATAAGGTTTATAAACTGAAGAAGACTCTTTATGATTTGAACCAAGCTCCAAGAGCTTGGTATGGTGAAATCGATTCCTATTTCACAAATAGATGGTTTCAAAGGAGTGAAAATGAACCTGCTCTCTGTACCAAAAACTGAAGGTAAATCAAGCATACTTATTGTCTCCTTATATGTTGATGATTTGGTATTTACTGGAAGCTGTGAAAATATGATTTTAAATTTCAAGTCTGATATGATGAAGAAATATGAAATGAGTGATTAGGAATTCTGTATTATTTTCTGGGAATAGAAATCATTCAAGGAGTGAAGAGAATCTTCATCACACAGAAAAAATATGTAAAGACAATTCTAGAGAAGTTTAAGATGCTTGATTGCAATAAAGTTCCAACACCTCTAGTTGTCAATGAAAATTTTTCAAAAGAAGATGAAAGTGGTAGTGCTGATGAGAACTTATACAGAAGTTTAGTGGGAAGTCTGCTATACTTGACAGCAACATGACATGATATAATGTATACTGCAAGTCTGATGTCAAGATTTATGCACAATCCTACCAAGATTCATTATAGAGCTGCAAGGAGAATCATGAGATAGATTCTAGGTACAATGGACTTTGAAATTATGTATGAGGGGAATGTGAAACCAAAACTGTTTGGCTTCTGTGATAGTGATTGAGGAGGAATTGTTGATGATTTGAAAAACACATTTGGATATACTTTCACACTTGGAACTGGTGTGTTCTCTTGGACATCAAAAAGCAAAATTCAGTAACACTGTCTACCGCTGAAACAGACTATGTATCTGCATCAATAGCCACTTCACAAGCAATTTGGCTCAGAAAAGTCATTAAAGACTTTAGCTAGAAACAAAGATCTGTAACAACCATTTTCAGTTATAACAAGTCCGTAATTGACATGAGCAAGAATCTTACATATCATAGTAGGCAAAACATATTGCCTTGAAATTTCACTACATCAGATATGTAGTTGAAGAGAATGAGATTGATATGGTGTACTGCAATACAGAAGACCAAGTTGCAGATATCTTTACCAAAGTTCTGCTAAGAGAGAGGTTCAAATACCTCACATGCCTACTAGGAGTGGATAAACAAAGCATTAAGAGGGAGTGTTGAAGTTAATGCTTTCCTGGTATCATTAGGAAATTGTAGAAGAAGCAATGACTCACTGCGGATATTTACTTCTACTTGTTCTACTGCTTACCTCCACTTAAACAATGGTTTAGATATTTTGTAATTTAAAGTACAATATTAGATCTTTTAATTAGATTTTTTTAGGTTATTTTGATCCTTATATAATGGGCAAGAATGATGTGTATTCTGTAAGAATTCTAGAAATAAGAATTATCAAAGGCTGCAACAATTTGTTTCAAATATTCAACTGAGTTTCTTTTTTCTCGTTCGCCACAACGAATTGATCAGTAAATCATATTTTTGTTCAAAATACTAAAGTAGAGACACCCAAATTCTAACAAGCTTTACAAAAACTCCAATTAACACCCGAGCTAGCTAGATGAGGATGAGTCTTTCTCCTATGTTCATCACTTAATATTTCTCGAGCTAGCTTGGACGACAATCTCTAGGGCACAGTGGTGATCGAAACCGTACTCCTCTACCGCTTGCTCCAGTGGCTTCAAGAAAGTTGGATGAGCCAGATAACCTCTGAAGCACGGACACTTCTATTGAAGGAGTGTCAGACACTCCGCGACACGTCGACATGGCCCGACACGCCACGTGGCGTGTCTGAAAAAATTAACTTTTTTGATACTTCTCTGACACGTTGACGACACGCCTATGTCATTGTCGACACGTCTCTGACACGCCACGTCATCAATTTGAGAATTTTCATCAAAAAAAAATCAAAACCTAAATCGCAAAGGGCAGTAAGCCACTAAGCTGCACCTCACCTAAAACATAAATAGAGAAACACAAAGTGGGAGGCGAGTTCCGACGCCTAGCTTCGACCTCCGCGCTCTGAGGCCCAGCTCTGGCGACCAACCTTCGAGTTGGGACGACCAGGCGAGACCTTCAACAGTAAGCCACTACGCCACACCTCACCTAAAAATCAAATAGAAAAACGCAAAGAGGGAGGCGAGTTCCGAGGCCCAGCTTCGACCTCCGCACTCCGACGCCCAGCTCCGACGGCCAACCTTGAAGTTCCAACGATCAGGCGAGACCTCCGCGCTCTGACGCCCAGCTCCGGCGGCCAATCTCCAACCTCTGAGCTCTGTCCCTAAAAACTTCTTTGATCTGTGAAAACTCTTCCCGTAAGTTCATCACTTGATTCACTTCATCTCATCCTCTTTCATAATTATTGTTCCAGAATCTAGAATCTGTAGAGAATGTTTGATTGTGTGAAATGTGAAGTCATGATTTTGTTGAAGTATATGTTATGCACATTTGGACTTAATTAAACTAGTTTCTACCCAACTTTATGCACATTTGTTAATTCTCTTTGATGTTATTTGTTAGGATTATGCAATGGAATGGATTCAGAACATTATTTTGATAATATAATTGATTTATTTCATATTTTTGTATATTTTGATGTATTAAAAATATATAAATATATTATTCTCGAGCCGTGTCGAATATGCAGTTTTTAGGTTTTGTCGTGTCGCCGTATCGCGCCGTATCGTGTCGCCGTGTCCATGTCCGTATCCGTGCAACGTAGCTCATAACTCAATGGCACCACAAATCTCTTCAGTTTTTCTCCGTCCACGGCAATCACCGCAAAGTGACCTTGTTTAATATCTTCAGGCCTGGGGTGGATTCATTTTCAAAACTGGAATTGAATTTCCGGGCTTCTGCAGCTTTTCAACTAGTACCTTGAGCTTCAATATGCTGTTCTTTTTCTTGCCACTGGTACTTCTAGACTGGGCCATACTTCATAAAATTCTTTTTCTCTCGATCTATAATATTTACTGGTCTTGAACTCTGATCTTTTTGCATGTTTGTACGCTTTATATAGTTTTAGGTAGATCCGTAGATGATGGACTAGTGTTTTGAGGCTTTTCCGTGATGATAAGATGGAACAGAAAGTTTCTGTTTACATGTAGACATCATCAGAAAGAGAGATCAGAGTCGAGGACAACCGACAACAAATGGCCGACCCTGAAGTTAAGTTTGAGTGACCAGCCCCATGTGATACAGATTCAAACTTACCATGAGAAGTCGCCTTTAACAAGTCATATCATGTCTACTTAGCTCCATGCAAACCAAAAATCACTAAACACACTGGTATAGTGTTACTGTACACCGCAAACTATAATTATGCAAACTTTCATCTGGTATATATTCTGCCGGTACCATTCTCTTCAGATTCCCATCCTTGTCGAAGACGTAGACTAATTGTTTAAAACGTTGGCACCGATTTCAGCGCATGCTTGTCTACATAGGTCTGCAACTGTTTCTGTTGTTCATGTTGAGTCTTTTCAAATAATTATTCATGTCCTCAATCTTAAATCCAAAAAACAAGTTAATCATGCACATAGTTATTGATTTCATCAAATTTTAATGATGAAAAGTATACTTCTGTGGACAACATATACGTAAAAGTATATATTGCATGTGGATGCAATTTTCTTCTTGTCCCTGGCAAATCTGTGTTCCTAAAGTTTTCGAGAGATTGCTAAACTTTATAATGGACTAGCTAGTACCTTCTACAATATGACCCACCTGCAAAATTAATACAACTCCCTTCTATGAATGGGTTGAGCTTGAGCCTCTATCATGTGGTAACTTCTTTAAGGTCAATTTCAAGATTTGTTTTGGTGATGATTTTTCGCGTAAGGTTTTGCCTATTTCATTTTCAACCAGGCAATTAAATTACTTGAATTGATCAATTGGATGAGCCTTTGCTCAGTACCTAGCTATCAGTCTTTAGGTTAGATTTTACTCGAGCAAATAACATTATCATCTCTGAAATGATGGTTGCTATTGAGAGTATTGACTCGTATTGTTTAGATGGTAGCAGGAACTAGGATTGAATTGGATATCTCCAAACTTCACTCTGACGTCTAAAGTTGATATCTTTAAAAAAATTGGTCCAACATTTATAGTCAGGCTCATATGCATGTTTATCGTCGTTGAAAATGTGCATATGATCATCCACCGATCACATAATGCAATTGGTTTCTACTTGCTTGTACTTTGTCAGCAACATGAGAGGGAGGATAGAGACACAAATAGCCGCTTGGCGCGGGTTTGGCAATATGCATCTTCTTAAGCTGGCTAGCTTATCCGGAAAGTCCCTATATATCTATTTTCAGTATAAAAAAGCTGAAACCTACACCAGATCACTGTGGGTTCGTTTAATTGCATGAAATTGAAGATAGCTGATTGTATTTTGCAGTTTTGAAGTGGATGGGGTGTTGTTTAACAAAATCTTAATTGATCATAGAAAAGATAAGCCGAACTGCAAGTCATCCATGTTTGTTTTTAGGAGAATAGGCACTTTTCATTATTCAGGCCAATACTGTCACCAAGGAGAGGCGCTGCAGAATGATTTTGGAACTTAGGGGAAGCGATGACTCATGACTCAGCTGATGAGTGATAGTAAATGGGAGATGTGAAGGGAATGGAGGAGAGGGATTGAATTGAATTGGGAAAGGTTTGCAACTGAGATTTGGATCGAAAACCTCCTTCCGGCTACAAAAGAGAAAATGAGGAGATGGAGAGAGCTAGCTAGCTCCTCGGATGATTAGGACGTACGTGAGCGAAGTGCTCATTGGTATATTGGTTGAACATGTAAGCGACATTACTCCTGTCAATCATTTTGTCAATACTATGATTCACTCCTCAAATCAGAATTGATCGGAGATTTGTGAATCATTCTCTCCTACAAATCAGTCATTGTTATTTATGTAATTAAGCTTTGATTATTTTCATATTTGTAATAAAACAGTAGATCTGTATAAAGTTGTATCAATTACACAATTGAAATCAAGAGGAATACATTTTCAATATGGTATCAGCCTAGGTTTAGGATCCTTACTGTCAGTTTCTCTGCTTCCTATCCAATTCTTGATTTCTTCTGTCCTTGTCGTATTCGCCTCCTTTTGTATTGTCTTTCTCTCTAGTCTTCTGTCTCCCACCTCTCCACCCCTCAATGGCTTGTACCCAGAACACCATCCAGTTCGAAAAATTGGCAGACAACAATTATTTGTATTGGACTCGCCAGATCCGATCTCACCTCAATGGATTAGAAATTTGGGGCTATGTTGATGGTTCCATAGCTGAGCCCGAGCACACTACCATGTCCACTGGTCCATCAACTACCACATATGTCTCCATTCCTAACCCTGCCTACAAGAAATGGTTCACTGTCGATCAACAAATAGTTAGCCTTCTCATCAGCACCTTAATCAACATAGTCAAGAAGCTTAATGTAGGATATGATACCTGTCAAGACCCCACCCGAGTTAAACCCCTTTAACTCGAAGTAAATCCTGCGAGGACCACCTTAAGGGAACTTCTTAATTCAACCCCCAATTCCTGGAGTCATCCTGCTCCACAAGTCACAACTAAGTTTCAACTACCTATTTAACTATCTAAGCTGGGGTAATCAAAGCAAACTACACGGAAGTTATACCTAAATAAACTAGCTGCGACAGCGGATTAATTGACTATGCCTTGACTTCGATACGCGCGACCTCCTCACAGAAATCCTGCAACACTAGGCATTTGAAAACGAAGAGCCCAAGAGAAAACATTTAAAAACAATATTAGCGTGAGTGGACAAAAATCAAATATGAAAAGGTAACAATCTTTTCATGCCCTCCCTTTGATTTTTCAAAATTCACATGCACGCAACCAATAGAAAAGGATTAACTAAATGATAAAATAAATTCCTTTGCTCAAATCCAAAATTAAGGATGTGGGGTATTAACACCATAACCACGAAAAAACAACCAACCAGCTCTATCCATGAGAGGGTCTATTGACCAGCTCAATCGGAGAGGGTCCCATGACCCGCTCTATTCGGGAGGGTCCAACCGACCAGCTACCACCGAAGAGGGTCCTGACCTGCTCTATCCGGAAGGGTCCTTATGATCAGCTACCACCGAAGAGGGTCTGACGAGCTACAATCCAGAGAGTGTACCATCTCCATCTGGAGAGGGACCATGTTTGCTAGCAACACACACACACACACACACACACACACACACACACACACACACATATATATATATATACACTTGAAAATTCTTTAAAACCTCGTGGTGATTTAATCGAAAAGTCAAAACACCCATGACTTTTCTTCAAATACATTGGATTTAAAACATTTCTAGGCATCCGAAACCGGACTGACTTTACTTTAAATCAATAAATCCAAGAGCCAAGTTTCATCTTTTAAAAATAATCCTCCTCCATAACCCAAAATAGTGATAACAATTGAAAACCATATTCCGAGAAAAATCCTTTAAAATCACAGGAATGGTAGGAACCTCTTTCCTAGCTCACTTATTTTTGAAATATAATAAATTCCCAATTTTTTCCCCAAAACCACCATAAAACACAACGTGGAGGAAATTTCATAAATAAAGGAGAAACTTAATAAAATCTATTGCATGCATAATATTTAAAAATAAAGGTCCACTCACAGTACGTAATGCGGCCTCCTCAATGCTCGGAATACTTCTCGAGCACCAACTCGAAATATCTACATGGTCGAGTCCAATCCAACGTTCGACCATTGGCTGTAAAATTAATCCAATAAATTGGTATTTCTATCGTTGACTTGATCTTTTCCTAGTTTGACTAGGAAATCCTATTTGATCAGGGGTTGACCAAAATCCCTCATTTTTATCAACCTTTCAACCAATACGTTTGCTTCTGACTAACGACTCGAAATTTAGTTTCTGATTACAAAACTTTTACACAACAACTTTCCTAACTAATTCATTTGTCGTTAGGTTATCTCAAGTCATAACTTGAGTGGGCAAAACTATAAAACTTTTGATAACCTGCAAATTACCGAACTCAAATATTACTTTACCAATACTGTCAAATAATACTTCTCGAGTCGGTCTTTTTCTTAATTTGGCCACGATTCTCGAGTAGACTAAGAGTTGCCACTTTGACCAATTTCTTTTAAAAAGAAACCGATTAACTTAATTTAGCCGGATAACCACGATTGACTTTCCTTTTTACTAGTCAATTTTTCATAAATGGGAACCTTCCAAAAAATGAAAGTTTCTCAAAATAGAAACTCCCCAATTTACGCCCCTTTTTGTAGTTAACCTGACTTAACAATTAATGGCAATTTTACGACTAAAAAGTTATCGAGGAATCAATTTCTACCTCTTCGGCTTCTGCCTGAATTTCTTATGCTTCACCAGATTCTGGCAAATCACCAGAATATTCTGTCGGATTCTGACAAGCTTGCCGAAAATCGGCCATAACTTCCCCGCTTCCTCCAATCACCAAGTTATCGACAACATGCACAAAAACAACAAAAATTTAGCATACAAACTCCAAAACCTACAACTCTAGAATTCTACATAACTACCTCACCTTTATTTTCGAATCCGGTAGCTCTCTAGCCGGACTCCTTCACAGGCAGGACCTCTGCCTCTGTCTCTGCCTGACCTCCTCCAATACCTACACTAGCCGAGACATACACACCCCTGCCTCGACCCAAACTAACGCTGCAACAACCTAAATTCGCCGCCTGGGCTCAGACGCCACACCCACAAGCTCATCGAAGGTCGAGGAATCCTCAAGAAGTCCGAGAACATGTCGCCTGCGGCTAGGGCTCGAAACCCAGAAAAATGCAAAAATAGGGGTTTCGATGTTAGGGTCGATTCCAGCGATTATAAACATGGAATTGAAGGAGAAGGAAGAAGGAGAAAGACCCTATCACTCGCAGTCGCCGTCGCTATCAACCTCGCTGGAAAATTGAAGAACATCACCGCCCCCCTTCGGCGTCGATCTCCCTCTTGGGTTGATACCAAACTGTTTTGAGGGTTGGGTTAGGTAGAAGAGACAGAGGGGGTCACTTTGGTGGTGGTGCGCCAGTGGATGGTGGCCAAACGATGGAGCGCCGCTGTGGCCGAGTCAGAGCAAACGAGAGAGATCGAGAGAGAGGAGAGACTCGGTTGACCCGAGTCTGGTTTCTTTGACCGGGTTGACCGGTCTAGCCTTTATATAGGCACACGGACGGCCGAGATCTACTGAGGAAGAGATCCGACGGTCCAAGTTAGTTGGGTAAGAATTAATTACCACAATGGTAATTAAAATTTACTAAAACAATAATTAATAATTACTATAAAATTTGGAAATTCGTAATAAATAGCTTGATGCTCCGAAAAATACGAAAAATATTCTGAAAATATCAGGAGACTCGTATCGACACGTACTACAACATTGAGTCATTAAATGAGGAATTTGAAGAGTTTATAAAAACTCAAAAATAAACTCGAGAGATAACTTATTAAATCACCGTCACTGTTAAAAACTCCCGGTAACTCAAACACCCATGTTAAAAGGTAACTTTTAGGTACGGGATGTTACAATACCTCTATGGGTATCTGGGATTGCTTGGCTCACCATTATAACTAGAAATCTGCTGCAAGTGCCTTTAGCCTCAAGCTACAACTACTTGAACTGCAAAAAGGCACTCAACCTATTGATGACTATCTCCAATTGGCCAAGAGCATTGCAAACAACTTGGCAGCCATTGAAAAACATGTTTCCGCCGATGATCTGGTCCTTGCCACTCTCCATAGTCTTGGGAATGACTACATGTTGCTCCGAATTACCCTCACTCAATTGCCATCTCTTCCGGATTTCACTGAGCTTCAGGCTAGAATCCTGGCTTTTGAAGCACAATAACCCCTCCAAGTTGAACCTCAGCCGCCTTCTGCTCTTCTCCACCATACCATTTCACCTAATGCTGGATCTGCTCGCCGAGAACCATCCACCCATAACTACCGCGGCATTTCATTTGCCTGCAATTATGGAAGTCGAAATCATGGAGGACGTCAGAATTATGGCAGCAATGGAGGTCGACACAACTATGGCGGTCGGTCAGATGACACCAGATCATATCCTCACTCCTCGAGACAATACTATCCTCAGCAAGGTGCATTCAATTCTTCTACTTGGGCTCCTCGATCTCTAGGTATACTAGGCCTTGCACCACAGTGATGTACAAACTGTCATTTCAATCAACATGGGTAGGCCCAATGCCCTTACAGATTCCATGGGCTTTCTACAACACTTCCATTTGTAGGTTCTCATGTTTGTGGTGATCTAAACTGCTATCCTGACACCGGTGCCACACACCACATGACAGCTATGCCAGTTTTCAATCCTTAACCATATAATGGTCCACACAATATTTATATGAGTGATGGTAGTTTTATACTAATATCTCATACTGGTAACCTTCTAATTTCTTCCAAGTCATCTAATTTCTCTCTTAATCATGTTTTCCATATTCCTTCTATTCGCAAAAATATTCTTTCTGTTGCTCGCTTCACTAAAGATAACCATGTCTTCTTCCTATTTGCTCTTGATTACTATTATGTTCTGGTCGATTATTGTTTCAAGGCCAATGTAAGGATGGTCTTTAACCGATTCACTCCCCTTCCAACTCTCTCGTTCCTCATGCACTCGCTTGGGTCACCATTCTTCTCCTGTTTTAGCCCGTATAGGTCATAATATTGACACCAAAATTTTCTATGATTTGTTTTGTAATAAATGTGCTCTGAGCAAGTCTCACCTACTTCCTTTTTCTTCAAATAATATTTTTGGTCAATCTGTATTCTCTATCATTCATAGTGATGTTTGACAGTCCCTCATTTTATATGTGACTGGTCTCAAATATTATGTGCTATTCACAAATGAATACTCACGCTACACATGGATTTACCCAATGCATCAGAAAAATGAGGTTCTCACACTCTTTCAAACTTTGGTTACAATGATACGTACTATATTTCATGGTCAAATCAATTTCTCCAAAGTGATAATGACACTGAATATGGCAATCATGTTTTCTCTCAGTTTTATACCTTTTTAGGCATTCAACAACGTTTTTCCTGTCCATATATTCCTCAGTAAAATGGCCTTACCGAGAGAAAACATCGTCATATTGAAACCACTGCTCGGGCCCTTCTCCTCACCTCTAGTGTACCTCAAAACCTGTGGGTTGAAGCCGTTCTCACTTTTGTCTATCTCATCAATCTTATTCCTTCTCCTACTCTCAATTGGGAGACTCCTCACCTCCATCTTTATGACACTTCTCCCTCTTACTCTTCTCTTTGTGTTTTTGGTTGTGCTTGTTTTTTCTATCTCAGTCATAATGACCCCAATAAACTTTTGACTTGTAGTCTTGAGTGTGTTTTCCTAAGATATAGCCAATGTCATAAAGGATACAAATGTTTAGATCCCAAGTCTTATCATGTTTAAATCTCGAGTCATATTTTATTTAACGAAAATAGTTTTTCTCATTAAGACATGCAGGTTACACCTCTCACAAACTTGAAATACATGGAATTCATCCTTGTAAACATATCAACTGATGTAGCTCCTCCGCAGGCCCACCTGTCGAGCCCACATACACCTTCACTACAAGGCCCAACTGCCAAGCCCACCACAGGAAACATACATATCTCATCTTCTTCATCGCCACGTCCATTAGAACCTCACTCTCCCACATCACCACCATCCTCCTCACCAGCCTCGCCTTCCTCTCCGTTCAACACCCAATCGGTCCCACCTTCACCTACGGTGGTGCCTCTCCATACTTGCTCTTCTTCCTCGACCCCAATCCTAACTTACACACGTCGCCCTCGGCTTCCTCCACCTTCCCCACCCACCACCGTCCCATCACCAGCTGCTGATATTCCTTCTTCTTCAGTCCTCACAACTCCGAGTCCTACCACTGACAACTTCATCCCAGCCTCCTCAATCCACGTCGCATACCGTTCTGTGACCTCAGTTCCCACGTCCATTCACAAACTACCTTGGAACCCGCTCTAACACCGATAATGTCAACCCACTCGATGATGACAAGACTAAAAGCAGGCATCACTAATTCTGTAGTCAAAAAGGATGGTATAGTTAGGTACTCTATGCCTCGTGCTTTACTTTCTGTGATTGAGAATTTGGAACCTACATGTTTCTCACAGGCAACCAAGGATGAAAAGTGGTGTGCTTCAATGACAACTGAAATCAATGTCTCGCTGAAGAATAATACATGGTCTATGGTTCCACCATGTCCCTCTCAACAGACTGTCAGATGTAAATGGGTATTCTGTATAAAGTGAAAATCAGATGAGTCAGTGGAGCCACTACCGGAACAACTACTTTAGCCAACGAAATTTTTTCGTCGGCTAAACCCTAAATTTCAAATTTTTTTATTCTTAAGATGACAAATGATGGTTGTCTAATAAACGCGTTAATTTTAACTCTTTGCATGTTGCGACATTCAGAAGACATATATTTAAATGTTTGTCGTAAAATTTGATCAGACGACAGTAAAAACGACTTCTGTCGACAGATAGCAAAATTAGGGTAGTGAGCCAACTATTGAACGCACTAGTGCTGAATCGGAGTATCGCACCCTAGCTCATGCTAGTGCATAAACCACTTGGTTAGCGTACTTACTACATGAACTTGGTGCCCGTATTCATTTTCCAATTTTCCTTTACTATGACAATTTAAGCGCAACATATATGACATCCAATTCTGTTTTCCATGCTCGCACAAAGCACATAGAGTTGAATTATCACTTTGTTAGAGAAAAAATGGCTCTTGGAAGTCACCGTGTTTGTTATGTTCCAACTCAAGATCAGCCGGCAGACTTACTTACCAAACTTTTCATAAGCCGCGTCATCATTTTCTAGCCAACAAACTTATCCGTGCAAACACGTCAAGTTTGAAGGGAGGAGGGGTGTTAGCGACATTACTCCTGTCAATCTCATGATTCACTCCTCTTTAAATCAAGATTGATCAGACATTTGTGAATTATTATCTCCTACAAACCAGTTATTATTATCTATGTAATTAAGCTTTGATTATTTTTATATTTATAATAAAGATAAAACTGTATCAATCACAAGCTAAAATCAAGAGGAATACATTTTCAATAGAACACAAGCGAGAAACTTCAATATAAATTATCAAACCGATATCATTTTCGTATGTGACTTCTTTTATTTGAAGGCTGCTTGTTTCAATGTCTTGTGTGTAGTCTAGCTAGGCAACGACCAAAAAAAAGTCTACCTAGGCGAGGCTGCAGCTGGCAGACCAAGGTATTATTTTAGAGGGGTGATTCGATCCATAATTGAGAGACTGAATAAAAATAAAATAGGCGGCGGGGTTTGGCATCGTCCATTTCAAATGGTTCTTCCTCCACGCATATTAGTTGTCCGCAAACAAAGGCAAATTCATTCATTCATAGTTAGTCAAAACGCCCTATAACTTTGGCATTCAAACCTTGAGATCCATAAAAACATCTCTAGTTGAAGCATTCTCAATGGCAGAATCAGATAATCTTAAGCCTCACGCCATCTTCATCCCCTACCCTCTCCAAGGCCATGTAATCCCATCAGTCGAGTTGGCCATCAAGCTCGCATCACGCGGCTTCAAGATCACCTTCGTCAACACCCAATCCATCCACCACCATACCTCAAAAGCACAACCACAAACGGGAGGCGACTTCTTTGCCGCCGCACGTGAAGCTGGACACGACATAGACTACACCACCGTCTCCGATGGCCTCCCCGTTGAGTTTGACCGGTCCCTCAACCACGACCAGTTCATGGCCTCTTTGTTGCATGTGTTTTCCTCTCACGTTGATGAGTTGGTCGGAAAACTTGTCAAGTCCTCGGCGAGCACCGCACCTGTTACCTGCCTGATTGCCGACACATTCTTTGTGTGGCCGGGTAAGGTTGCCAAAAAGTATGATCTACAATATGTTTCGTTTTGGACAGAGCCTGCTTTAGTGTATTCACTCTATTACCACGTTGATCTTCTTCGAAAAAATGGTCATTTTGCATGTCATGGTAAGCTACGTACGTACTGATGGAGCTTCATTCTTGAAGCTGATGTTCATGATTGAGGTTGACATATGTGCTTGCATTATTTTCAGATGTGCGAGAGGACGACATAGATTACATACCTGGAGTGAAATCAATTGATCCGAGGGACATGATGTCCTATCTTCAGGACGCTAATATCACGACTGTGTGCCACCTAATCATTTTCAATGCCTTCAAGGATGTTAGAGGAGCACATTATGTTCTATGTAATACAGTGGAGGAGATCGAATCCGAGACCATCGCACCCCTCCATGCAAAGATCCCCTTCTATGCAATTGGTCCTCTTTTTCCCAACAGGTTCAACAAGAGCATCGTTGCGACTAGTCTTTGGTCCGAGTCGGACTGCAGTCAGTGGCTCAACACCAAACCCCAAGGCTCAGTATTGTACGTCTCTTTTGGTAGCTATGCACATGTCTCCAAACGTGACCTTATAGAGATAGCTGATGGACTTGAACTTAGCGAAGTGAACTTTGTTTGGATACTCCGGCCGGATATTGTTAGCTCGGAGGACACAGATCCGCTGCCCTTCGGCTTCAAAGACCGGACCAGTGACCGGGGAATTATTATTCAGTGGTGCTGTCAGAAATCGGTTTTGGCCCACCCGGCTATAGGAGGATTTTTGACACATTGTGGGTGGAATTCTACATTGGAAAGTATTTGGTGCGGTGTACCTTTGTTGTGTTTTCCTCTACTTACTGATCAGTTCACTAATAGAAAGCTTATAGTTGATGATTGGAAGGTAGGAACTAACTTATGCGACCGGAAAGTGGTCAAGAAGGAGGGAGTCTCGAATAAAATCAACCATTTGATGGATGTAAAATCAGGGGATCAGTTCAGGAAGGCGGTTTCCAAGGTTAGGAAGACTTTGGAAGATGCATTGAAACCCAATGGATCATCTGAGCGAAATATAGACACTTTCATCATGGATCTAAAGGCCGGGATGCGAAAATAAAACGAGTTTAGTTCATGTATATACTCATGTTTCATTCTTTATATACAGTACCTTAGTATCTGTATAATGTGTTATTGTTCATTTTCCTCTCCTAAATTTGTTTACCTGAGCAAAATTGTGCAAAGACAATTTTACAAAATGGGAACAACCAAATGAAGCACATGGCAACTTCATTCATCTAGCATTGTTTGTATCCCGATGACACTTGAAAATATTATACAGGAATTTTTTTCCCAACCCGAAAGTACAGTAAAACAAAGATGATATATATATATATATATATATATATATATATATATATTGACCCACTAGATATAGGACCCTTTCATTAAAGGATTTTTTTGACATTTATGAGGGATCAAACATTAGACCAACTTTTCGATCACATATGAACATCTCTATCGTTCAATACTTAAATTCATATATGTAAATCATTTCTGTAAAATTTCATCCAATTTGGTGATCGTTAAGGCTTTGAACTAACTTAAATAAATTGATGCACCAAATCTGCCACACATGAACAATTCATGCTTATAATTTTAATTAGCAGTTTTGAACACTTTATTGATCATCAAATTGCATGAAATTTTATAGAGATGATCTACATATATAAATCTATATATTAGACGGTGAAAATGTGATTTGGTGATCAAAAAGCTGATGTAATCTTTGATCACTCATATATGTCAAGAAAATGGATCCCTCATTGGAAGGGGTTGTGTGTATAAATATATATATACACATAGTCCGTTTTTATAGCGGACGTCCGTTCCTTAGCTAAGGAACATATTTCATTATTTGACCCACTTCTCGATCATATTTTCTCATCTTAACCGTTTTGATTCTAGGTATATATGTGTAGATCATCTCTAAAAAATTTTAGCCAAATTGATAATTGTTAACGCTTTCAAAGCTGTGATTTAGAGTTACGGTTCTTAATGAACAACTCGAATAGTTTCATTGATTTGAACTCCTTAACAATTATCAATTTGGTTGAAAATTTATAGAGATGATCTACACATATATACCTAGAATGTAAATGGTTAAGAAGATAAAATATAATCAAGAAGTTGGTGAAATAATGAAATTTGTTCCTTAGTTAAGGACGTCTGCACCAAACCCTTTGGTGCGGATGTGTGATTTTGCCCTACTTTTCGATCTTAGTTTCAGATCTTAACTGTTCAATATCTATGTATATATGTATATATCATCTCTGTAAAATTTTATCTCATTTGGTGATCTTTAAGGCATTCAAATCTGTGATTTACCATGAAGAAAACTGACGGTTCCTGAACTGTTTAACCGGAATTGTCAGTTTTCTTCATAGTAAATCACAAATTTAAATGCCTTAACTATCATCAAATGAGATGAAATTTTACATAGACGATCTATACATATATACCTAGATATTTGACGGTTGAAATCTGAAACTAAAATCGAAAAATAGGGCAAATCACACATCCGCACCAAATCCTTTATATATATATATATATATATATATATATATATATATATATATATATACAGTCTCTATCCAGAGCGAACCTTCACTCTAAAATTAAAATGTGAAGGTCTATATTTCGCTCGATTTCGGTCAAATTTTTTGATTATAGCCAGTCAGTATCTAGATATATATGTCATGATCATCTCTGTAAAATTTCATCCAATTTATTGATCGTTTGGTCTTCTATAATCGTGATTTACATGAACGGTTCTACTTGAACAAATTTTGTTCTATCGACTTATTTAATCTAATTCAGTACCCAAACGATCACCCAATTAAACGAAACTTTACAGAGATGATCATGACATATATATCTAGATACTGATTGGCTATGATTGAAAAATTTGACCGAAAAGTGAGCGAAATATGAACTTTCACACTTTAATTTCAGAGTGAATATTCGCTCTAGATAAGGACTGTATATATATATATATTTAGAATCTGAAGAGGACGTCCGCAAACTTGTAAAAGTGCGGATGGACATGCGTTAGCCTGACAATTAAACGCAATTATGTGTGGGTCTCACTCTTCTCTGGTCAAGTTCATAAAACCATATAGCCATGACTAGATCAGTTGGACGCGAACTCTATACAGACCAGCATCTTCGGATCTTCCAATAAAATCAAATTTTCAAACACAAAATCATTATAATAGGGAATACGAAGAGCAATGACAGTGGGTTTCATTTCTCTCAGAATTTTCTTTACTCTACAATCAGAAACTGCTGACGGAAACAGAAACAACTATATGGAGGTGGAGGATGAATCGGGTCGATCACGAAGATGATACGAATTCACCTTATTATAGTGATTAATGGGTATGTTAATATTCTAAGTTTTGTAATTGAATGCTTTATATATGTCTCTCACTCTAAGGGTCGACAAGAGATTAGAAATTGCATATTTTAGAGATTTCTAAGTACATTTATTACAACAATAAAAATAAAACCAGAAATCTCCAAAAGGAGAAAGTTGTTTGATATGATCATACACCATCAAGTTAGCAGTAAATTGTAGAGAAATTAAAGGAGATAAAAGTTAAGAGATATTCATATTCATTGATATATAAGATCTTACAATGGAGAGGCACATTGTCTTATATAACTTTCTTGGATACAACTCTAGATAGATATCTATTTAAATAAGATGTATCGACTCCAGTAGCCCATTTGTAAAGCCCAAGTAGCCCAAGACAATAAGTAGGTACAACATATGAGCCTCTCCTTAGAATAAGGCATGTCCTCAAGCCTTAATTGTTGAAGGGTCAAAATTTCAGCCCATGAAACTTCGGCAGCATCCATTCTTAGCTCTCGTGTTGTTACAAGCATGAATTGCACTACAGCTTCTTCAACCATCCGATCTTCCACAATAGGAGTCAACAACTTGTAGGTTGGTGGAGGTAAAATTGTAGCTGTAGCCAGCATGGGATAATCTTCTCCGGGAACATGAAACAAAAGCAAGGCAGTCGTGTGGGGAGGATGAGAAAGTGCTTGTTCGATCTGTGGCATGTGCATCACATATGACTACTGTTGTGGAAATCCCTTACACATGGTGTGGCTGGTCTATAAGGTAAAATGTCGTAGCCAAATGTGTCCCAATGAGTGCTATGCTGCTAGCATAATCAGTGAGACCAAGAGGAGTTGTAGAGACAGAATAGCAAGGCTCGTTGGTGTACTATATTGTCAATAAGTTTGTACAAGAATGGCAACCCCACCTGACCATCTAATATGCATGCAAGTCGAGGCACAAACATCACAATCTTGATGGTTGTCTCACCAAAGTCCATAATCAGAAAATCCCATTCTGAAGGATAAACCAGCTGCCAAGGCCTCGACCAAACTAAAACCATAACATGAGGAGTATCACAGTTGAACAACATAAGATTCCAGTAGATGCTGTGAAATCCTCCATTGGCATTTTGCCAGACCATTGCAAGAGCAGTGTCAAAAGAAACTTGAAAATATGCCCTTGTATCAGTAGTTTCCTGCAAAATCACGTGTGGTCAGCCAACACATATTAAGGAGTACCATGTGTAGAAAAAAGTTAATCTGCAAGGTTGCACCAATATGACAAGCATGTTCAATGGCCATAACTTCACTGAGAATGATGAGTAATTCAACTCCAAACGTAATTGCTGTGATCAAGAATGCATCAATTAATAAGTGTGCCTTGATCACAATCCAACAGGGCAAGTTAAGTACCCACACTGTTAAAGAAAACAGTGGTATAGAGAGCAAAATCCAAGATGTGACGACCTCTGTCCTTGTCAATTCATAAGCAACATAGAAGATATCCGTAGGGAAAAAAACATCTAGTGTTGCTTTCTCGTAGTCTAACATATTGGCAAGCAAAAGACTTGGATATGCAGAGACAAGTGAGGTAGTTCCCAGTGTAAAATACAGTGACATAGAAAGTGAAGTGTTGCAACTACTAATACACAGATGATCATGAAGCAACATCAACCGAGCATCGAAAAATGGGCGCATAGGTGGGGCATTAAAACAATTCGATTACCAGAAGAGTACAGCAACCCAGTGCCAACTGCAGTCTTAGAGAATTCAAGTACTGATGGTGGGAACGGCATAGGGAAGTCATCCGAGCTGTGACTGGACCAATTAGCTTTCATTCTCAAACACCACAACTTTTTAGCAATATCATGAAGCCAATTAACAACCTCCTGTATTGATTCCTTGGTTAACTCCACTAACATATCCATATCACTAGTCTTGTGAATATAATCGTATGTATTGTTCGGAGAGTCATAAGTGAAGACAGGGGTCACAAGAAGGATAACCAACTCTGGTGTAGCAACATCTCCAACTAACAACATCGAACGAAGCATGCCAATCTCTCGCTTGGAAATAGAATTACTGCAACCATTATTTATCGACTTCAAAGACTGTTTTGTGCCACTACAGTCATGTAACATGTATTGGACATAAAGAAACTGAGACAAAAGGTCACTTGGATCTGAAAGTTCATCATAAACACAACCTTCATCCACGAACACGCTCAGCAAGGGTCGAAGAAACAACATGCAACCCAATTTGCCACTGAAGTCTGCCATCACATCCTTCGCTCGAATTGGCAGAACAATACGCTTCTGAAAGTGGTGCCCCATGAGAATTGAAACCTCCGCAAAATTTTCCTTCTTGAGCTGATGCAAAAAGGTGGACCATGATTTTAGAGAAAAAAAAACACGTGCCACAGGGTTAGTAGTGCATTCAAGTATAACTTCAAGTCTTCAACATCACCGAAAATCCTGCATGACCACGAAGTTCATCTGCTTGCCCAGTGTCACCATTTATCTGACCATGCAAATTCCACACTGCATTCCTATGAAACTGAAGCTGAGTCACTTGGTTTATATAAACAATCGTCTTGTTGCTAAACAATCATACAACAGGCATTACAAAGAGGATGATTATGTGTCGTTTCATTAGACAACAATATCATGGCAGCCGTAAGACAACAGAGGTGATGCCATAAGACGACAATATCATGACTGCTACTCTCAAATGCAACATAAGACGACAGAGGTGGGTTGAGTTGTTGGATCCTGTCAACCTCCGTTCATAGGAAATCAGTCGCTGCTTGATTGAGATAAAGGTTTTGGTAGCGGGAATGAAATGGGTACGGAGAGAACGAGTGGTAGTGAGAAGAAGTTGAAACCCAAGAAATTGGTTTTTCAGATTGGGTAAGGTTCGTCTCCGGATTCCAGTAGTAGACTTGCCCAGTACTACCATCGACTACCCATTTCCATGGTGGTGGAAGGAAGGGATCTTCAAAGGCAACACGCACCACGCTCGGCGGCAAAGGTGGCTCAGAGAGGGTGGGACGCAGACGATCCTCATCTGGATACCAGTTGGAGATAAATTCATAAAATCTTACAACGGAGGCATATTGCCTTATATAACTGTTGGACAGGACTGTAATTAGATACCCGTTTCGATAAGATGAATCAACCCGAATTCAGTCTCATTTGAAGAACCCAAATAGCCCACTTAGATAAATTAACAGTAACCCAAGACAATAAGTAGGCCCTCACATGGTGCATTTTTAGTGAGAAACTTTAAGTTGAAGATTTTTCAGTTTATACCGTTTTTCGATTTTGTATACACATCTTAACCGTTTATTTTATAAATATTTATTAGTAGATCATTTCTCTAAATTTTCACTTGAATTGAAAATCGTTAGGACATTCATAAATGTGATTTACCAATTATGAACTTGAACAGTTCATGTTTGACAGATTTGGTTCGTCCATTGATTTGATCTACAACTAGTTATTAACGATCACCAATTTGGCTGAAATTTTGTATGATTGATCTACTTATATAAATCTACAACTTCAACGGTTAAGATTTCAAAAAGTTAGTCTAATAAACAATTATTTCAAAAGTTCTCAATTTAAAGATCTTTTCACGGTCCTAACATTGGAGTTAGAGTCTTATTAAAAAAACATCGTTGGAGTAGATGTTTTTTGAAAAATTCTCCAAAAAAATGGAGGCGGCCGTTCATGATGGGTGTAGCCAAATGGGTGTCCAAATCAGTTTTTGAGGCCCAACCCAATTAATATGGCAACCTAAAGCTTGTCGAATGAACGTCCATTGTTGTACAAGCCTGCATACTCAGGCTCTTATGTGGGCCAAAAATGAGCTCCAAATCCTTTTGGTTTCGCGTTTGGGATTCGGGAGTGCTCTAGCAAACTATAGTTGTTTTAAACTGTCCAATTTCTATGCTTGTTTTCATAGTTTTAGGCTTTATTTCTCTGAAATAAGTGAGCTTATGTACAATAGAATAGCACTAACATATCATGTTCTCTCACTTACTCTCTTGCTGGTAAGAGAATGTATTCGTGTTATATATTCTAACTATTTTCTTGAAATTGAATCATATGATATGTTTTATTTTGAAAAAAAAAAGTATTTGTATTAATTTGGGATTTCAATTCAAGCACACCATATATAGATACTGCATGTATTTAATAAAGAAAAGAAAACGAGATCAATTAATTCGATTCATTAACCTGGTTTGAATGTAATAGTAATCATCATGACTCAATCAAAACTGATAATACTTGAACCTAATACCTAATAAGTTTCTTCACTCCAATCCCCTTCCCTTAAGTTATAACGTGCATCATCAACTCGCATCACGTACATAGCTAGGTAGTACATATCACACATAACCGACACATACAGTAGCTTATGCGAACTGTGCATAAGATCTACCACCTATATATGAGGTACAAAACCATATACAAAATTCATGCCACCACAACAAGTCAACAATCCACCGAATTATCTCTGTCGACATCTCAAGGTTTCTTGGAGTGCATATCGGAAAAGCATCCCGCAGAGTTCACGAACCGGCTCGGAGCCGAAGCATGCCTAAACCCCTTCGGCATGCAACCTTTGATTTCCCTCCCATGAAAGACTTGTTGCTTGTGTTTCACGTCCTGAGGCTTAATGCTCACGTAACGATCTTCTGCCTGAGTGACCAGAGGCCTCACGGTTGTGCTCGGAGCGCTGGATGGGATGTTCCTCGCAGCCATAGACACATCAAAACAAGACAGTAATAGCAGGGAATGTATGAAGACAACAATGTAAAGAACAGTGGTAGACATGTTTCTGAGGCTTTTGTCTGAGAAGAATGGGGATGTTGCAGTAGTTTGAGGGATTTGAGAATTGAACCCCCCCTTTATATATCATGGGGTTGGAATTGTGGAAAAGGAGGTGACATTGAAAAGGGTCTTAAATTGGCTCGTGAGTAGCTGAACAAAGGGCACAGCTCATTGCAAGCACTGCATTATTTTGATGGTGTGGAGGTGGTGAGTGGTTGTGTGTGGTGGGTTCTGTAATAGAGCTTCCTTTAGAGTTTAGAGGAAGGAGGATGCCCGTGAATTTCTGCCCTTGCACACATAAATAATGCCCAAAATCTTTTGCTTTTAAAGACCATTTTCATTTTTGGCTTCTCAAAACTAAAAAATTTCTGAAATTATAAACTTTTCAGAAAAAGGTGTCTAGCTTGTGACATATTTATTTCGCATTTGAGAATATCTGGCAGTAAAGTGTAAACATTTAATCAAACCCTTTCAAAATCAAATACTAGTAACTAAAAGATAATTAAACTTAGATGGGTTAAAATGACTTATATTTGTTCATGATATTAGTAGGAAAGTCATGTATTAGTTTCTCGTAGCATCTACCTATGAAGAAATTATTTTCATTATGTATAGTTGTATAGCAATAAAGAACCCACTAACAACATCTACTCTAGAGGAAAGAAGAAAACTTTAATGTAATTTATGAAAGCATTGCTTGCTGCAACCCAACTTTGATGAACTTTAAATCAACACTCTTTGGTATAATGTCACTCTTTGCAGAGTTGGGTGAATACTCTAAACCAGAAATTGAACCGCTTAATGCTATCCATAAAGTGGGACACATTTATTCTAGTGACACAATTAACCTGCATTCATTCTTAATTTCTTACCATATGGTATTAAATACATCTTCTCAGTTTTAGTGCGCAGGAAAATGACACAGTCACCAGTAGTTTCAGAATAAATACACTTGAAGTTCCAAAAAGGGTAGTTTTGAAATTTAAATCCAATGTCAGGGCAATTACGAAGTAGCAGCCAAGATAAGGCAGCGAGGACCTGGGAGCCTGGTGTAAGAATAATGATGGAGTTGGCTGTGAGGAAACAACCATTTCTCTCCATCCCCAGGAGTGAGTTGTCCCCCTTTGATATTTATTTCCAGCACAGGTTTTAAATTTCGTAGCCGTTATATACATCTTTATTATGCACCAGCTTATCTTCCCATTTTATGTGTGTGTTAATGTAATGGAAGGGAAGTGAAGGTTGTTGCTTGATTATGTTTTAAAGTTGGTAGGCAAGACAGATGTGAGACAATTGAGATAACCATCGATCGGAAATCACCCATATCACGCATTCAACTTATTGGGGGCTTTGTATCTGTATTTGGGGATTCATAAGAAGTAGCTTCCAATGATTTGGTTGTTCCACCAATATCCATTGATTGTAATCTTTATAGTGGAAGGTTGCTGTTGCAATGCCTCTTAGAGATTGAATATGGCTTCTTGTGTTACCGATCTTCATACAAGTTCTAAGGAGTTGTTGAGGGGATATACCCATTTTTTGGTGTGTTGAGGGGATACCCATAAATGGAACACTAAAGATTAATTTTGCTAAATGAGTAGTGAATTGATTGATTGATTGGTTATGGATGGTGATTCTTGGTTTGTTGGGTAAAGGTGGAAATGTGTTAAATTACTTCTGGGCTGAGAGTTAGGTGTTTTTTTTCAATTTGGTAGCTACTTGGTTTTGGTGAGTGAAGTTGGTTTCTTGTGGTGATATGGGTTTAGATACTCTATCAAGGGATACCAGTGTTGAGGAGTTGGGGTTGGTAGGAGCAAGATGGTGAGAATTAGGATTTAGGTAGAAACTGGTATGTTTTTAGTTGGGAGCATGAACTGTCAATTTCTAAGCTTCACCTGTTCCGTAAGCTAAACATGGTGGCTGATAGATCGGCTTCTTTTGGGCTGCACTAGTGTTGGCTCACCTCCTAGTTCACTTACGGTACCGTTTTTCTGTTCAAGGATAGGTATAGTGTGTATAGGGACAACACATTTCCTCCTAGTTCCTGGGAGCCGTTCTGATTTGACCTAGGAATCCATCAATGTATGCATTTTCCTCTGGTATACTTTTTGGTATATAGATTTATATATACAAAAATGATAAGGCTTTTAGCAATTTTATAATTTCATCATCATTAGGATTCGTTGCTTGGTTTAGTCTAGGGAAGCAAGATGCATGGTGAAATTTAGGATTTAGGTGGAACTGGAATGTGCTTAGTAGGAAGTAAAGTAGAACTCGAAACATAGAATTATAAGTGGTATTTTGAATTGCGTAATTAGATTCTATCAGTTGCGATGGGCAATGCTAGTTGGTATACATATATATATGTGGATAAAAACTAAATATATATTTATTCATAAATGAGAAAGCTTTTAGTAAGTTAATATTTTGACTTCATCATTAGGGTTTGTTGCAAGAGGGTGAGGTTTAGGATTTAGGTGTAACTGGAATGTGCTTAGTAGTAAGTAATGTAGAGCTTCAAACACGGCAAGGTTAGAAATATATGTGATTATTTTGAATTCCGTAATAGATTCTATCAGTTGCCAAGGCCAATGCTCAGTGGGCTTTTTGTAAACTGAAGCCTCTTACATTGTGTCAACTATTCTATCCCCCAAGTATCCAACTCATCACTCAGCCGTCATTTCCCGAGAATCAACTCCTTTGTACCTCCAAAAGAACTTTACCTTCTAATAATCAGATGGAGTGTTCCAGCTAATAGTAAACTCCCTGAACTCCGTCCATCAAAGACTTCATTGAATAAGACTCTGCAAAATCAGATAAGCATTTGACTCTTTTACACATTATGCATCATTGAGGAGGAAAGAAAAGCATTTGCTTTTTTTTACCTTCCACGTGAGTATTAAATCTATGCTAACACCTGCACTTTAGCTTTTCAAATTACAGAACAGTGAATGAATTGAGGAAGCGAAAGGTTAGTCATCAATTTCTTTCAGTTGGAGTTGAAACATAAGTCAGAAAAGATGATTCTGGTTTACATTTTGTTAGTTGCTAATTGAGAAGTATAAATTTAGTTGTTTTGTTTTAACAAATGCCCCAAAGCATGCCTCTTACATTGCTAGTTAGAGGTTTTCTGAATTAGTATTTTACTTCTTTGGCTAGTGAAATATTTGTTTTCTTGCTAATATGGACATAGTGATTTTATCAAGGGGCACTATCACTAAGGAGATGGGGGAGATGAAACAGGGGGTGGGATTAGGATTTAGGTAGAGCGGGTATATGTTTGTCAGTAAGCAAATTTGTACTTGAAACATGATAAGTATAGAAGAATATGAGGTATTTTGCATTCATCCCTTATTAACATTTCATGGATCTGATAGTGGCTGGTGTATGATCCTGTTTCTTGAATAATCGTCACCTGTGTACTAAGCCTTATATACCAATGACCCAACATTTGTCTGGACTTGAGGCTAGAAATATCAAGATAGGAATATGGTGTGCGCTTCTAATAAGTTTATTTTGAAACTGATGAATCACAATGACATCTTCTGATCTCCAAGTACATGTTTCATGATAGCTTCAAATTAAAGTAAATGTTCTGGAGGTCCAGCTACTATGCTAAAGAGAGTCCATCTTTTATCTGTGTTACAAAGAAATGGAATACTGGTTTCTCATTATTGATATGCTGGTTAGAATAATTTGACCTGCTGGCTTCACATTGTGTTCCGAGAGACTAATATGATAGCGGAAAGATTAAAGTAAATGTTCTGGAGGTCCAGCTACTATGCTAAAGAGAGTCCATCTTTTATCTGTGTTACAAAGAAATGGAATACTGGTTTCTCATTATTGATATGCTGGTTAGAATAATTTGACCTGCTGGCTTCACATTGTGTTCCGAGAGACTAATATGATAGCGGAAAGATTGGTTTTGGATAAGGCTGTATTTGGGCTACAAATTCTCTTGATTCTGTTATTCAAAGATCTGCTTTAGAGTTTCTTGATCCAGGATTGTTCCTGTTTGGTTTTCTACATCTGCTTTGGCCCTCCAATACCAATATCAAGAAAAATGTGATTGCTGATCTTCTGACTCAAAAAACAGGACATTGGTTTAACATTGCTCCCTAGTTCCTCTCACCAAAACTACATGGATAAATAAATACTCTTTTTTCTCTATGCTTAGTTTGGGATCTACTGTTGTGAATAATAGCTCATTACTTTTTCCTGGGAATACCGATAGTTTTTTCTTTTTCTTCTTGTATTCTTTTTATTATCTAATCTAATGGTGATTACAGTGATTTAATACCTCCATTTATTCACGTTATTGTCAGTTATTAAGGCTTTATTTAAAAAGGATTTTGTCCAGATTGAATTAAACATTTTTCTTTCTTTTTTCCTTGTCAATTCAGTTAGTCAGACACTGTCATGTCCATCATATCATATCAGTGTTTATGCATCTCATCATTTAGTTTTCCTTCCATCTCCTTTTGTATGGCAATTCTTTGAACTCAAAAAAGCCTAATTTCTTGTTTTACAGTCAGCAAAATACATTTCCCTGAAAGAATGGATATAAATCTGGTCTTCCATTCTCATTTCTTTAATAAGTTCTTTTTGTGCAATTGTGCAAACTTTATTCAGGCTGTGAGTTATGCTATAGCTATAAATCCTATAATGTCCGGTCAAACTTATGAATTATGATAATTTCCAATCAGTAAGCAAGTATTTAGATCAGTTTCTTGGAAATTACACACACACATGTATATATAGGGTCCTTCCACTAAGGGATCTCTTTTTTTGACATATATGAGGGATCAAGCATTAGACCAACTTTTTGATCACATATCAACATCTCCACCGTTCAATATTTAGATTCATACATGTAGATCATTTCTGCAAAATTTCATACAATTTGGTGATCATTAAGGCTTTGAATTAACTGAAATCAATTAACGCATCAAATCTGCTAAACATGAACCGTTCATGATTATAATTATAATTCGTAATTTTGAGCACCTTATAGATCACTAAATTGGATGAAATTTTGCAGAGATGATCTACATATATAAATCTACATATTAGACGGTGGAGATGTGATTTGGTGATCAAAAAGTTGGTGTAATCCTTGATCCCTCATATATGTCAAGAAAAGGGATCCCTCGTTGAAAGGGAACTGATATATTTATATATATATATATATATAAGTTAGAAATTATGTCCTTTGGTTTCTTATATGATTGATAGACTAGTAGTTGTATTTGATTTTTTATTCTGACATGGGGATCTTCAATCCACTTATTACCCTTTATTTTTATTTTTCAGTTCATGTAAAGCCACAGGAACAAAGAAGAAGAGTATCGTTTGTATCTTCTGCTCTACCCGAAACAGTGGCTTCAGTGGCAATTGCTGCTACAGTGGTTGGTGCAGCAGCTACCATCCTTGTGAGGAGAAACAAAGGTGCTGAGGCAGCTGAGGTATGCACCTGATTTTTGAAAACCACAGCTCTTAGCTTTATGGCTCTTGGTCCATTGCGTCTGTTATGATAAAAATAAAAACGAATAAACAAAAACTCTTCGCTTTAGATAGGCTCAGGTTCCATCTGCTAAAGTTTCATATGCTCCTTGCCAAACAAATAACAACTCAACTGAACTGAACCTCACTTTCCAGCTTACTAAGTAGGGGAATTACTTTATGAATTTGTACTTTATATAACATAAAGTATGGTATTTTTTTAAAGAGCAAAAACTGACCAAACCACATTATATTTCCCAAGCTTTCTATCAACTTGACCCCTTTTCAGAAGTGCAGGTGCCTATGAAAAAATGTGAATCCTGTGGAGGCTCTGGTATATGTCCTGAATGCAAAGGTGAAGGCTTTGTACTTAAGAGACTGTCAGAAGAAAGTGCTGAGCGAGCTAGATTAGCTTCTAAGAATGCCGCCACTCGATACACGGCAGGGTATGTACTAATGTACACTTCCTTTGGAGCTTTTGTCAGCTTTCCTTATCCATTCTCTCTCCATTTCTAATTGTTCGTAAATGTGTCAGGCTTCCGAAGAAATGGAGCTACTGCACAAAGTGCTCATCTGCCCGATCATGCAGTAGCTGTGGTGGCCGTGGAAAGGTAGTTTTGCTCTAACCATCTTCATTTAGTAGCGGCATGATTGTTGCATATTTGACTTCTTACATTTAAGAATATGATCGGCTTCGAGTTGGGAAGATTCGTAGTGAGAGCTCCTTGTTATATGTTCTTTTTAGTTTCCATATTGTTTGATGTACATATTTTATTATGCAAGATGCTCAATTCCCCTATATGATCAAAAGAATTGTTCGAAGCCATTCAAAGAAGGTAGGGCGAATATTAGGAGTTGATGGGAAGTAAAGGTGGTAAATGGGCCGTAAAACATGAGCACGACATGTTTAAAAGTGGTCAGGTATGGCCCGAGCACGTTTTCCTAATGGGTCGGGTTGGGGTCTAGAAAAATGAGCCCATGGGCCCATCCTGGTCCGAGCCTGTTATAGGCCCGGTCTAAGCATGGCAAATTGAGGCTTACGGTCCGGTCCGTTATAAAATATATATTTTTTTTTTATATTTATAAATATTTGTATTTATAAATAATATAAAATTATTTTAAGTGCGAACAATAATTTATAAATACTAATAAGTATTATTTGGGTTCTCTTAGTCTTATTAAGAAGTTATTGTTAAAATATTATTAATTATAAACAATGATCATATAATTCATATAGGGCTGTAAGTAAGCTCGAGCCGCTCGTGTTCGACTCGTTTTCGGCTCGATTTTTAGCTCGTTCGGCTCGTGCTCGTAAGATAAATGAGCCGAGCTTGAACAAGATTGTATTCGGTTTGTTTAGCTCTTGAACAACTCGTTTTTAAAACTTAGGTTTAAAAAAATGTTATGCGTAAAATATATTGTTTAAAATCTAAATTTTCTATTCTTTTTATTACTTTCCTTTTAGAATCAAATGATTTAATTAAAATACATATATTAAAGCAATCAATTTATGAAAACAAATACTAACAATCATCATAAAAAAGTAATTAAAATGAGATAGCCTTAAATTTAATGTTAAGGGCTCGATCCTTACGGTCAATCCCGTAAGTCAAACCCCTTAACGCACGGAAACGATCATTTGACCGTCTAAATTACGTATTTTGCCCAGACCTTCAACTGAAAATAGTTTCAAATCGATGAGACGCAACCAGTGGTATAAAAATTTTATGAAAAATAACTACCAGAGATAGGGCTACCTCTAGAGAGAAAGAATGGAAAATTGAGTTAATCACAATTATCGGTACCGAGACTTTATCGGAATTACGTGATTTTTCAACCACAGATGTATTTCACCATTCCGGTTATATCTTATTTCATGACTTTTTTTCGTTTGAAGCTTCTACGTATATGGTTTAGGGTTTAGGGTTTTAGCCGATGAAATTAGGGTAATTCGTCGGCTAAAGTTAAATAAATAAAATAAATAACTATAGCTGACGAAATTAGGGTAATTCGTCGGCTAAGGTTAAATAAATAAAATAAATAACTATAGCCGACGGCTAAGGTTAAATAAATAAATAAATAATTATAGCCGACGAATTACCCTAATTTTGTCGGCTAAAGTTAATTAAAAATTCAAATTTTTTAGCGGAAATTTTTAAAATTTTGAAATTTTTTCGTCTAAAATTTTGAACTTTAGCCGACGAAATTTCGTCGGCTAAAGTTCAATATTTTCTATATCTTTCATTTTTCTCCTTCTCCTCCTCCTCCTCTTCATCTTCCTTCCTCCTCCTACTCCTACTTCGGCGGCAACAACGTACTCTCCCTCTCCTCCTCCTCCTCTAAATCATTCTCCTCCTTCCTCTCTAAATTTTTCTCCTCCCTCCTCTAAATCCTCCTCCTTCCTCCTCCTCCTCCTCCTCCTCTCCCTCTCCTAATAACCTTCTCCTCCTCCTAGCCTTGCTCATATCCTCTTCTCCTCCTCCTCTTGTCCTTCTCCACCACCGGTGTAAAAACAGGAAAAAAAAGTAAAAAGTTTTAATCAAAAATACAAGAAATAAAAAAAGAAAAAAATATGAAAAAAATGAAATAACTATAGCCGAATAAAATTCGTCGGCTAAAGTTAAAAATAATAATAATAATAATAATAATAATAATAATAATAATAAAATTCGTCGGCTAAAGTTAAATAATAATAACTATAGCCGACGAATTACTCTAAAATTCGTCGGCTAAAGTTAAAAAAAAAAAGAAAAAAAATAATAACTAAAGCCGACGAATTACCTTAAAATTCGTCGGCTAAAGTTTAAAAAAGAAAAATAATAATAATAATAACATAAAAAAATAATAACTTTAGCCGACAAATTACCCTAAAATTCGTCGGCTAAAGTTTGAAAAAGAAAAAAAATTTAAAAAATAATAATAGCTATAGCCGACAAAATTTAATAAAATTTCGTCGGTTAAGGTCTAAAAATTCGTCGGCTAAAGTTCAGAAATAAAGCGACGAAAAATTTCTTCGTCGGCTAAATAACTGACTTTAGCCGACGATGAACAGTAATTTCGTCGGCTAAAGTCTTGGCCGACGGTTTTTTTCCAACGACTTCTTAACCGATGAAATTTAGAGTTTAGCCGACGAAAAAATTTTGTCGGCTAAAGTGGTTGTTCTGGTAGTGCTATAAGAAGGGCAGTTGGCGGTAGGGTTTACAGTTCTGCCCTTATTTGCAAAACTCGAAATTCTACCGAAATTTCAAGAGAACGGTGAGATCTGCAAAATCTTCATCCCCATGTGAATTAGAGAAAGATCGAGTGAGGAGTGTCTTGATCTGTCATTGAGTCATCCATTTGCCGGCATCAAGACTTGGAGGTTTATTTTCTGTGTTCTCTGTGTTCTTCATTGTCAATTGATTTTGGCGTTGAACCCTAGACTACTCTATCCCACATCGGAAAAATGGGGTCTTAACTATGGGCTTATAAGGGTTTGTAATACTCTATTTATTACCAGTTGGTTTTAAAATTGAACCCCAGATTACTTTATTATTTACCTTTCAAAATTTATCAGTAATCGATCTGGTTTTTCAAAGGATTGCATTGAACAACTTGGCAATCCGATCGATTGAAACATCTTCTTTGGAGATAAAAGAAGAAAAGAAAAGGTTAACCAAATTGCAAATCCTAGCCTTCTGTTCTGTGAGAGATGTATAAGTACAGCCAATAAATTATTTCAAGTCTTCTGCATCAATCAATCGATCAACTGGCTACACCCTGCAGATATATTTAGAAAAATTCAAACCCGACAACTTGCAAGTCATAAATCAATAGCCAATGAGATGGATGATATCCTCCTCTCTTTCTTCACTTGGATTGCATGCAATTCCTCATATAATTAAGGGAAAATTCTCCCCTACATACATTGTCATATATTAAATGATATATAATCACAAACAACCTTTCAGTTGCTCAAAGAGGGATTTCGGCAACATGCGTAACTTGGTCTTTGTCGGGAATGCATTGGAAGGGCTGTAGTTCCGGCTTAGTATTCCTCAGAATAAGAGGAAGAGCTAGCTACAAAAACAAAGTGTGCTTGCTGATATCTCATGAGACCTATACAATTTTAACAAGAAAATGAGGCCGACTGTGTATTACATCAATCCAAATTGGATCGATCGGCTTGACGGCTTCTCTTGCTAAGGACAAATAGATAAGAATGTCGGCAGATGTTATATATGTAAACGCATATATCATTGTGTCTATCCGATTCACAGATAATCTAACGCAAGCTCTGAAACTCTAGGGTTCCTTCTTTGTCTTGTAGAAATATGAAGAGTAAATCACTAAATTTTAGGATAATGTGAAAAACTACGTTATAACTCACTTAAAAACTAGGTGCAGTACTCTTTTATCAACTCTCGAAATCAATTTCCTTGCTATTTCATGCCCTCTCATCACTCTTGTTTGAAGTCTTCAACTTCGCTGCCGATGCACGTCATCTTGATGTTCTGGTATTGGGCATTTGGCAGTGGTCATTTGTTGATTTTAGTATGGGATTTTGTTCAGTTAGATCTATTTGGTTACTTGTTGTCAACAACCGAATTCTCTAGGTCGTATAGTTGGTTATTATTATATAGTTTTACTTTCTAAAAAATAAAAAAAGATTTACTCTTCTCTAATATTTCTAAAAGGGAAAATACTTACGTCAATACCGGTATTGACGCGTGCGTGCATACTCTCATTTATTTATATATTTCTAACAATGTAAACTATAATCTTAACCGTTCTAAAAGTTTAATTAACCAATCAAGATCATCTCTGCAAAAAATCAATTTGAAAAAAGATCGTTTGGTCAACCAAATACATCAATCAAATAGACGGCAGTTCATGAGGCTGCTAACTTTCATCATAACTGTCCATTTGATTGAAGCATTTGGTTGAGTAAACGATCATTTTCCACATTGATTTTTTGCATATGTGATCTTGATCGGATAATTAAACTTTTGAACGGCTAAGATTATGATTTACATTGGTAAAAATATGTAAATAAATGAGAGTATGCACGCACGCGTCAATACCGGTATTGATGCAAGTATTTTCCTTCTAAAAGACAACGAAGGAATTCTCTCTTCCTAAGAGAGCGGCGACCTCCTCTCTCTCAAACTCTTATAGTCTGGAGGCCAATCTTGGTTGTGGTCGGCCTTTGGGCTTTGCAGACGTCGAGATTTGGCTGCCAGATGGGATCTACAACCACCAAAGTAGTGTTGATTGTGGCTTTTTTGATCGAGGTTAGGGCGAAGGGATCTACGGCTTGTAGGCGTGTGCAAGACATCAAATGGAGCTGGTCAGATCTGCGTCGATTAGGGCTGATTCTTGATTCTGGCATCGAACAGAACTAGTCGGATCGTGGTAAGTTGATGATGGTGGCGGGGCTTGTGTAGTCTTGCTGGTTATGGTTGACAGGTCTCGTAAGATAGTTCTGGTGTTTTGACGGGGGAGCCTGTGATGCTTTGTGGTGGTCGAGGAGGCACCAAGCTTGGTGGTGGCTCTCGGCGGTGTGAGGCAGAGCGGCGTTGGGGTGTCATCGGGATGGAATCGGCGACAGGAATGGTTTGTGGGGAGCTAGGCCGGACCTTTGGCTTTGGGCTCTTGGGCCTATTTGGCTAATCCTATATTGCTTTATAGTTATTTGTTTGCAGTTTAGTTTAGTTTTCAGATTTGATTTTCTGATCTCGAATAAATCCTTGTTTATTCGAATTTATTGGAAGTATGTCATAGATTCCAATAGAGTGTTGATTTTGGGTAGTTGGTTCATTGTTACAAGAACTCATAATATTGTCGGTCATTGGTTGAGCATATTATTAGCCTGTGTTGAGATTGCATGGAGGAGATCTTGGAGCAGCGTACATGTCCAAGTCATTGCTTCTTATATTGGTCAAGTTAACTCAACTGGTTACCCATTTCGACGCTCTTTAGATTTATTGACATGTCAGTCTCTTATTTTCAGGAAGAGGATATGTAGTTTGAATCTAACGGTATTTGATAGTAGTTGTATTCTCTTGTTAGGTATTATAATTATTTTGTAATTATAGTTTTATTGAATGAAATTTTGTTTGATAAAAAAATACAACGAAAGAACCATAGCTTCCCTTTGTCAAGAAGGGAAAGTCATCAAATTCGCTACGCCGGTGCACTTGATCTTGTTTTAGTATGGGATTTTGTTCATTCGCTGCATAGATCTATTTGGTTGCTGTGCGAAGCAATTTGTTCTCACAACATAGAGGGGAAGGGGAATGTTCTTTTAGGGTCGATTATTGGCAGGCAGTTGTATGTGTGTTGCGAATATGACATGCAACTAGGCTTTGCGGTGCAAACCTTGACTCGAGACGCGGAGGATAGACAAGTCCAAAGGATCAGAACACAACCCAATTGCACTCTTTTCTGCTTAAGACTATTGTCGTGGTTATGGGGGCCTAACTAGTGAAGCGGCTTCTAGACCCTGTTATTTGGCAAAGGCTTCATGATTTAATGGTTGGAATTAGTTTATCTGCCTCGAGTTTATTCTCTCCACTACCAAAACATGACTCCATATTTGGAAATATTGCTCCAACTTATTAGAATGTCAACCTCAGGCTAAGGATGAGCCATACCCTACTAAGCTCTAACAAGGAGTTGACTTTTAACTTCAATGTCAACGGGCATCCTTCTCAATAATGCTAATAATGAGTTATTATATTTGTGCTAAGGTCCTTAACAGATATCTCTTTACTTTCTTGATCGAGAAATCGAGGATTAGAATACATATGGGCAGGTGAGCTATACATCATAGGGTGAATGCATCTCCATGCAGTATGCACCATTGCATCTTAACCATTACAACTAATATATCTTGGAGAAGGATTAGAGGCAAGCCTGTGTAGTTTACAGAATTCCACAGTTGTATATTTTATGATAACAGATGACATAACTCAATGACACATCTCTCTGCCTTCCAACTTATCCAGTACTGAGCTTACGTGATAAGCCTATAAACTTATCTATTACCCTGCAATAACTAGTACTAATAATCCAAACCCATCAATAATGCAAGCTACTTTAATCCTCTAATCGCCTCCTTAAGGGAAGGAGGATAGCTACTGATCGACCGTACGAGCTGGCTCCTGAATAATTGAAGAACAAAGCATATCAAATCACATCAGATATGCTTGGGACATGTACACCATCAATAACACATCCAAGTCAAACACATGAACTAGGGACTTCAACATCGCTGCCAGAAATGTTGAACATTCAACCAATTACCCATACCGCAGCACCAATTACCAAATCATAGGGATAAGGCACTTATCTGTATAAAGCAGACGTTTTATAGTAACAAATCACAAATGCAAGCATCGACGATTTGAATCACTGACTAGAAGATTAGCCAACCCATTTCTTATAATAGTTAAAAGAATACTTGAATCCCAACTTCATAATATAGCTGCACACTAATCCATTTCAAGACTACAAAGAAGTTGAACAGGCCTAAGTTCTTGAGTTTCTGTAAGGTGATTAATAATTTTCACCACTACTTTTCATTTGGGTCAATACCACTAATTGGATGATTTGGACCGATTCTAACATAGGTGCATCCTAATATGCATGTTCTAAGTGCTGCTAGCCCCCTTTCTTTGAACTGGTTTGTAAAGGACAACAGTAACAAATTTTGAACGAAAGCGATGCGTGAATCCAAGCCCGACCACAGACCGGGGGCTCTCATGATTCTCAATGTAAAGATGGTTGAGGGTCACATTTGTCGGCGAAGGAAGAGTTCCAGTAGCACCTCCGCTTGCAGGATAACTAAGTAAGGTCTGTTGAAGGTGTGGAGGGACAATGGGTGGATCACGCGCCTCATCTTCATTACCCGGATACATATTATTGTAACTTGTATCAGGTGATCTTAAAACTTCAAATCCTGCAACAGTTGCTTCATCCTGCACAGAAAATTTTATGTTAGGACACATTTGACGGCATTTGACGGCTGTCTAACGATGATGAAGGTTCCAGGGGCTTACATAATCTTCAGCATATGAGTTGTTCATGTTGAAACAGGAACTAGCAGAACAATATTATCAACTGAAGAGGATTATAATACTGAAGAACCTGAAAAGGCCAGCGGTTATTCCCCATCAACATATTGCATCAACATTGTTTTGCATTCACAGATGTAGACTTGCAGACTGATGTAAATTGCATTTCATTTATCCAAGAAGCTACCCAAAAAGCTCAACAATAAATCTATGTTTACGAAATCCGAATCAGATAAAAATTTCTATTTAAGTGGTCACTACTATTGGTTTCTCTGTTGTTTTACATATGAATCGCATTATTAAGAGATTGGCTTTTCAATCAGGGGCCCCAGATAAAGGGGTAAACGCCTTTAACCAATGTCAAACTCCCCATAAAGTCATAAACAAATGCCAACCTTAACATTGATCCATCATTTCACCTCTGATCTCCTACAAGTCAGTGCTAATCTCTCAACTATCATTACTTTAGTTGGGGATCAACACAAACAATGTCTCATGGACATCATAATAGCAGAAGAGTTTCTCCACAGTATTACTAGTCTATTATGGTCATATACAAATTCTTTCTCAGTTCTTAAATCATAGAAATGAAAAGGACAAAAGCTGAAGAAAACACTAACATCATAGAGATGACACCAAGAAGCCTCTGTTGCATGTTAGATTTGATGAAGAGGAATAACCAAATCAACAGCAAATATTTAGGAGCTTCCAAGCTTTTGGAGAGATGATGCACCCATATGGTCCTACCTCCATTTATTGATCCACTTTAGCCAATCATACACATAATATAGTTCCTCATTTGGTGTCTTTTTAATTTAAACATTACGAATTAGTAAAATTGATGATAAATATTTGCTACATTATGATGAGTTCATTTAAAGATATAGGCCTCATTCATGAAGCAATGCGTAAGACTTTTAGGAATTTAATACCACTACTCTAAGCATAGTAATTAGCAGGATGCACTTCTCTGATTCTTAGTGTATAGAGAAATAATTCAAAGAACAAGACCATCAAGAAACAACAGCAGAGAATAAATCAGCAGATAACAAAGTGAACAAAATAACAGCCGAAATGAAACAAACCCACTAACACGATACTTATTTTTCTTGCTTACTCAGGACTCATTTGGCACACAATTACTTTTCTTTAGGCCAACAACAATCAAAATAAGACAATTAAGTAATAATATCCTACGCTTCTGGGTCAAATATTGTAGAGCAGGGTGTGTTTAAAGGACCCTGAAGAATGCAATCGCCTTTTAACAAATCACTTTTAAGACCCAGCCTAATCCTCCCTGGGAAGCAGGACTCTGAAGATACATAAAATTACATTTTGGGAAATTCGATAAAGATTCATAGGACTATGATGGCTTTAGGGGTCTGACTAACAAAAGATGGGTGACAAGTTGACAATGACAGAGTGATTTGTGTTTGACTTGTATATTTCAGGCACATCAAATATAAGATTAGGATGAGACCATAAGAAAAACACACAAATGAACCTTTTCAATCACCCCTACTCTCTACTTATTAGCTTAAACAACTTCAGCAAGAGGTGAAATATACCACAAAAGATTAACTTCTCTAAAACTGGAAAGGCTGTTGACAATTTTGTTGCAGACTTCCCAAATAGCAATTACAATTTGAAGGTTGAGCAAATGAAATCCACGAAAGTCTCAAAACAAAGAGAAGTCAACCAATGAATGCTAAAAACTTGGAAGAGGGGTTGGCAAGAAAACCAACAACATCAAGAAAAAAGGAAAGCAAATCTTAACGAAAAGAATACCAAACTAAAAGGAATGATGATCTAGACCAAAATCAGAATATGATTGTCAAACATGGGTCCAGTAAGAAACCATGATAATCACACTTAACAGCATGTATTTAAGGTTTAACATAACCATTTCATCCTCCAAATGTCTCCAGCAGGTGGAGATACCTACGTATTACTAAAGGTGCTGCTGAAGTGGAGAGTACAAAATTGGAACCTCAATACATTATCACCATTGGTCTTCTGCATAACATGAAGCATTCAACCCAACTAGTGTGACCTCAATGGAAATGTATAGAATAATAATCCAATCACGAATAGCCTCTGTGGCTTTACTAAAGAGTGATAAAGCTATTATGTGATTATGTTTCTTAACAGTTCGGGTGGTTTTGATGGAAAGAAATAGGAGATTTTTTGAAACCTATGGTGGGGTAGAGACGGAAGACCTGTGGCAGAAAGTCAAATTCTGGACATCCTTATATATGGGCTTCCACTCCTAAGGAATTTAAGGATTGGAATCATTCCTCCATTATTTTTAACTGGCAAGCAGCTATAGTAAAGGCCCTTAGCCTGTGCTTTAGTATTAGTAGTTTAGCTGAGCCCTAGCTGCCTCCTTTGTTCTTTAAAGCGGACCCATTGTCTGCCTCCTGCTTTGATTTTACTTATAAAACAAAAAGCTGTATCTTTTCATCAAAAAAGAAGAGATTTAAGTTTCATAACTTTCTCCATGACTTAAGGCGCACAGAAGTCACCTTGCACCTATCTCCAGACTCCAGGTATACATGATAGAGTCGACGTTTTCTGATGCAGCATTTCCTATTGAAACAATAAATAAACATGATAGCTGACAGTAACAACTTAATCATCTTTGGTCACGTAATAAATGTTAAAATCTATTATCATTCACTTTAACATCGCCTACATAAAAAGTAATCTTATGTTTCTTACATCCGTAAACCCATTCATGCCCAGCAGGCATTTTGCCAAAATGTTAAAGTAAGTTACCACATATTCAAGTACAAATAAAGTCAAGTGAGTTATTGTTTCAGCATTTCAGATGGCTTCACATTAATTAGAAATCTCTTATACGACTTATTGAAGATTACTAAGGGTGCGAAGAACAACTTCAATTAAACAAGGCTTTTCTTTAACCTATGGAGAAGAAATAAAAACCACAATCAATGTCAATGGTTGACCATTTGTGTCATAGAGAGCAAACTAGGGAGTAGCTTATAAGACGAGCATGTAGACAAAATGATAGAATAATTCCAAGTTATAAAATAGAAATACTTTAAACACACTCTGAAACACCACACAGAGAAACTCTCAAGTTTCACCACATGAAACAAAAATATCGACAAACAGTACACTAAAATATCCAGATAAAATGGTCATATTTAGGCATAAATAATACAATGCAATAATCCATTAATAGTGAGAAAAGTATATGACATTTTTCCTCATCTTTTATTGCAGTACCACATTCAATTTATTAATAGCGAGGATGACCAATTAGATATGGTTTTCCTACTCAAAATATCTAGTTTTTAGGGATCAGCTGCAACAGAGATGTATGCATGGTAAGTTCATAATCAAAAAGCATCCTACATGAATTTAGAGTTCTGTGAAAACCTAAATACTCAATTTCCAAATTCCTAAAACCATGAGACAAACCCTTTAACAAACTTAGAACTGGAACAACACGTAAAATTCAGACAAACTCAGAAATAGCAAGCGAACATGAACATAAATAAAATAATACAAAGCCCATCGGATAGGATTCTGTAAGCTAAACCTCAAATTGACATATCCAAGGGAAGATCCTCCTCTACAAGATGTGGCCAATACCAATACTGGGGGAAATAAATACTATTAGTTACTCGAAAGTATATCTGAACAAAACAAATTTACCGAAAATAGCTCACCCAATTGCTTGAGCTTACATGTTAAGGAATAAACTTACCAGATTGACTGAGGCTTTCAATTACCAATAAAGGACTTTTTAGTGCCCACCTTACTCTTCAAACCAACAGGTCCAACTACCACTTAAAGTATAGCTACCCAATGCTTACCTGAAAGAAATCAAGGAAAATCCATAGGATATTCTTAAAAAAAACTAAACTACCCAAAAATCTGAATGGCATTCTTTTTGATGCCAGGTTCTAAGGATCAAATGGTTAAAAAATAAGCAATCACACTAGCAATAAATCCCGCAACTCCAATATAGTCCCATTTAAGATGGTCACAATGGGATTTCAGGGTAAAAGGAAAGGAAGAAAAATCTCAGGAAAGGGAAAACTAGTCTTTCCTGGTAACGAGGCAGACACTGAACTTCAATACGTGGATAATCCTTGATACATCTGAAATGGTGTATTCAATTTCCGTAGGTTTTAGAAATGAGTCAAGATTAGGATAGGTTGGAGTCCAATCCTCCCTAATAAAACCGTATAAAATCATTGTGGGATTAATTCCACAAGCTAGTATGCACATCATGTTTTTCTAGAGTCTATAAGAAAAATATCTATAGATTGTTGGGATTACCTTTGCATTCATGCTTCTTCTTTTTTCTCAGTTCTGTACTCAGTTCTGTATACGGGAATTTTGATACAGTAACTATTAATAATATTATAAGTATTGACTAGTTCACTGACATTTTAAAGAATGTGGGATCAACGATATTGTGAGTAAGGACCATGTTTAGTACAATAATTCATGGGGTGGGGGGGAGGAACCAAAACTTATTGATGTAAGAAAGATCATATATAAGGACCTGACAACACAACCAGAAGCAAGATACAACATCCACCATTTCCTGTCCAAGAGTCTCTTTGACTAAACATGAATCTGTAAATACGTTCCAGTAAGGGACCAAATCATGAGACTTAACACACATGAAGTCTTCTGTATTTATAATAACCATATATCTTACTCTAGAATTGTCCACATCCTATAATTGCAACCTTTGAAACAACAGGTAGTGGCAAGAGTATGGTTAATTAAAATTCAGTAAATCGATAATAGAGTATGGTCAATTAATAATCAATTATGTAGGCTATGAAAAGGATAATTAGTTGTGTGACAGGAAGGCATCTGGAGTTTAAGAAGTTTATAGGATTGAAAGTCTCATGACATGGTTTCTGTGGGAATGGGTAAAGCAATGGAAGACTAAATCTTAGCCCTTGCAAGGATCTCTAAAGGCCTCAAGTTCTGCTTTGGTTTGTCATTTCCATATTAACAACGAGGAAAGAATAATACTTGTGAAGATTATTGGGGAAACAGCTATCTATAACCTTTTTCATCAATTATGCAGATTGTCTCCTGTACATAGTACACCCATAGTAAGATCGTTAAGCAATATAACAAACTACGACTGGAGCAGCAGCTCCATAATTTCAGAAGTGTAATATGACATAAATAGGACTGAAACGTCCTATGTTTAATAGGACTGATCCTATGTTTATGTTGCTTGTGGTAAAGTGGTTTGCAGGGTCTCATTGTTTCAGTCCTGTTTTCTACAAAGCAATCTAACTAACTGAATTCTGCAAACCACCCTATCATATCACACGTAACGTAAATGTGACTGATGCATGACTTGAATAGGACAGAGTTTTAGAAATGATTTTTTCCTATCCAAACAAAATAAAATGATAATTGACATTCATTTGCATAAGCAACTGCATTAATTGACAGATAACGGTGAACGCATCCAAATTGAGTTCTAGAATCAAGGGTGAAATGGCAAACCCTCTTAACTCACTCAAAACAGTAATAACACTTTAAACTAACACGAATTCAGAATACAACAGTAATGAATCTAGCAGACAATGCACACAGATTTAAACTTAACTAACCTAAGCCCATCATCATATGCGAAAATATCCCGAAACATCTCAGTAGAAAACCAATCAGCTCCAGCATACATTTCAAACAACAAGACTTACCTGACACTCCTCTCTCCACAACTTCAATACCAACCAAACAGCTTCTCAGCTCCAACCCCTTCAACGCTCATCTGAAAGAAACCAACCAAACCCAAACAGAATCAAGACTTACCCAAACGAAAAAAAACTAGAAGTGACCGATTTGGAGCAAAACCCAGACTAGGAAAAGGCTCAAAGGAATGGAATTGAATCCCATGATGGGATTGAAGAGTGGTTTACCTGGGCATTGGAAAAAGTGGTGAAAAGGAGTGGGCGGACGCGGTTACAGAAAAATTCAGGGAGATATGTTATTTGAGAATCCGCCAGGAGAGGCACCACCTCGCATAACCAACAAACTATATTTTCAAAACACAAACATGAAGGGAAATGCCATGAAACCTTAAACTATTGCTTGTTTTTCCGCAAACACCAGTTTTACCAGAGCATATTCCCATTAATCCCAACCATATTGTTTTTTTGGGTCCAAAACATACAAGTCTCATTTTACACATTTTATGGTATTAAAGTTTAACATAATTACATAATGTTATCTAAGTTAAAAAATTAAAATTTCATCATAATATTTACAAAAGTGTCATTAATACAAAAGTCAACAAACACTATCCTCTCAAGAAAAGTCTCCGATCGATCTCTAACATTTTGGTCGATCTTCGGCCAGATGTCTAGCTTGACTCTGGGGAATTTTGTGACGGACATCCTGTGAGGATTTTTTCGATAACAAAATCTATTACCATTGATAACAAAAGATACTATTGTTAGCAAAGAAAACTACTACCACTCACAATAAAAAATATTATTACTAACAAAAGATTTTATTCTGACAATTAAAGATATTGCATTAAGCACTAAAAGCTACTTCTGCCACCAACGAAAAATACTAATGTAAAAACTATTGTAACCAATACCTAAACATATAATCTCTAAAAATAAAAACTATTACTGCCAACAACAATAGCTACTATCATTATATTGAAAAGCTACTATCGTCGTTGAGAAAATCTACTACTGCTAATTAGAAAAGTTACTAGCATGAAAAACTATTACTACTATCGTCAACAACAAAAACTACTACCACCGCCAACAACAATTAAAATAAAGTAAATTTTACCACCAACGGTTTAGAAAGATACTCACATAGAAATTAAAACATACTAACATTATCTGTCTATATACAAAATTGTCATGGTGTTAGAAAAATACTAATTCAGACATTAAAAAGTACTATCACAGTGTTACAAATATACTAACATAGAAACCGAAAAGATCTGCATGAATCGTATTTTCTACAAATATTGATCAATCACCTCCACTTCAAAACCAGTAGCATACAAGGTGCCAAACCACCATAGTTCTGATCTTTGTTGTTGACAAATGAAAGCCACCGAGCATGTCATGAAGATTCATGCCTTAACTTCACTGAAGTACATGTCGATGGCAAGAGGAAGAGGAAGAGTACCGGTTGTTGGTGCAATCGAGGTCAATCCAGAAGTCGGAGTTGGAGATGCAATCGAGATCAAGCCGGAAGTCATTGTTGAGGCAGCGGATCGTCAGAGCCGAAGATACAATCGAGGTCAAGATGGCAGCGTTGGAATCAAAGGTGGAAGAATGTAGAGAGAGAGAGTTCTGACGAGATCTAATTTTTATGATAGAGATCTGGTTGGTTAGTCACGGAGAAAAGAGAGGGAGAGATAATGATTTGTAGAAAAAATGATATTTTAGATAAAACATAAAAGTACATTGACATATTTAGACCTAAAAGTAGACTTGCATGAACAAACTGTTTATGAGGACTTATGAAGGATAAAAAATTTAAAAGAGGAATTCTATGACATTTTCTATTAATTTTTCGATAATATTATTTTCTTTTATTTATTTTTGAAAAGTCGCCGCTCTAATAGTCTTTATCTCTGTTACAGAGAAGCAAATTCACAATTTACAATAAATTCTTTATCTATGCTTGAGGAGTCTCAAAATGTCTTCTTTTATTCCGAGCAAAAATTCACAAATGGTTAGTGAGTTTGACATGTTCGACTCTTAACTCACAGACATTTTAAAAATATCACTTAACTCACTCAAGTTTGACTTTATTCTCATATAGCTCACGTTAAATCTTTCATTTAAAACTATTATAATTGATGGTATATTCGTTTAACCACTAAAAATACATTTCTATTTCAATGTTCTACTTTCTAAAGTTATTAAATCATTTTCTAACTTTCTTTCTTTATTTTCTGAAATATTTATTAACAAAAAATATTGTTAAATTTGAAACTATTTTTGAAAAATACCTATTTATAGTTCTTTTCTTTGTAATAAAAAAAGTTAATTATCTTGAAAAAGCATATTTTCTTCTTCTATAGCTATTAAATCATTATGAACTTTTTCTTTAAGTTTATGGGATTTCTAATACGTCGGCTAAAGTTGACTATAATCGATAAATTTTTTAATTAGCCGACGAAAAATGACTTTGTCGGCCTGTTTTTTTTTCTCGGCTAAAGCCCTTATTCCCATAGTATACAAAATAAATGTTTTTGAAATCAAGATCAAATGATGAGGAAACTATGTGTTATAATTTTTCCATAAAAATAAATAGAAACTAATCATTTTTAGTGTTTAGACAAATATACCGTCAATGTTAACGACTTTTAACGGTAGAGTTAACGGCAGTGAGTTAAATGAAAGATAAAGTTAAAAGTGAGTGAGTTAAATAATATTTTTAAAATGTCAGTAAGTTAAGTGACGAACAGATCAAAACTCAGTGACCATTTGTGATATTTTGTCTTTATTCTACTATAACTACATATTCCTTCTTCTGCAGATTAACATAAATCTTCCCTAAATCTTTCTTTAAAATTTGAGAATTTGCTGCAAATAGAAGAACATATCCAACAGCTTTTATCATATGGAATGTTAGAACTTGCTGCCATAAAATGTGGGGTAAAGTCCTAAGTTGGAGATAAGTCTCCTTGTATTTGGACTCAATTAACATTACAATAAATGAATTTATTTTTCTAAAGTTTTTCATATAAAATAAATAAAAACTCTAACGGTTTTGCCATCAGTTTCAACTGTTCAACTCAAATTCAATTGGGAAAGGGTTGGGGTGGTTCCGTTGGAAGCCATTTCACTGGTTTTTTGTTTTCAGAGAAATTGGGAATTAGGGATTTTGATGATTTGGGAGAGAGAAAAGAGGGAGGGATAATCAAGTTTGATTTCAAGCTTCGCGACTTTTGAATTTATCTCTTCAAGTTGGCTGATCTTGATATAAAATCTCTCAAGATATTCTGATAACTTTTCTGAAGTCTTATTCCTAGATAGATGATCTGGGTATTAGACTATATTTGGTCTGGATGGATCAAGCTCTTCAACTCCAATTTATTTCTGGAAGTGTATATGATCGTCGTAGAGCGTATTCAATACTCTATAAATGTACTCTATCGAGTACTGATCTTCTTGAATATGTCTTGAATGAAAGCACTTTTGTCATTTATCAGTACCTTTTGTAATACAAAAGGAATGATAATTTTTTAGGTTGGATTCTCTTTTGTTAGTCCAGAGAAGCCAACTTTGTGGCAAAGCCTTGATAACCTGTTTTTAAGCCAAGCAGACTCTGATACCAGCTAGGGCAGATCTAACCGAGACTCAAAATATTCTGAGGATTCTGATCGTATTCAAAAACTACCTGTAGAACTTTAATTTGTTTTTATGTCTGATTGATTCTTCGTTGAATCCTAAAGATAATATCTCAGTATTTTTTTTGTTTTTCTTGGAATATTATCTCTATACTTTTCAATTTTCTTAGTTTTCTTTTTTCGTCTTGCAATTCTTTGTAAGAAATTTTAACATATACTATTAAATCAAGCTAGGTAGCTATTAAGTTTGTTATTGATGATGAAAAATAATTCTTTAGCTTCAATTAAAATGATGAGTTTATTTTTGCAGTATGCTACATAAACAAATTCATAAACCTAGGTCTACCATACTCTGTCAAATTTAAAAGAAAACAGTAAAACACACAAAATAAGGTTAAAATGATAATTTTTTAAAAATAACAGAATATTCTTTGCATGTATCTTATTGATAACAAAACAAGAGTTCAGGTATTACTTTGATAACTTTATGAGTTCATGTATCATTTTGTCAGTCTTCTAAGAATGTAAACACCTTTGGTGAACTTTACCCTATTTTTGGTGATCCAAGATAGCTAATAGCAATTGATTTTAGCTGGTGAAGTTTCAACCTTGACTAGTTTTCTACATTTTATTATTAAAGACAAAGAATCTGTTAACACGCACTAATAGAAGGTCGAGGATTAATTGGTTACTTACGTGGATAAGCCATCTTCTGTTTGTTACTTCATCTCATGATTCCAATACGTATGCCAAAACATATATGAGTAATTACACTTAATGTCCATTTGGTACTAATTTTTTAGTCTAATTGCTCATTTCAATGAAAATCTTTTTCCATTCCCCATTTCAATTAATTTTACTCAAATTACCTTTTTATCCTAACCTAATCTATCTATTCATCTCTCCTCGACCTCCCATTCTAGATCGATTTGTTTCTGCTTTCTCTCTCTCTCTCTCTCCCGTCTCTCTTTTCTCTCCTGTCTCTCTCTCTCTCTCTCGATCTTGAGATCGAAGCTCGACCCTATTCCAATTATTCTCACCCTATTCCACCAAGACTTGAGGGACCGAGCTCATCATTCTCATCGATGACTTCCACGTCGATCAAAGATCTACACCATTTGACGCTGGCGCTACCTGATCATGGATCCGCCTTCGGTCCTTAATTTGGTTTAACTTCATCACCACTCCGGCCAAATCCTTCACCTTTGGCTTGATCTGGTTCATTATGAAGTCAACATCAACATCAGATTTAGTTCGTTGTGAAGACAACATCGGCACCGTCTCTTCAATTCCACCGCCAATCCTTCATCGGGAAGAAGATTGACATGGAGCAGTTGTTGCCTTTAGAACAACCATGATGGAGCCTCAAGCTTCTTCAGGTTTTCCTAACCTAGAAGTTCCTTTGAAGCAAGAGCGACGCCGCTTGCCAACGAGTTTCTTGACGACTTCAATAGGATGTCACTGTGATTGTATCATGTCAGAGATGTCAGGTCGAATCTTGATGGCGAAGGTTACGACGCAGATCTAGTCTGATTTTCTCTTGGTTCACATCAAGCTCGGATCTACTCCATGTTCCCATCAAGCACCTCGACTGTAGAAGTTGGGACAGCGATTCCTCTCTGATTTGCAGCAGCTGGTGAAATCCACGAGAAATGAGGAGTGGGGTCTTAACCAAACGACGGCGGGGCCCCTCTGAGTGAACGTCGACAAATATGAAGGGTCAAGGAAGGGTCTGGTATGGTATGAAACCCTAGCCGAGAGCTCCTCCGATTTGGTTGTCGAGAAAGGGTATGGTATGGTATAATCACGATTTGGTTGTTTTGGTGAATGAGTGAAGTGAATAGATAAAGGTGAATTAATTTGGGTGAATTTGGGAGTCATTTTTCAACTTTATTACCCTTGGTAAAGTATTTTTCAATTTTACTACCCTTAGTATGTTTGGATTTGGAGTATGCTGGGGTTAGTAGACTTAGATTTAGAGTATACTGAGGTTAGTAAGCTTGGTTTTGATGTATACTTGGGTTAGTAAACTTGATTTTGATGTATACTAGGGTTAGTAGACTTGATTTTAAAGTATACTGGGGTTAGTATACTTGGTTTTGATATAAACTGAGGGTTAATAGACTTGGTTTTGGAGTATACTAGGGTTAGTATAGTTGGTTTTGTAGTATATTAGGGTTAATAGACTTAGATTTGGAGTATATTAGGGTTAGTATATTTGGTTTTGGAGTATAATGGGGCTAGTAAACTTGGTTTTAATGTATACTTGAGTTAGTAAACTTGGTTTTGATGTATACTGTGGTTAGTAGACTTGGTTTTGGAGTATACTGGAGTTAGTAAACTTGGTTTTGATGTATATTGGGGGTTAGTAGACTTAGTTTTGGAGTAAACTGGGGTTAGTAGACTTGAATTTGATGTAGATGTAGCCCCAGTAAACTTATGTAAAAGTTTATTGCTCCTAATAGAAAAAAAATCTAACGAAATTCCGGCAACTGGCTAAGCTCGGGCAAAATACTATCTCTCATTTTCTATCTTCAAGTGTGTATAAGGAACAAGAGTAAAATTGTCTTAAAAATATTATTTTATTATGAATTTAATAAAGATATGTGTATTTGGACATTAATAAGTATACCTTATATTGGAATGGACGTTTGACTTTTTAATTCATTGGTTTGAGGTTTGAATTTTATTTTTTTGTGTAAATAGTCAATTTTCCGAGTACTTAATTCACACTACAACAAATAAGGAGCAAATGCCACAAAATGTTTGTGGCATTTAGAGATGTTGCAATCTCATTTTGTGGCATTTAGTGATGTTGCAATCTCCTAAATCTATCATGAGTGTGGCAATATGAGAGATTGTAATATCTCTAAATACCACAATGAGTGGCTTTTACTCATTGTTAATTCACACTACAACAATAAAGAGAAAATGCCACAAAATTTTCGTCACATTTAGAGATGTTGCAATCTCTCAAATCTATCAAGAGTGTGGCAGTACAATATCTCTAAATACCACAGACCTTGTGTGGCTTTTGCTCATTGTTGTTGTAGTGTCAGCTGGCAATGAAACTTAATGCCACAAATGTGTTTTATATATATATATATATATCAAATATATTCAATTACTAAATATATTCAATATATATATATATATATCAAATATATTCAATTACTAAATATATTCAATATATATATATATGGGTTTGATTAAACATTTAACCTTTGGTAATTAACTAATTAAAGGGAGATGGTGAGCACGTGCACCCATTTCATTTCTTTCCTTCAATGAGGTAGCGCCACCTCATCATTAAGGAATCCTTCACTTTCATTAGAGTGGACACCTTGGTAGTAGACTTGTAAATAGATCAGATATGGACCAGATCAACTTAGATTTTGATCCGTATCCGTAATAAAAACTTTAGATCCAGATCCGACCCATTATCTGTCGGATCTTTAATAGCACGATCCAAATTCGGATCCAGCGGTTAACGGATAACCGACCCGTTAATCCGATCCGTTTTTAATATTAAATATTTCAAATTTTAATAATAATTTCATAGTTTTATCATAAAATATTGATGAAACTTTATAAAAAAATAAAGATTTACATTAAAAGTTGAATTACATGTTTAAAATACTTTGTAACGGTAAACTAAAATAATTAAAATACTTGACCTCCAGTGTTTTTAGCATAATAATATATGCATTAACAACCTTCAACTTCATTAAGAAGCAATTAGATATGAATGTTTAAATTATTTAGATAATTATTATATTATTTAATATTTATTAATATTATATATATATATATATATTATTTAATTATTTGTAAACGGATCCAAGTCCTTAACGGATCAGATCAATCAAGATTCGGATCCGATCCGTTTAGTAAATGGGTTAACGGATCCGATCCGTTTAGTAAATGGGTTAACGGATCCGGGTCCGAGTTCTTAACAAATGAACAGATCAAATCTTCAATCTAAACCCGTTTAAAAATTACGGATCCGGAACATTGTTTGTTGAACCAAAGTTAAATGAGACATTATCGGTTTATAAGAGTTTGGGTTACTTTTTCTATAACTAATTGATTTTGGAGTTAAACCGAATACTATTTTAGCAACTAAGTAACATTGTTTGTTGTTCTTCGAATATGAGCAAAAGAAGAGAGTGGAGCTAGTTGCAAATTAGCTTTGAGATCCTCCATCAAATACCCAACTCAACTGTTGCCTTGAACTCAACAGCTAACACCAACTCCAAACAATCAGTTTCAACTTGGAGCTGATTAATCTGCATTACTTGCGCTAGTTGAATTTCATGATAGCATGCAAGGATTCCTAAGAAATTAGAAAGGCATGAAACTTTTATAGCCAGAGCCAACTCTCAACTTCAAGTTAGTTGCGGTAACAGATAAGAGCACTATAAGGAATGGTTCTTCAAGTCGAAGAACTAGTATAAATATAGATCTTTCTTATATACACTTAGTAAGAGCATGGAGTACCTCTTCACAACCAAGCTAGAGATGTTGTCAGGTGCTACATGTAATATTAACTTAAAATGCATATATATGAGTGCCAATAAGCTTATGAAGTTAATACATGGATGAGGAATTTGGTTTCACCAACTGCTGAGTATATGGGATAGGGAGAATATTCCAGGGAATAAGCAGTCATGCTTGAGAGAAAATAGAAATGCTCTGAATATGAATCTGATAAAGGCATATCCAACACATTGTGGAAAATTCCAGAATATGTGAAAAGGCCAAATGCTCATCTCATGCACCATGTTGATAAATTGACGCATTAGACCTCAAACTCAAAGTTAGCAGAGCGTTATCTTTAGGGACTCCAGTGGAGGTTTCAAAGTTCTGAAAGAACAGGAAAGATTACTGTGAAGATTCCAGGTATTTGCTTCATGGTTGCGCTTAGCTTTCTTTTACCGCATTCCGTAAAGCATTTAGGTTGAAGCTATGAGCTCTTAAATCCTGAACTAATTCTTTTCTAGCTTGGTTCATTTGTCTTCAAAATATAGAACTATAGATCATTCATACAGCCCCATGTTTTCTACAGAATATAGCATGGTCATGAATGGTTTTAGTACCACATACTCGATTATCCGGCTCCCGAAATACTGATAAATAAACCCCATGAACTGCACTGTTACCTCTAGGGAACCATAAGTTGGAAATAGTCTATTGGATTCTTAATCGAGTATTGAAACTGAGCAGATGCATAAAACCAACTATTGAACTACCTCCGTTTTTACGGGTATGAACGGATGTACAAAGATGCTTTCAGGACCATTCCCGAGGACGCAAGGTGACTCCATCCTCGGCCTAATCCTCAAGATACTTAGAAATGTATTAGAGCATTGGTTGTCCTACTCAGGATGTAACTCCTCCCTCTGTTTTATACCTGGCCTCAGCAACTTGGAGTATAGGGCCAATCCCCCACACAACATATCCCATCCTGGTTATAGACAGAATCACAAAAAGTTGGTTGGTATCCTACCAAAGATAACTTTAGCATGCAATTCTAGCATCATGGGGAAGTCCTTTTCATCATATAGTTCATAAGGCATCTCATACACGAACACCGATATGCAACACAACCATTTCATTGCAAGTCTCAGAAGCACAACTGTACGTCATACTTAAACCTAAAGTACCCTAAAAGTAAAGGGAGATCCAAAATGTTGTCAGTACTGAGGGGTACCAGATAGTATGGCACCCCTTATTTCTGACCCATGCCTTCCCAATGCTGGAATGCTAAGGGACCGCCGTTTTCTAATTTTCGCATTGCCAGAGCACGGCATTCTCATCTCATTCTTCTCCGTTAAGAAAGAAGTATATGAACATAGTGGTTCAGAAATCGACTGGCTTCTAGTTCTAAGAAAGAGATCCAGGTTCTGGCGATACTTATCCACATTCTTACTGGCTGCTGAGTCCTCACGAACAGGGAACATCTTAAGATTGTGCTCCATAGCATCGTCTGGCCAGTATCCATTCCCCTGAACGTCCTGCATTGCCAGGTCTTCATACTCTTCATCTGATTTTGTAGACTCCTCATCCACCGATCCAACCTGCACAAATAGAAGGAAGTATTTTGTATTTAATAATCTGTGATATAATCGATTAAGATCAGCAGCTAAGTATCAAGTTTACGAATTATCTTAATCTATCAGTCACCATTACAAACTTATTAAATCCCCCACATGTTTAGATGTATGGATGCATGTGCCAACATGAATATTGGGCAAGCAGAAACATAACATGCAGAAAGCAGAAGTGTCAAGTTGTACATCTTAGTCTCTTTGATAATAGTATACCTCTTCGTCAACCTGTTTGTCACCATCATCACTTAATTCCTCGTCACTGCCTACATCAGCTGATTCATCAACCTCTTCATCGCTGCCATGTACTGAGTTGTCCTCCTTCAGCTGAAGGTATACACAAGTAAATAGGTGAATATTAAGAAATCCAACTTGAACAAGTTTGAAAATCTAGCATATTTGCAGTATCCAAGTTAAATATCTTTTGAAGATCAAATCATACAACCAATATATACCATAAACCCATAACAAAAATTTCAAGATTTGTTCGATTTTTCAGTCAGACAATAGCTTTGGAAAATTCTCAAATTACACCAAAGGAAACTGATCTTCACTAAGTTTTTTCTTGAATAATCAAAGTTTGAGATTAGAAGGTACCTCCTTGGCAGGTCCCTCTGATCGTGGTGAGCTGCAGCAAGAAGAGAGATGCCTACTTACAGTCTCAATATCATCAGCCCTTGACCCATCAACACTTCCAGCACAGCTTGGACCACCATCTTTGGGCCAAGCGCTTAAACCATAGAGACCAAACTGAAGATTCACTTGCTTTGCTCTGCCAATCTCCATCTCAGTCCCATGGCAAAATATGGGATTCCCATTACTATCGACTGAATCAACAGGCCAAGCCTTTGCTACAGATCCATCAGTATTTACAAGAGCCATGAGTTGCCTAGATGACCCTTTCCTCTGGATAAGTTGAAACATCCCCTTTGAACTCAGAGAATTGGCTGCACGCTGGTTCCTATACTCCTCATCCACTACAGCAACTGTGTTTCTCATGGTATCGTAAAGTTGTTCCCCGGCTTCACGCCTACGGAGGCAGCTAAAGACTGTTGCATGGATTGCTGCCACACTCTTGTCAACATTAGTGTTGTTAATTTTCGGAACAAGATGCTTATCAGCCCTCTGACAGAGATATTCTTGGATTGTTCTGATGTTTCGGATGTACTTCACGTACTTGTTCTTTGCTGGGTCTAGTGTCATATACTTTGCACGTACTGCAAATCTCTCCAAGTGCTTATCCTCATTTGTGATATATATCATGAATGGTATGATGGAAGGGTGTTTCTTCATAATCCCCATCTGTGATTCAAACAATTATTGAGATGGAGGAGTTTAGTTGCAAATATATTTAAAAATAAGTAAATACGTATTATATATATAAACAGTAAGAGAACAAGTTCAAACTAAGAGACAACAAAGGGGAAGAGAATTAGATATGACATACCACAAAATTAAGGCTCAAGTGAACACCTTCAACAATGACTGATTCTTTTCTTTCCTCCCATGCAGTAATAAGACGGTCAAGACTGTCGATTACCATCTCACTTTGTGCCTTGAATCCTTCAATGGCCATCTGCTTTGAACTGATCATTTCAGAAGTACATGAACCAGCGTCTGACATCCGAGAATCAGATCTCCCAGAAGGAGAGCCATCCACCATTACATCTTTAGAAAGTGACTGTGAACTTCCAGCTGACTTTTTGGCTTTCTTTTTGGCTTTTGCTTCTGCAACTGCCACTGGATCCAAACACTCCCCTGCATGGTAGGTTGAAGCCCATAGTAAAGGATTTTGCATCTCATCTGCAAAACTCCTCATCATGTGCCGAATCGAGTCGGTAGATATCACAGTTGTGATTCCCAACCTACTACCCTGCAAGATGATATGGGTTAGACTCACCGAAAATGATATGGAGTTACTGTAACAGCACATAAACATTGTTATCAACTTTCCAAATCATTACACACTATAGAAAAGGAAAAATATTACTAACTATTATGTCAGATTAAGAGTCAAAAGGAACCATTAAAACAAAAAACTAGGGAACTTAAATACCAGCAATGAAGACAAAGTAGATTTTCCACATCCACTGGTGCCACAGAGCAGTACAGTTACAGATTCCTTCCTTTCTCGGATTCTGCATGGAGAAAATATCCGAAGATAAATAATTGGGTACAGGGCACTACAAATACAAATAATTCAACTCTTAAGAGAATGCAATGTAACAGAATTCATAATGACCCCAAACAACATGATCAAGTAGCAAAACTGAGTATCTCCCATTTTAACTCCTATAGTGTTCCATGATATTATATTCCAGTTCCAACTCTAAATCCCCTTATTCCAAAACTAGGGCTGCACAAATCAAGTTCAGATTAAAAAATAGAAGACAATGCATAGCTGACTGCTAAGCAAGTTCAATCTAAGAAATGGAGATCATTTACTGTAACGGAAACATCAACTACTTGAACGGCTAAACTAATAGTAACAATAACATACAAATTAACCACACAAAAAGAAAGCTTCAAAGATGCAATATGTTACAAGTTGCATCAGAAATTCTACAAGTTCGGTGCTAATTTCATTAAGGCACAGCTTTCAAAAGTATGCATTTATCTATTCTGTTCCCAAGCAATGATGAACAGCATGTTAAATAAATAGTCAGAATGTTACACACATACACAAACTTGCTTTTTCCAATTGGTAATTGGCACTAGTTGTCTGAAATTATAACTCTTGATTGCCAGGAGAAGGGAGATAAATCACAGTCCACCTGTTTAAATGCAGAGTGTGTGTTTGTATGTGTGTGAGAGAGAGAGAGAGAGAATATTATTTCAAGAAGATACAAGACTTCATACCTGCATGCCAAAACTAAGTCAGCCCTCTGATTTGGACCAACATACTTGTACTCAGCCAGAGCATCACAAACAACATCCAAGAAAGTTTCTCGCCTAACTACAACAGTTGTACGCGTTTTGTACATTTCAAATGGTACACTACTTTTATCTTTTCTGGAAATCGTATGCTTGGAAGCCTCAGATTTACTGGGGGAAACATTCTCTATCCACTCCGGAAGTAAGGCCTCACAATTACTTACATTTCTTATCAATTCAAAGACTCGCTGACTGATCTGATCAAAGAAAAAATGTGTCAACCTCCAAGTTTCTAAACTGCAGGAAATACAAGTATATACGACCCTTTGAGTATCCCAATTCCCAACTAATTAATGAAAGTACGTAATAAAAACCCAAACTACAGCACCAACGAAATGAAGTTGTTACCATCTTACAACTGGAACAAACCTCTAATTAGGGGTCACTAATCCTATCGGTTAACAAAACACAAATAATCCAAAAGCACAGACCCATGATTAATGGAAAGTGCAGAGACAGACGTTCTAAACAAACAAAAAACACCATAAACGACCAAGCTCTTGCCAGCTTAAAATATTATACAATTGAGGGTCATTCTCTTGCCAAATTCTCAGAACAGAGACTTTCTACGCTTAAGTTTCCCAGCACACCAGGAATTCAGACTAAAAACTGCATTTATGTTCGGGTTGGACAAATCCTCAAGATTATGGACAATAATAGACAGAACATGATAGATCTTTCTAAACCCAGGTTTCAATTTTAAAGCCATCACATATTGAGTAAGCACACAGCAACAAAGTAACCCAACAACTACTGCAACAAATCGGAGAGATCCATATCAAACAACAACAGTTAGAACTAAGGTGGTTCAACCAACAAGGGATAATGGCTCCACCAGCAGAACCTTGTAACTGGATGTTGAAGGCGACACAAGAACTGGCATAGCCCCACCTTTTGTTTAAATCAAAATTTAGAGGAAACCTGGACTAATCTGTGATAATGACATCTTCCACAAACAAATCCCGACCAATACAAGGACTATAAAACTAGTTCTGAGAAGGCTTCGTTGAACGGAAACTAAAATATAATTCTTTCCATCAACATTAACAAGACTCAAGGGTGAAACTCTGAAAAAGAAAACCCAGATCTACCAAAATGAAACAACACAAAAGAATCCAAAATTCGAGCAGAAACCTTGAAGGCGTGACGAGGTTTGCATCCCATGAGTTGCAGAGAGCTCTGCAAAACCGGGCGCGAATATCGAAAAGACTGTTTCCCTTTCTCTCTGCTTTCCTGGCCATCCGCCACCACTATGTACAACACCTTCGCCGCCTCACTCATCTCTGCACCACACCATCAACATCAGCTCCCAAAAACCATTTGGATAAACTCGAAAGAAGAGGCAATGCAGATGAATTAGAGGAGAGTAAGGAAGAAGGGACCTGAAACTTGGCTCGCTCTCTTGTCTCGTTGGTGTTGGGCAAGTCTATCCTATTCCGTCCCAGCAGAAGAAGAAGAAGAAGAAGAAGAAGAAGAAGAAGAAGGGGACCGGGATCTCGGAGGAGCTTTTTACTGTGTGTGTCTCTCTTACACCACCGCACTTCTCGGTTAAATTACGCTTTTGGGCTGGAATTTCAGTTTCTTCGATTGGGGTTTTATAATGGGACCTGACGCGCGGGTCAAGGAGGTTGGGGAGAGGATGGTAATTTTTGGAAGACAGGGACTTGGTCTAGGATGCCATTTTAAGGTCAACCGGTGGTTTAATGCATTCTACCTGCACGCTTTTTGAAAAATAAAGAAGACCCTGTTATCACCCAAAATGAAAAATAAAGTTTACCCTGAAAATTCAAATTCGGTTTTCTTTCTACCTCGTCTTAATAATCACAATGTGGTAATATTTATTATTTAAGTTTGCAATGGAAAAATCATGACCTTCAATAAATGAAGATATATTATTTTTAGGATGAGGTTATTCCAAGCCTCCGTGACGCAACATGTTAGTTTTGGTGTAGGAGAACCTCTAAAATAGAGATGATAGTAAATAGACGGGAGAACTGTTTGTATCTTATTCATTTATAGAAATTTTTATATACGAAATTATATAATACTTTGAAGAAAGCATAATCATATGCTAACTTTGTAACCTATCACTGCGTGATATCAAGATTCCTAATCTTGTTAGCATTAGAGCAAAACACACACAAGGTGAATATCTAGAACAATATTTGTGTCCCACGTCTATATGTTGAATAGTATATATGTTGTTGCCTTGTTAAAAGGTTTGTCAAGTAACCAAAATCCAATGAGAAAAACCCAACATTGTATCTAAGGATAAATAGTGTACAACATACCAACTAATTTATTGAGAACTTAATATGTGACGCTCTCCCTAATTAGTACATTAATCTGAGAGCATTGACAAACATTGCATTCCAACGCTTTTAACATGTTTTTTAAAAGTAAAATTAGACAAAGACTTGGTAAATAAATCTGACACCTTTTCTTCAGAAGTCACATGTCACACCCTGAATTTTTGGATAAATAGAAATCCAAACTTGAGGCATCATATCCTCATTGACATTGCCAAATTAAAAACGCAAAACCGAAGTTGAACTGTCAATCTAGACTCGACCTTTGAGTCAAATATTACAATCCGGAAATTTCACGTAACTATATCAAACAAAGAAGGCTGAAACAAATCGTTGAGAGTTTTCTAACAAATTTGAATACTTGCAATGCTTCATGACCAGAAAAAAGAGAAGCATTTCCATAACAGAGCTTTTATTGGGTACATATATATAACAGGAAAATATTTACTTCATATTACCATTCCTATGAACAGTATTGACACAACACCAGAGAGCCCAAGTCCTTTTACAAGCATATACCTAGAGAGACAATAGTTTGAAATCAATCTGCCTATAAGTGCATATAAAGCATATACACAGATAATGAAAAACCTTAGGCACAGAAAATTATGAAACATTTTCAGTTATGCTGATTCTTAAGAAGACAAAATTTTTTGTTTGAAGTTTGTAACCAAGAAGATCGAATAGACGAACACTCAACGGTCTCACGCACATTAAGTTCATTAGATGCACTGGTGCACTACCAGCAGTCCAACAAATGGAGCACTGCACACATTGACTCCTCCGAGAAAGAGAAACTCAAGAAGTCCCTAAAAATATAAGGATCTATAAGTAACCCAAATACCAAATAGCACCCAAAATCCTAAATCTATTAAACTGTATGTGTTTGAAAAATCATTGCCATTGTTATAATTTTCTCAACGTTGTTCCAATCTTCCAACTTCAATTTGATCAAAGAAATACATTATTTTGAATGTCACACATCAACTACTTATAACTTCAAGCACTTCTAGAGATCTCTACAACTTTATATATCTTAGTAAATGAAACATAAGTTCTTCTGTAGCAAAAGAAAACTGAAATCAAATACCAAGAAACTAAATTTGCATCTATTTTACAAATCTAATTACCACACAATGCAGCATAGAACACAAACCCAGACACAAAACTCATCCAACTAGGCAACAATGCTTCTCTAATATATAAATTCCAGACAACCCAGTTCAACAATTAACACGATCATTATCACATTACACAACCTAGATCAAATCTTTACCACAATCAAAATTAATCAAATCAAAAATATATGAGAAGGTGAGAAACTCACTGGCGTCACCGCTGGAAATATCGATTGGGCTATTGTCCTCTTTAGAGCTCCTCAGTCTGTACTATGCACTGTTATTTGTATTCTTCGAGCAACTGACCAGATGAAAGAGAGGATCGATCGAATTCACTGACCCACAACGGCACAACCTAGCTTATCCCTGATATTCCGGGTGAACTCGACTGAGTCGACTCCTTGTTGTTTCTTCCCTTGAATTGAAGAGATCCCAATAGAGTGGGAGTGTGAGACTGAAAGTTTGGAAAGACTGCGACTCTGCGAGAGTGCGATAGGATGGGCTATTATATATATATATATATATATATATATATATATATATATATACTTGGGGGTTTTTGATCGAAAATCTGGGTGCGACCAACGTCATTCTGCCCCTGACATGAGATCTGTGAGACATGGGGGTTAAGGTTTCAGGGTTTCTCTATTGGGTATTGAGGTCTTGGGTTTGGGAAGAAGGGACAGGGCAGCATTTGAGCCGGTGAAGGAGACGGATCTGAATGAAGGAGTTGGAGATTCAGATGTGTTTGAGATTTGGATTTTCAAAGATAATAAAAAAGGGAGTCTTTTCTTTTAAAAGTGATGGCATGGAGTCTTCAATTGTTGAGAAATAGATCAAGTAAAGTGTCGAGATCTATGACGTTTCCTAAACGTCATTGAATGATAAAGTATTCAATGGCGTTTGAAAATGTTGTTAAACTGTTGTCTTTTCATTTTTTTGTTTCTATGGCAGTATTTTATGACGTTTTATTGGAAAATGTCAACTATACATAGTTTTATTGACATATTATGTAAAACGTCCTGCTTGAATTGCCATTAAAGACCATAAATGTAGTAGTGATCTATCCCAACTCAGAACTTCAAAAAGTCTTCAAAAAACTCAAAACTCGAATAATAAATCATTTTTCTATGATAATAACTGATTATACTACTTTAAAGTTGACTCTTCAAAAACCAATTAAAAAGGAAGAAGTACATCCAAAATAAAAACATTTGTTGTGATTAGAGTCATTAGATCGACCGTTAATTCAGGTACTAAACAAGTTTTGATTAGATCACAAGAAGGAAAAATAAAGACCAACTGTAACACGTAAATCGTTCTAAAAAATATAACATGTAAACAACGCGGTCTATAAATGATTTGAGTCGTTCGAAAATAAAAATAAAAGTCACTCACAGTCTCACTCAGATTCTGACAGGTGTCTGTCAAAAACAGTAGACTTAAATTGCTTATTTTCCTATATTACCCTTTTTCCTCCGACAGTCGACATCGAGATGATGACAAAGGGTAAAACAGACGTTACCCAGAGGTTTTTTTTTGTTTTGGGCACAAAACGACGCGGTATGCCGCGTTCTGGCGCTGCAGGTCTGCTCTGAAACTCTGGAAAGGAATATATTACTATTTTAGGTAATTGTTTTTCATCTGGGTAAAACAGATGACAGAATATTCGGTCAAATTTACAGACATTCCACAATTATTTCTTCCTCTGCACTTCTTTCTGCTATAAATTTACTGGTATCATGAGATATTTACAAACATTTTTTAACCTTCCCAGTTTTGGAAAATTAGACGGTGTAATTTCGAGAATCTAAATCAAGTTTCGTCAAAATTAGGTCGATGCCAACCTTAATATCAAACCAACTCCCGGATTCCCCTAGAATTAGGCTTCTCCACGAGCACGTCTGACTGCAAAGCGATCCATTTCAACTTTGAGAACGTTGAACAGGATAAACATCCTGAAGAGACGTCAATGTGTTGAAGTTTTATTCGTGACACTATCAAACTTTGAATCACGTTCAATTTGAGTATGCCTACACTCTTTGATCATTTCATGTTTGCATACCATGTCCCGTTTTATATTTAAACACGCACTAAGCCACCACCATGCACGACTCCATCTCTACCTTTCTAGTCCAACTCTTTTTAAAATGATGAACATGAGTCGAGTACGTGTAGGCGTTTCTATTATAAATAAGAATATGATTCTTCATTATTCTAAAGGCTTATATACAAATTCAAACAAATCGGTGGACAAAACTATATTTAGGACGGCAAAGTAAACGCTAGATTTTAGCAAAGCATCCTTTCTAAGGCATCTCGAATGAAAAATATAAAATGGTAAAAAAAGCCTCTCAAATTTTAATTTTGATTTTGAGAATGTCCTCTCTAGAATTGGCCTTATCGTTAGTTTTTATGATCGTGATTTACACTAATGATTTCGGTTAAACACATTTATTGACATTTCATTGATTTAATCTAATTCAATACCATAAAATCATCAAATTGCATAAAACTTTGCAGAAGTAATTTATATGTACATCATGTTTTAAAACCTAGACGGTGGAAATGTAGATTTTTTTTTTTAAAAAAATTAATAACTCACACACCCTACATATGTCTGTGAGGTTTAAACATGTGACGTCAAAGTTGTCAGTTTTACATTTTAACCAACCAAACCACGCACGACTCATCGACCATCTTCAATTTATAAATATATATATATATATATATATATCTAAGGTGACGATGTAGATATATAGATGCAAAGTGAGCCCATCTCCAATTTATAAATATATAAAATGAGTGTCAAAGTAAACCCAAAGTTTGTGCGACGTTCTTTTAATAGGGAGTCTAGAAATTTGGTTTGATGTTGCCTAGCTAAAATTTGAGCAATGAACTAAGCTAAAAACATCACTGGCATATTCTTTATTTTAACTTTTAGTTATTTCAAAGAACGTGTTTAGTTTTTTTTAATATTTTCAGAGCTTAAGCAGACTAGCTAAATTTAAGATATTATAACTTTTAACTATCTTGCTAGCTAATAGCTGGCAAGATGACTCAAATGAGGTGAGCTATAATTTAATGCATTCTTTTTAAAATATTTTAGATGATATATAAATATATTTAAACTATTTAATATTCATTAAAGGAATAACATTGATGTAATGTTAGCTAAATAAAGAGTATTGATGTATACATATTTTTAAAGTGGCTAGCCAAAATAACATTTTAGTTAATATGATGAAAATTTAACTAAAAACTAGCTAACGTTGCTGATGGTACTCTAAAAGACCAAATTTAAGCTATAAAATTGGACATAACCAAGAAGCCAAGAGCAACGGTCACAATTGGTCTAGCTCGACAAATATGTGACCGATGATTAAAACAATACGTGTTTCTAGACACAGGAGAACTAGATTCTAATCAATAGAATGCAACCAGGTATACATATGTACAACCAACGCTTTTAATCATTAAATAACAGTGTCAGATACATTTCTTCAGTCGTGGTAAGAACGTGAGATACTGTTTTGAAGTTTTTGAAACGTGAAACGTACACCAAAGTTTTGCTTCTCTTAAAGGTCGAAAACTGCTTTGTAAATAAGTTTTTTCACATTAAAAAATGTTTGCAGTTATTTTTTAACATAACCTATTACTTCAGTCAGAGTAAGAATATATGATACCGTTTTGAAGTTTTTAGAACGTGAGATAATAAATCATTACTTATCTAAAAAGTCAGATGATGTTTGAATTATTTATCAAAGATCAAAAAACAAGTATGAATCTTGCAAATTTGAAATCTGGGACCCTCCCATACATGATACTCATTGGCCTTGCCCTCAAAGGTCAATGTTGACAATACAGCAAAAACACAATAGGCACATTATTGGAAACACATAGTTCTAATGGTTTGAAACTAGAGCTCCTTTAAATAAGGACATTAACCCTAGGATAGTTACACTATGTCTCTTTTTTTTGGTGAATTAGTTACACTTCTATATATAAGGATTGCTCTTAATTCAATTGGACTGAGATGGGTTTGATGCAGCAAAAACAATTAAAGTGGAATTTTTCCAGTTGCATAAAAGTTGTCATTCTGGGTGGATTGCGTGCTATATATATGCTCAAAATGCCAGAGTTTGGTAGCCAACTCTGCTTATAAAATTGACTAATATTTAGCGGTAGAATAAGGCAACCCATATTTTTCCTGAGAACTTTATGAAGCTGATAGAGTCATCATGACGAAGCCAAGATTTTCAGTTAGGGAGGTTCGAGTTTGACACCTGTTAGTATGCTATTAGATGAGAGAGGTTCATATTCAGAAACAAACTCGTACTTAGCAACTTTGCTCTCTGCAACATATAAAAAACGAGATCTTCTGGAAACTTAGAGAGGTCAGAACCTCGTCAGGTCTGAACGTACCTCCGTCCCTAAGAGCCATAGAGGTGGCATCCAACTTTGACAGTACAAAACCCAGTTTTTATTTTCATTTGCTTTTGAAGACAGAGATTTGTGCCATATATGCAGAAAGCACATTCTGTGGAAAAGAACGTCATCTGTCAAATGGCACAAGTCTCCTGGAATATTGCATATCAACGGTGAGTGTTTCTTCGACATCAAATTTACTCATGGGAGACAAATGTGACAGAATTCTTGTTTTTTTACTCACCCTTCTAACTTTTGATGACACTTGAACATAACCCCTCCCAAATGCAAAATCGCTGCCTCACCACCCCATCAAAAACACACCTTTTTCTTCAACTAATAAATAGTTCACAAGGAATGTATTAGCATTTGAGCTATGGCATCAGGTTGAAATGAAATGTATTCTCTGTAGTTGAAGCTTCATATTTGATGTGTTTGAAATGTATTCTCTGCAGTCGATTAGTGGAGGACGTCTTTAGAATTCTAAGGGGTTCATACTCTTTGTTAGACTTGCGCTTTTTTTTGGAACTTTGATGTGACATAGCCAACTTTGGAGAAGATGCGGGGATACCCCAGCGTGAAAGTAAGACCAACAAAAGGTTCCATGGCCAATGCAATTTCGAGCATGTTTCTTCTGCTCGACTGCTTGTTATCAATGTTTTCACATATAACAATCGTCGCTTAATTCAGAGATGTCGACAGAGGCAGCTGATGTATCTTAAGAGGTTTGAGGTCTGCCTCAAAAGAATTCCCAAGTAACTATTTTGTCTTTGAGCACGCAGAGGGAAGAGTAGAACAAACCAAATGCTCCACAAACACTTGATATTACAATACTTCCAGCTTAATTTTACGTAGAAACAATCAGTCCTGTCAAATCCGTGCAGAAAGTTCCATCAAACCACTTCAACCGAAATGCACTGAATGAACCTCTATCAAAATTCTGGCTACCTAACAAAACTACAAATTACACAGAAAGTCCTTGTGCCGCCGCAGCAGGTGACTTGGGCTTGGCCTTCTCTACCACAATAGCCTGAGTGGTCAAAACCATTCCTGCAACTGAAGCAGCATTCTGCAAAGCACATCTTGTAACCTTTGCTGGGTCGATAACACCAGCATCCACAAGGTTCTCGTATGTGTCTGTCATTGCGTTGTAACCAACCTCCCATTCACTCTCTTTTAGTTTCTCCACCACCACTTCCCCTTCAATTCCAGCATTTTGAGCTATCAATGCTGCTGGTGCTACCAGAGCCTGCAAGCAAATTTATTCAATAATAAGATGTAAATTTACAGAGCACATATCAAATATGAAAGACCCTGAGGTATCAAAAATGTAACTAATTCAAGTAGCTGAAGTAGACCAAGTTTCCAAATACCATGTTTTGGCTCATGAAGCTAAAACACAATATGGAAAATGTTATTTGCTCACTGCTTCAAGAATTATACTTCAGATTCAGGGCATAATACTAAAGGTACGGTTGTTACCTTCTGCACAATATCAGCACCTAGCTTCTCATCTGCATCTTCAAGTTTGTCCTTGATTGCAGGGACACTTGTTGAAAGATGCACCAATGCAGCACCGCCACCAGGAACAATTCCTTCCTCTATGGCAGCAAAAGTAGCATTCTTGGCATCCTCAATACGGAGCTTACGGTCCTCAAGTTCAGTTTCAGTAGCAGCCCCAACCTTTATAACAGCAACTCCCCCAGATAATTTGGCTATCCTCTCAGCCAACTTCTCTGAGTCGTATACTGAATCTGTTTCAGACAACTCCTTTTTCAACTGTGCAATTCTAGTTTGCAACTCATCCTTTGAAGCTTGGTCAGCAATGATGGTAGTGGAGTCCTTTGAGATTGTCACTTTTCTGGCCAAACCAAGCTGCTCAACCGTGGTGTTCTCAATCAACATACCAAGATCATTGGCTTGGAACTCGGCTCCTGAACACACGGATACCAGGCAAGGAATGTTAGGATTTCAAACAAAACAATTGCAAAACTCCTTGATAACTTTTGTCATGTTGTAAACTATATATAGTTGATAATATAAATCAAATAACTTACCAGTCAAAATGGCAATATCTTGAAGGAGAGCCTTTCTACGCTCCCCAAAACCAGGAGCTTTGATGGCAGCCACATTAAGAATACCCCTCAACTTGTTGACAACAAGAGTCGCCAAAGCCTCACCAGTGATATCCTCAGCAATAATAAGTAGAGGGCTTCTCAACTGTGTGGTCTTTTCTAACAGGGGAATAATGTCCTTGATAGCTGAAATCTTCTGGTCTGTAATCAAGACTCTTGCATTCTCAAACTCAACAATCAATTTCTCCGGGTTTGTAACAAACTGAGGGGAGATATATCCTCTGTCAATCTGCAAGACAACAATAAACATCAGACATTAATCAGTCTCTTTTTACAAAGCTATATACATTAATACTAATATACAGTATGGAAGACGAATATATGTGAAATGCATCTGAGACCAGTAAGCAAACATACCTCCATTCCTTCTTCCACCTCAACGGTAGTCTCAAATGAGGATGATGACTCAATGGACAAAACACCATCAGGTCCAACCTTGTCTATAGCATCAGCAATCATTGTTCCAATTTGCTCATCATTCCCAGCAGAAATGGATGCAACGGCTGATGAAAATGCAATCATTAATTTACGAATGTGAAAACTAAATAGAAAAGCTACACCTGACGAGATAGCATGGTAATCATTAAAGCAAAGTACCTTTAATATCATCACGACCCTTTACAGGCCTAGACTTGTTCTCTAGTTCCTCCACCAATGCCAGTACAGTTTTATCAATCCCCTTCTTTATTGAAACGGGATTTGCACCAGAGGTGACACTCAAAAGCCCAAGCTTGATAATCTCCCTGGCAAGAATGGATGCTGTTGTTGTGCCGTCACCAGCAGAATCATTGGTCTTACTAGCAACCTAAATCCCACAATTGATCAGGATAACCCAAAATAAGCCTGTAATCACTAACATAGGATGGTACCAGTTGAAGGATATTATAATTAGCATAAAGGTCACCAACCTCCCTAATGAGAGCTGCACCGGCATTTTCCATGGCATCAGGTAGCTCGATAGCTCTAGCAATAGTAACTCCATCATTCACCACTTTGGGGCTACCGTACTCATCCAACACAACATTCCTCCCTACAGAAATGCAAAACCACACAAATTAAAACTACAAACTCGTGCACACCATGAAATGAAACACAAAAACAAGTCGGGGGGTTCGCCTTTCCCTACAAACAAGGGCATTGCTGCATACACTTGACCCTGCTCTTAGCAAAAGGATACAATGACAACCGAAAAGAACACCAATTCAACAAAGTAGAGATACACTACCTCTGGGACCAAGAGTAAGCCCAACAGCATCAGCAAGCTTGTCAATGCCGGCTTGCATAGCGCGCCTCGAGTCCTGGTCAAAGGCTATATCTTTCGCAGTGGCTTTCACCGCAAACCTTCCCCTGGATTGCTTGTAATTCAGCCTGTTGTTTTGCTGCTGACTCACCCTCCTACTCAAGCTCTGCAAAAATTCAACACCATCCCCTCAATTCTCACCAATTCAAAAAACAGAAACAAACCCCCAAATTGACTCCTAATCTCAGAGACACCAAACTAATTTCAAACTATAAGAGACTAAACCATCAATGGCTAACAAGAAATGAGAGACCATAAAACCCCAAATAAATTTACAGGGCAATCCAATCCAAGAAGCTCGTACCTGTCTGGGCGAGCAGAGAATGAAAGCAGAGGCGAGAGCGTTGGCGGACGCCATTTCCAAAGCTTCAGAGAGAGTAGCAGTTAGAAGAAACCAAGTGTAGGGGTGTGGATAAGAAAGAGGCTCACAGCTTTAGGGTTTTGCCGTTTTGGGTTTTATTGTTTCGAGAAGGACGGATGACGTTCGAGAACTTTCTTCGACTTCAGAGAAGCCGCTAAAATGTGGGCTCTCATTGGGCCTAAACCAAAAATCCAGGCCCAACATAGTATATGAAACACTAAAACCTACTAAACGATATATAGGTTCTCTTTTAGCTCGCTGCTCTCAGTCGCTTCGTCTCTGTCACCGCTCCGATTCGAAACCCTAATTGACAGGAGGGCTTTGTGTTCATCTAGGGCTTCACGTTATTGGAGGTCAGTGCTTCATTCTTTATCGCTTAAAGTTTGATTTGTGTTTCAGAATTTTTGTTACATTTTTTTTATATTAAATTATTATTAGGACTGTGTTCGAATTTATTTTGGAATTGATGTGAGCGCTGGAAATTGGATAAGGAGTTTCGGTTTAAGATTAGGGAGTGTTGAGGATCGATTGCACCTTTGCTACGAAGCACGGATACTTCATTTTGGTTTCGTATTACGTATCGGATATGAATACATATACGATACGTTTCGATACGTGTATCGTATTTGGACACGCGCGTATTTTAGTTGGATACGCGCGTATCTGGTTAGGACACGAAAATAAACAAAATAGAAGAGGGTAATTTGGACATTAACCTATAAATAACTAATTAACCCTATCGACCTATCTATCCGAGCGCTGCTGCCTGGCTCCATTCCGTTCTGGCCTCGCACCTCTTTCCCAGTCCCCGGTCTCGCATCGCTCCGCCTAGCATCGACGACCTCGGCCGCGCCCTGACGTCCCAAGTTCCTCCAGAATCCGGCAGGTCCGATCTGATTTATTTGCTTTCGGATCTCCCACCCACTATCCCAGTCCCGACGTCCTTCACCCACTGTTCCAGTCGACGGCCTTCACCCACTGTTCCAGTCGCCTGGCATTCCCACTGTTCCAGTCGACGGCCAGCTTGCGCACTCTCCCCGACCCGGATCTCGCCGACCCAGATCTTCCGGTTTTGAATCCGCGCGACCCGGCCACATAAGGATAAGGACAAAGGTACTGACACTTGAATGCTAAACTGGTATGTATATAGGATTGAAGCTTTGTAGGTGTCATTTACTCATGTTGCCATTTTGTTATATACAGACTACGGTCTAGAAGGTGAAAGTCACTACTGAGGTAATTTCCTGATTTACCATGGGTAATTAATAATTATTGTTAAATATGATTGTTTTACCATGTTAAATGTGAAAATCTGTTTTTACTATTTACTGTCATAATTAACTGTTACAGAATTAGTATTTACTATTATTTGATGAACCACTATTGGAGTCGGTTTTGTTTGATGATGATGATGATGATATTGATGTTGAAAACATTGGAGTGGATAGTGTTGATGACTTGATGGAGATGAATGAGAACATTTAGTTCATTTTTATTTGCATTGTAATTTGATTATGAAACTTTGTTTGGATTTGGATTGACTAAGTTTTTATTTTTGAACTTATATTATTTGCATTTCATCTATTTCTTATTATTATGCATATATATAATATTTAAAATAATAAAGTATCCACCACGTGTCCATATACTATTAAAATAAATTTGGCGTGTCCACGTATCGTGTCGGATACGGACACACGTATCTGTATCTATGCTACTTAGCACCTTTGAAAATGGGAATTTGGAAATCCAGTTCATGTAGATGGAAGCTGGATTAGCAGCCTTATAGAAGGCAATGAATGTTTTCTGTTTCAATTGAATCTGAAATTACACATCTCTGTCAATATTTTAAAAATAAGTTTACGATTTTTAACCACACCGTGTGCTTCGGAAGGTATTTTCATTTGTTAGGGCCTCTAGAATTGGTAATTTTGTCTTAATAAGTATCTTTTTATGAGTCTCAGGTTTTTTTTTCGTATTCGGTATTAAAGGGGTTTTAACTTTTAAGTACATTCTTTTTCTGGAGTTGTGTTTTCAGAATTGAATCGTTTGAGTTGTGACAGTTGGCTGTGTGCTCATTAATACCTCAATTCGGGAAGGAGAGTTGGCTAGGGAATATCAAATGTTGAAGTAATATGGTGTCCTGGTCTCTAGACCTCAATTAATCTACCTTTGATATAGCTCATTTGGGATTTGCTTGATAAAAAATACAAATAGTTTTCAAACTCTAATGTATTTATAGTGTAGAATCAAATAATAACAAATGTGAGCTAGTTGTGTTTTCATTACCTTGGAATCAGACTTGGTTGTCTTTTTCTTAGTTGAATCCATTTTTGACATTTTCCATTGTAAAAAAGAGAGAGAGGTTAATTCGTTCATATAATTAGAAGTGATAAGCATTGCTAAATTCTTTGGGTTCCTTTATATATCTGGTTTGGGGTGTTGAAAGTTTCAGTTTGCTTGCTCTCTAAGTTTACCTCCCATTTTGCTGTCCAACTCCAATGGAAATCATGCTCTTATGCTAAATATTGACTTTAGAAGATAATTTATTCCCAGAATGGTAGCCTAGAATTGTTTAGTGAAAAGGTTATCTTCTTTTTTCATTCTGCTATTTCTTGTCTATCGGCACTTGTTATAAGCTTTGCTCAAATGTAACAACTTAAAACTCAATTAAGAGCCTTACATATGAGATTATAGGATTGTTAGAACACAATTAGAAAGTGTTAGAACACATTTATGTCTCTAATAACCTGAGTTACCAACAAATCAAGAACTATAACAGTGATAGTGTGATAGACTTCAAAATTTCATTATACTAAGCTTAGGGAAATGTAAGAGAAATTGGTATCATGGGTGGCTAAGTATAAATTTGAAAATGCACAATCTGGGCTTTTGTAGTGGGCATATAAAATTATTTGCAAGCCAAGAAGAACTGATTATCAATCTGTGGTTATCGAATTCGAAGCTCCTTGCCCTACTATGATTATGTGCTTTTACTCCTTAGTTTGGGATTGTGGTTTTATGGCCCCAGTTGTATATTCCATCTTCTAGTAAAAAAGAAGAAAAAGTTCTAGCAAAAGACCATAAGGAAAACTAAATATAAGTTCAGCCATCCCTGTGTGCCTCTGGTGATTCAGATGTATACATCTCAATAAATAAATAAATATGGCAAGTGTGCATTCTGTGGAGCCATGTCTAGGATACGTCCTTGCCTTTTTGGATGTGTTTCATGGTTTTCAGGGCGTGATATGTGGCCACCTGGTCAATATTATATTACCTCAAATCTAAGAGAAAAATTGTTTAAAATTGCAAATGTCCTGGATAGATGTTATACTAGATAATCTACCTAACATTGTTATTTGTACCCAAATAATTTTGTACACTTTCTGTAGAAGCATTGGTGGGTATTGTGATTCCATTGTAACTTTGTATTGTATGTCGCAAGGTGTTAGCGTTTCTGTCATTGTCTGGGTGTTTATGTTGCCCTTGTACACACTTCTCGGAAACTAGTTCCACATCTATTGTGGCAGGTGTTTCCAGAAATATTATCCTGTTATAGTTGCTGACTTATGCTTCTATTTTTCAAGTAAAACTCCTGTTGGTTACTGATTTTTTTTTCAGTTCTAGATTGAGCAAAACTACTTTGGGAGGGAAGAAGATAACATCTATGGAGTTCAAATCCAGAAAAGAGAAGAAAAAGCACAAGAAGAAAGGGAAGGAGGAAGCAAACAAGGATGAACTTGAAAGAAATTTCTCTGTGCTTGAAGTGGGGGACAAGATGGGAAAGGAAATTGTCCGGATAGTTAATGAAAATTGTGGTGAAGATCATATGATTAGTGGAGAAGGAGCAAATAAGAAAAAGAAAAGGAAGAGGGAAAAGGAGGGGGATGAGATGGTTATGATTAATAAAAAGGAGGTCTTAAATGATGGGGAGAAATCTGCTGGGAAAACAATGGAGAAGCTTGACTCCACGGGTCATGTAAAGAAGAGGAAGAAAATCCTTGAGGATGTCGGAAAAAGTATGGCAACTGAATATGGAGATGTTGCAAGAATAACCAACATGGGAGGAAATAAAAAGAAAGATAAGAAACAGAAGAAAGAAAAGAAAGAAAAGAAAAAGAAGAAAGAAAAGAAGGTGAAGAGGGAAAATGTGGATGGTGAATCGGAACAGAATATCTCAAGTGATGGAGTAGCAAGTAAACGTGTAGATGGGCACATTTTCGAGAAGGGTGGTTTATCACTTGAGAAGGGGAAGAAAGAGAAAAGAAAGCATGGAAAGAAATCAGGAACTGAATTGCAGGAATCTGTGGCTGAAGATATGGGCACTGATTGTGGCAGGAAATCAGAGGCTGTTAATGTGGAAAAGAGTATGAAGGGGAAGAAGTCGAAGTCTCAGAAACATGGTGTAGTGGAGGGTTGTAATGAAGACAATAAAAACGCCAGATCATGTAAAAGCAGCCTAAAAGCCAAAAAAGGCATTGGGGCTCCTGATAATTCTGAAGAATCAGCACCTAAAAAAGCATTGAAAAGAGTTAGTTTTGCTGATGATGTGGAGGTCTTCTCACCGTCTGATGGCCCAAGTGACGAGCATGAAGATGAGCATCAAGACCTTGTAAGAGGTAAACGGTTTTCAAAAGAAGAAGATAAGATTGTGGAAGAGGCTGTTTTAAGATACGTTGAGGAACATGCTTTAGGTGATGATGGTCTCGATATGGTTCTGCGTTGTAGGTCCCATCCTGAAGTCAAAAACCACCCAGAGTTGAAAACCTGTTGGAAGGACATTGGGGCAGCCCTACCATGGAGACCCTTTAAAAGCGTGTATTATAGAGCCCATATTTTGTTCGAACGTGCTGAGAAACGAAAATGGACCCTAGAAGAGTATGAAGAGGTAAGAAAGTTCCATAAAGATAAGGGAGCTGATTGGAGAACTTTGGGTGATAAGCTTGGCAAACATAGAATTCATGTCAAGGATGCATGGCGCAGAATAAAACTGCCAAACATGAAGAAAGGACAGTGGTCCCAAGAGGAGTACGAGAATTTATTTGATTTAGTGAACAAGGATCTGCGAATGAAGGTTTTTGAAGAAAAGAAAACAAAGCATGGCATGCTTCGAGATAATATTTGCTGGGAAGCAATCAGTGAAACATTGGGCACAAGAACCAATGCTGTTTGCAGCTTGAAGTGGTATAATCAATTAACATCACCGTTGGTAGGCCAAAAGCTGTGGTCTGATATTGATGACTATCGGCTGCTTGATGCTCTCAATAGCTTGGATGCTTGTTGTATTGAAGATGTTGAATGGGATGATCTGCTTGAGCATAGGCCTGGAGATGTTTGCCAAAAAAGATGGTATCAAATGGTCAAACATATTGGTCAACATGCGCTTAAGTCCTTTCCTGAGCAAGTGGAAGTTTTATCTAAACGATATCTTGCCGATTTAATTGAAGCCAGAGAAATCTATGCTAATAAACCTGCAGTTGATTGAGGTTTCTTGTAGCAACCGGCTGTTGTACGTGAAGCAGGGGATGTTGGTTTAAACTAGTATTGCAAGAATGGTATATCTGTCATCAGAATGCCTTGTTTTCTGTTTTGTTTTTGCTGAATCTTTACCTTACCCTTTTTGTATCCAAGGTTTTGAGAATTTTTTTCTGTATTGTTGTAGAACTATGATGGTACTTGCATCAATTTACAAAGATGGATCAGGATTGAAGCTGTTGGCTTGTTACACTACTGCTTTTGGGAAGAAATGCAAATCTGCTCAAGTTTAGGAGTCTGGCAGGCAACTAAAAGACATGATTATGTACTTGCGGATCACCTAATTATGAACTCAATTGGGAGAAAGGACGACTCATATCATAGGTACATCCATAAGAGTATTGGCTTATTGCTATGATGCTTCCTGTACAATCTTGATCCATCTAAGTTAAGCCTCATATAATGCCATCAGGAGGCCTTTGCCACACTAACATGTTCAACCTACAAACTCTATCAAAAGAAACAAATCGTTCAGAATGGGGTTGCCTTTACATTTTTTTATCAAATGCACGGTTGTGCTACTGTAAATTGAACTCATAACCTCTTACATATTAAAGAGAGACTAATGTCACTAGACCAAACGACACTAGAGACGGTTATATATTATTCGTCGCTTTTCTAATTTGATAATTTTCTTCTCAAACACGCTCAATCATTTACAACTTAACTCTAGAAAGTATCAGCCAATCCCTATAAAGGTCATGTAATGACCCGACCTTTTATTCAATTTTTTCCCTTATTTTTGTTTTTGTTAATTCTTTTTGTTATTATTTGGTTTGGGTGAGGCTGCTGTGATTTATTATTTTGTTAGAGTTTTATTAGTTAAAATTTTATTCTTATGGGATTCTTTTTCCTTTTGACTTTGGGAATTTTAATGGGGAATTTAAACGTTATTTTATTTTGTTTAGGGTTTTGTTAAGAGTTTAAAAGTGAAATTAACTAAACTTGATAAGGTAGTCATGCGTAGTTTGTTTTGCTTTAAACGTGAGTTGAGAGAGAGAGAAACAAAATCTTTGTTCTTTTCCCATCAAAACTGCTGGAGAGGTTTCTTTGGTTAGCTACAATCTTCGAATCACAAGTTAAGCCTCAATTTCTCGAAGATCTCTTCGAGTAGTATAATATTCATATATTAGACGTATTTTTTTGGACAAGAATTGAGTAAGAAAACCTACAAATAGACTCTAAACCCCTATCTTCTTTCGGTATTGTATGTTTTTTTTTCTTTTGGGTTATTCATACCAATCGTTTGATTTTGTTCTTCCTTAATTCACATTTGGTAAGAAGACACAAACTACGAAAGAGGATTTGCGGGCGTGGAACAAAGACAAAGCTAGACTTATTCAGGTGGTTGTGTTGGATCGTTTGGCAATGACGTCAGCAAATTTGAGTCTGCCTCGACCGTTGGATGCTGACGTGATACACCTTTCTTCAGTCTTTCAGTTAATAAGAACCCTAGTTTATAGGATTCATTCAGTTAGTCTTTGTTTCCGATTAGACCTGTTCTTAAGCCTAGTTTTAAGCAAGAATTCATGTTCTTCAGGATGTTGAAGACGTGAGCTAGTTTGTAGCTTAGTTTGTTTACTGTTTCGGCTATTTAAAGGGCTGTGTTCCATTGATTCAAATACAGCTTTTCGATATTCAAGCAACTACTGTGTGTGAGCTTTTATACTTTTCAATATCTGGTATCAGAGCTCCGAAAGGGGCCTGATAGTGTGAGAGCGTGAGATCACAAAGAGTGCGTGAAAGTGTGAAAAGCTGTGAGAGTGTGAAAAGAAGAATGTCAACCTCAGAGAAGTTTGTGCAGCCGTCCATTCCAAGATTTGATGGCCACTATGATTACTGGTCAATGACGATGGAGAATTTCCTCAGGAGCAAGGAAATGTGGAACTTGGTGGACGAAGGGATTCCAGCATTGGCAATTGGAAATGCACAAGCAAGTGAAGCACAGAGAAAGGGTGTGGAGGAGGCCAGACTCAAGGATCTGAAAGTGAAGAACTTTCTGTTTCAAGCCATCGACAGAGAAATATTGGAAACGATTCTCGATAAGAGAACATCGAAGGCTATATGGGACTCAATGAAACAGAAATATCAAGGAACCACGAAGGTGAGAAGAGCACAGCTTCAAACCCTGAGAAAGGAATTTGAACTTCTGTCCATGAAGGAAGGAGAGAAAGTAGACAGCTTCTTGGGAAGAACCTTAACTGTGGTCAATAAAATGAAGACAAATGGTGAGGTGATGGAGCAAAGCACAGTAGTCAGTAAGATTCTTAGATCATTGACCTCTAAATTCAATTATGTTGTTTGTTCAATAGAGGAGTCAAATGATTTAAGTGTCTTGAGCATTGATGAATTGCATGGAAGTTTACTTGTTCATGAACAAAGAATGCAAGGACAGCAGGAAGAGGAACAGGTGTTGAAAGTGACCTATGATGAGAGGTCAGGCAGAGGAAGAGGGAGAAGCATGAATAGAGGAGGACGAGGTAGAGGAAGAGGCAGACAGACCTTCAACAAGGCCATGGTTAAGTGCTTCAAGTGTCACAGATTTGGGCATTTCCAATATGAGTGTCCAGATTGGGAGAAAAAGGCCAACTATGTTGAGTTGGATAAGGAAGAGGAACTTCTGCTGATGTCCTATATTGAGATAAATGATTCAAAGAGAGAAGTGGTATGGTTTTTGGACTCCGGCTGCTCTAACCACATGACAGGAAACAAACAGTGGTTTGTGGAGCTGGATGAACAGTTCAGTCACTCGGTGAAACTTGGAAATAATCTCAGGATGCCAGTGAAAGGAAAGGGCAGTGTTAGGTTTGAAGTGGAAGGTATAACTCAGATAATATCAGAAGTTTACTACATTCCAGAATTGAAAAACAATTTGTTGAGCATTGGTCAGCTGCAAGAGAAAGGTTTGGCAGTTTTGATACAAAATGGTGAATGTAGAGTCTATCATCCTAGAAGAGGGCTGATTATACACACACAGATGACATCAAACAGAATGTTTGCAGTCTTGGTTAACATGGAGTTGCATACATCATCTGCATGTTTGAGTATGAGTAGTGATGACATTGGAGAACTGTGGCACAAGAGGTATGGTCACTTAAGTATCACAAACCTAAAGCTACTGCAACAGAAGGAACTTGTTCGTGGCTTTCCTAAGTTCCAAATGCCAACCAGCATATGTACAAGCTGCATGAAAGGGAAACAGCATCGGGAGGTCATTCCAAAGAGAAGCAAATGGAGAGCAACACAACAGCTGCAGCTCATACACTCAGACATTTGCGGACCTATTACACCAAAGTCACATGAAAACAAAAGGTATTTGTTAACTTTCATTGATGACTTAAGTCGCAAACTTTGGGTGTATTTTTTGAATGAGAAAAGTGAAGCCTTTACAACTTTCAAAAGTTTCAAAAACTCTATGGAGAAGGAATCAGGCCTAGCTATCTGTGGATTAAGAACAGACAGAGGAGGGGAATTTACATCTAAAGAGTTCACTGAGTACTGCAGAAGTGAAGGAATTAAGAGGCAGTTGACAACAGCCTACACCCCTCAACAGAATGGGGTTGCAGAACGTAAGAATCGTACAATTCTTAACATGGTTCGATGTTTGTTAGAAGAAAAAGGAATGCCTGCTCAGTTTTGGCCTGAAGCTGTGAAGTGGACATGTCATATCCTCAACCGAAGTCCAACCTCAGCTGTGAAGAACAAAACACCAGAAGAATGCTGGAATGGAGTCAAACCTGGTGTTGATCACTTTCGAGTGTTTGGATGCATAGGGAATGTGCACGTACCAAGTGCAAAGAGATTGAAACTGGACGTAAGAAGTCAGAAGTGTGTATTTGTAGGGTACAGTGAAGAGTCCAAAGGTTACAAAATGGTTGATCCAGCAACAAAGAAGGTGATAATCAGTAGAGACGTGGTGTTTGAGGAAGAGAAAAGCTGGGATTGGAAAAGGACAGAAGAAGAAGTCAAGAATGACATTCTGGATTGGGGAGAAGTTGATGAAGATACTTATGCCACAAGTGATGAGGAAAGTGAGAATGAAGATGCACAAGAAGGAGGATCTGATGACAGTAGCATATCTGGTGATGTCATAACACCAACACTACCTGTCACACGAGCTGCTGCAACAACAAGAAGAATCACTCGAGCTCCTTCCTATCTTCAAGATTATACAAGTGGAGAAGGACTTTCAGAAGAAGAAGAGGAGGTACAAAATTTGGTTTTGTTTATGGCTTCTGATGATCCTGTCTTCTATGAAGAAGCCGTAAAAATGAAAAGATGGAGGGATGCAATGGACATAGAAATTGGTGCTATCTTGAAGAATGAAACTTGAGAACTTGTTGATGCACCAAAAGAAGCTAAAGTAATTGGAGTAAAGTGGGTTTACAGAACCAAATTGAATGAGAATGGTGATATAGATAAGTGCAAGGCTCGACTTGTTGCCAAGGGTTATGCGCAAGAGAAGGGAGTGGATTATAATGAAGTGTTTGCTCCAGTTGCCAGATGGGATACAATCCGTACAGTGATAGCTTTGGCAGCAAGAAATGGATGAACACTTTTTCAACTTGATGTCAAGAGTGCCTTTCTTCATGGTGAGCTGGATGAAGATGTTTATATCTTACAACCTCCTAGGTATGTGGTTAGAGGAGAGGAGAAGAAAGTCTACAAATTAAAGAAGGCACTGTATGGCTTAAAGCAGACACCAAGAGCCTGGTTTAGTAGGATTGAAAGCTATTTTATCAAGGAAGGATTTGAGAAAAGCAGCTATGAACACACATTGTTTATAAAAAGGGAAGGAAAGAACAAGATTCTAATTATAAGTCTCCATGTTGATGATCTCATTTTCACTAGTAATGACTCAGTTATGATGAATGAGTTCAAAGAATCCATGAAGGGGAGTTTGAGATGACTGACCTTGGTAAGATGAAGTACTTTCTGGGAGTCGAAGTACGGCAAAATTCTAATGGCATTCATATTAGTCAGAAGAAGTATGTTGAAGAGATTCTGAAAAGGTTTGGTTTGGAAAATTGCAATGGAGTTAAGAATCCCATGGTTTCAGGGAATAGGCTGACAAGACAAGAAGATGGCAAGAAGGTGGATGCAACACTGTTCAAACAGATGGTGGGAAGTTTGATGTACATGACGGTCACAAGACCTGACTTGGCTTACAGTGTGTGTCTGATAAGTCGATTCATGGCAAATCCTATGGAGTCTCACATGTTGGCAGCCAAAAGAATCTTCAGATACATCAAGGCTACTACTGAGTTTGGGGTACTTTACAGAAGGGGATGTGAAGATGAAATGTTAGCTTATACAGACAGTGACTATGCAGGAGACCTGGATGATCGAAAAAGTATTTCTGGTTATGTTTTCATGCTAGGAGGAGGAGCAGTGGCCTGGTCATCAAAGAAGCAGCCAGTAGTGACACTTTCAACCATTGAAGCTGAGTTTGTGGCAGCTGCTTCTTGTGTGTGTCAGTGCATCTGGCTGCAGCAAATACTCAAACAGATTGGAGGTACTCAAAGTGAGTGTGTTAAAGTACTGTGTGATAACTCTTCTGCAATAAAGCTTGCCAAAAATCCTGTTTTCCATGGTAGAAGCAAGCATATCGATGTAAGATTTCATTTCCTGAGAAACCTCACCAGAGATGGAGCTGTTGACATGATACACTGTGGTACAAGAGAGCAATTGGCTGATATTATGACCAAGCCTATGAGGTTAGAGTTGTTTGAAAGTTTCAGGGAAGCACTCGGGGTAAGATCAGCTGAGGAATAAACTGAGATGCTGCAGGCATGTTCAGTTTAGAGGAGCGAATGTTGGATCGTTTGGCAATGACGTCAGCAAATTTGAGTCTGCCTCGACCGTTGGATGCTGACGTGATACACCTTTCTTCAGTCTTTCAGTTAATAAGAACCCTAGTTTATAGGATTCATTCAGTTAGTCTTTGTTTCCGATTAGACCTGTTCTTAAGCCTAGTTTTAAGCAAGAATTCATGTTCTTCAGGATGTTGAAGACGTGAGCTAGTTTGTAGCTTAGTTTGTTTACTGTTTCGGCTATTTAAAAGGCTGTGTTCCATTGATTCAAATACAGCTTTTCGATATTCAAGCAACTACTGTGTGTGAGCTTTTATACTTTTCAATAGGTTGAGTAGGGAATTTTATGTTCCAATGATTGAAGTATTCATTATTTTTCTGTAATCATTTTGAGGTCTGGATTAAAGGTATGTGATGCCTGAATTTAGTTATATATATACATATAGCCTATGCACATAACCATGTATGTGTGTTTGTACTTCATACGGATCAATGCATGATGATAATTGTTTATTTCTCTTAACTCTTTGAAGCCCATAGTTGATGTTCGTGTAACCTTAGTGCTTTTCCTGTTTGTGTTTGACTTCAAATCCTTTTTAGCTCGTTGACAAAACTTCAGAGATTAACATGCTTAGTACCTATATAAAAACACTATAATCTATATACATATGTGTGCGTGTATATATATATATAATTCCTATATATATATATAATTCCAACTGTGTCCTTTACTAACATATATATATAAATCTAGTTTAGTATATATATTCTTAGTCCAAATCAGTTGTTTGATATGCTGCTCCCCTTTTACCACGTCTATATTTATTTACATGTTCTACGATCATTTTTTCCACTCGTGTTTTTTTTTCTTTTGGTTGGGATAGTGTTGGTTGTTACTATGGATCAAAATAAGAATGTAATGGATCTTGAATTGTGCCATAAGGTAATGTACTGTGATTTGTGATGCGTTCTGTGACATGTTTGAGTTTGTATTTATTTCCTTTTCTTTTCTATTCGTGTGTTCTGATGTCGTGGGATCATGGTGAGCATACTGGAGAGTGGTTAGTGATCGTAGTTGTTGGCAGGATGAGGGATATACGTTTGTGTAGTTGAGCTCACACCTCGTAGGGATCAGTATTCAGGTGAGTCTGGGTGTATAGGAGATTGGGATACCGACAAGATAAATGGTCGGTATTTCTAGAAAATTGGATGATTTGGACCTGGAGATCAAGGAGAGAGCAAGAGGACTAACAAACGGGTGAGCGTTATGGGAAGAGTAATGAGAAAGGTGTAGGTGTCTATGTAATGGGGTAGGGATTACAAATAGTGACTTTGTGACATATGCTTAAATTTGTATTTCGTAATGATTGTAGGAACATGAATATGTGAGGGATTTTCCCCTACTGAGCGGTGGTTGCTCACTCCTTTATATTTTCGTTCTTTTGTAGATGATGAGGTTTTTTTTCTTTAATTGTGAGGGATATCGATGCATTGTTTATTATAAGGAGTTTCTCCTTTTCTAATAAAGTTATTATTTATAATATCGTAAACTTTTGAGTTACAAGACGTTCTATGCCATTTGTGTTGCATGCAGAATTCCATGATACATTTTCACCAACTCAACTTGATTATTTACTGTTTTCCACCAACTCCTTTTTTTATATCGCATCGTAATTAAAATAAAAAATACCATCATTCCCTCTCTCTCGAAGATCACACAATCCAAAATACATCATCATTCTCTTATAGGAGGGATTCTACTCATGTTACTCTCCATCCAAGAGTGATAGTTCTACTACCCGAACACCATTTTGTTGTAACCAAAAAAAGATCACACAATACATGCAAGGACGCATCTTTTTTTTTTTGCCTTCCTAATGTCTAAAGTCTAAACCTCTTAATCGCATATACACTTGGATAAAATCATAAAACTAAGGGGTGCCCCCACATCCTAACGAGTGTTACTTTTTTTTTCTAGTATTACTTATCAAGAAAGGTAAAAATAAAATAAAAAAAGTTTTCAATCTTATTCATGCTGGAACCAATCAACTACACAAGCAAGGCATTTTAGATGATTCGGCAACGAGTGAATGAGAAGTCGACTGTCGTCTTTAGTTTAAAACACCAAAACAATATCGGTTTGGTTTGGTTTGGTTTGATTTGTGACAATGGGGGGACACCGCTGTCCTAGGATGAGAAAGACATCCCCTCGAAGGTTTGTTCTTTGTTCTTGTGGCTGCATTCCTGTATTGGGTAGTTTTGATTTTGCTCTCTTCTTTCCATTTGGCTTGAGCAAATTCTATTTACTACTCTGAACCCTTGACAATTATGATTGACTACAAGATTATTTCCTCCGTGATGTTATAAATGTAAAGTGCTTACATGACTCAAATGAAGTCCCCCTTTTCTTTGAGAAGAGGATTACGCTGAATGCCTAATTAACTGACACTTTTTTGACACTCGTTGGAGTTGGCATCAAATGTCAATATGACATGCTACAGTTATAAGGTAGAAAAACTCATAACATGAATTTTATGAGAACCCAAATGACAGATGATGTTACATGATCATAAAATTGAGTGACAAATTACAAAGTGGGGGCTTCAATGGGTTAGCTAACTCCTTAAATGAGCCCTAGTAAAGGAATGAAGATTTACATATAACTCACTAAGACAAGATTCAAGTTTCAGTAGCATAAAAGCACGCACTTGAGCACACCAAGTATCCTACAGAATGCCACCCAGAAACATGCAACTATAAAATTTACATGCTCAAGCCAAGAATATTCTGCACAATGTAGGGTACTCTTGAGGTGCCAAAGAACTACAATGGAGTTAGCAACCAGTAACAAACTGGTAGAGGGGTCTTGTTACCAGAACTATTTATTTATGTGGAGACTAGAGACGTTGCATTTACGGGTATAAGAATATTAGCAGCACTTACAGGTTGTAATATGTCCTCAAAATCCACATTAAACAATAACCCTGCCAAAGAAGCTGGATTTTAAAAATCTTTCCAAGAGGTGCAATAGATTAACTATATAGGAGCAATGTCTATCATTACCGTTTAATCATTGGTAATTAGTTGTGACCTCCAAGTGCTTATTGCGTGGCGTCCCCCTTTTCTTCTTCTTCTTCGTCTCAAATGTAGGCACATCTGGATTACAATTTACAACCATTCATGATATCACGATACTCGGATACACAGGAAGTTCAAAAGGTTGATTTTAACATTGCCATCATTGACCCAAATAAAAATATAAAAAAGCAAGTAGCTACTCAGTTATTTGAATTCAAGCTATAAAATGCTCATAATCTATAATAGAAGGGCATACCGATAACCATAAAGGGGCACTATGCTTAAATGGGCTCTTAACGGGGGTAAGGGTTCATATATGCAGGAAGCCTAGGATGGAATTTCAGGTTTGCATGGTCTGATTTAGGATTTCAAGTTGGAAAATAGAATACCAAATAGTTTGCTTAATCTTCTTGAACAAGACTGCAATAGAGACAATAGAACTCCTTTTATTTATTAAAATTTGTTAAAGACCCTAAAAAAGTTCACTTGGATTAATAAGTTTCTGTAGTGTCCAAATTGTCCACACCAAAGTTTAAGAAATACCATGTTACTCAACACCCAAAATCATGGGCATGCACTCATCAGGAGGAGCTGCCTTTACTGGCTGTCCCCAGTTCTAGATTTCTTAGGTACTCTAAAAGGTTTATATGGTTATTAAATGAAGGTTAGGGTAAGTACTATTAGAGTTAGAGCTGCCGCTCAATAATGTTTTTATTGTTGTAGTGTGTTTTGGGGATTCCTGAGATAGGTTAGCGCAACAAAATAATGAGTGAACCTTCAACTTCCCAACTTGTCCTTCCTTTCTTAATACTTATAAACTGAAAGATCCTAATGAATGATATTAACAATTTGATTTAGAAGCTGATAGAAAAAACACACTACCAGATACAAATAGTCTCTGGAAGAATACAGTGCAAAATATTCAAAAGTAACAAAAAAAAATATGAAGGTGTACCTCCTTCAGAATAAATCGAGTTGTAGTGCACCTCAGCCCAAAAGCTAAGACAAATTACTGCACAATATAGACTGGAAGATTAAAATTCAGTCTAAATACGTATTACAGATGTTATCAGCATAACTTTTGAGATTTAAAACAAATGGATGAAAATTGCTCAATTCACCATGTACTTATTTCTAAACAAAAGCATTGAAACTGATAAGCCCACATTAACGAACCCAGTAAGGTATGTGATAGAGTCCAAAGATGTTACTCTACATCTAAGACGTTCCTAAGAAACATGTTCAAGCATCAAGCAATATCAAATGCCCAACACAAATGAGGGAAAAAACACCTCTGTAGGACAACGAAAATTAGTGTAATTAAACATATAATGGGACAAGATCTCTAATATAGAACTCTAGAAAAGAAAAATCCTTAAATGAAAATCTTTTTTTCCCTTAAATCAACTGGTGGTCTAATTGCTAGATATTCTGTCAGAGTTGGGCTTCATATCTGACTGGAGAATTGTGATGTATTTTGATCAGTAGTAGCTGCTCTGCTGGCCTGATCCACTTGGTCTTTTACCAGACTACACAGATTTTGGGTTCAGAATTGAATTGGGTTGGTTTCTTGAAGACAATCCGAAACATGGAAATGCTTTGGTTTTCTATTATTAAAAAAAACTGAAATATATGGTAGGGCACAAAATCTAAAACCAAAGCTATGTTGGAACATGAAATTTTTCAGGCAGCCCAATGCCCCTCATATTCATCAGGGAAAAAATGTCAGAGCGGTACAACCAGCCTTATATACTGCAAAATTAGTTTTATTCCAGTCAATTTGCAAGAACTTTTTAACTTTCTTCTGTATTAACATCAGCAGGCTTTATTTATGTGGACCTTAAAGACAGTCCAGTGGACTCAGCACTGAGGAAAAGTACCTCGTTTCGACCTTTCAGCATTAGGAAGAATCTCAATGTAACAGGTGTCCTTGAAAGATGTTATGACAAAAAATTTAACTCCATACTGCAATAAACCATTAACATCTGTTATGAAGCACACTGCATGTAACGAGTGAGTTAAACTAAGTGATCACATAGTAGTGTGAGCTTCTTTGACAGTTGAACATAGAAAATATACCACTTCATGTGCCCTAATTGCAAAATCATGTAATCGGTATCAGATCAAGTCCAATAGCATGTTATAATCTCACATGCAGTTTTGCTCATATAATGAGCCACAAACTAACCCCAATTTTTTTTCTAGTTGAAGCTCATAAAGTTGAGAATTGAAATGCCTAAACTGCCTCTACTCATCTTTCAAGTTGAAACTCAGAAAGTTGAGGATTGCAGCCTTTGAGAAAAACTTGACAACTAAAAATGTGATCCCAACGACATTTTTTCCCCTTGTGCTGACCATGCAACACCAAACTCACTTTCATATATATATATATATATATAATAGTAATAATTAAATCAATAAGATATATCTGAGGCCTAACCGACCTCCATATGCTACTCACAATTTCACCAATCACAGTGGTACAGACCGCTGGGAGAAAATCATTTTCTTGGCTACTCTAGTCAAAAGCAGTAGTAAAATTCAAGTGGCAAAGATAATTGTGAAGTTGAAGAATAGAGACAGAGATTCAGGTATATCATGAAACCAAAAAGCAACCATATTCTACCTAAGTCTGGACAAAAGTGAAGTTGCAAAAGCATACCAAGTCTGCAGCAGCCTGTAAAGTAACATGATCACCCCACTCACCACTCCTATTGTTAAACATGAATATTAAAGCAATGTCAATTTCACCAAAAGAGCAGATGCTGAAATATGCAAAAAATTGGATGAATACCTGGACATCTTCTCCAAATAGTCATCATAAGCCATGGGAACATATCCTTCATATACCTCTGGGTATGACTTGAGCTGAGTATTCAAGATATGCACAAATGAGCAACAAATCACAAGTCCACATATATGTAATACCAGTTAACACCAAAGTCATAGTTACATGCCAGATTGCCAACTATGCCAAACAAAATAAAGAAAAAGGTGGCAAACCTGATTTACAATTTGTTGTCTCACAAATTCGTGGTGTTCAGGAGATCGATAAAATTGGTCAGCTAGAGCGCGGAACTGGATTACAATGTTAGTCAGACAACTTGCATAAATATACAATATAACATGTAAACAGCTTCCCCAGATGCAGGGTGGTCAGTGGCTGAACCATATGCAATAGTCCTCTTCTAACTACATGAATGTTCTTTGCTCAACTACATAATCCCGTATTGTTCATTCGATTGTGTGCATGTTTGGTAAAACAGATATGCTTGAATCTTAATGTAACTGGTTCTTTAGGTTCAGAAATTGCAGCAATGCATGTGACTCATATACAATAACAGCACACAACAGCAGATGTCCAAAGTGTCACATTATTTACAACAGCAGATGTCCAAAGTCTAATAGGCCATAGGAAGAGTCCATACATGTCTTATTTGAAATTCATAAGTAAAAGAAGTTAACCTGACAGTTCCCATCACCTTGGACTTTATTTTCGACCAACCCATATAACTGCAACCTACAGAAGCAAACCATTTCTGGTATCAAATTCAAACTTATATATCACCGCCACATCCTCAGTTACTATTGCATAACCTTCTATTAGGACAGTAATAATGTTTGTTTAAATAATGCTGCCTCCAGTGCTATCGATATGTGAGATGACTGACATCAAATACAAGGACAAATAGGAAACAGCAGACAAGAACTTTGGTTTAAGATGTCATAGGTTTATTTAAAGGGTTCCTATGAAAAATCTCTCTAACAAGATTGAGATTTAGGTCCCAAGTCTGCTTGTATGACTGCGACTTCAATTTGCATTATAAGTTTGATGGAATTATTCCTCCAATAAGATTTTAAATCAAAATGTTGCCAACAAACACAGAAATAGAAGTCTTATATGTGGCAGCAGAAAATTAGTAGATCCGCTTTATACAAACACATAGTTAGACTTGAGGTCTAAAGGTTGCCAACTCTTAGAAATAAAATTTTTATGTGGCAGCAGAAAATTAGTAGAGAGATCTGCCTATAAACAACAATAAACACTCTGCCAAGCATTCTACAGAGAGAAAAACATCAACACCTGTCCAGAAGCCTTTGGTGATCTAAAGTTGCTTGATCTACTGAGGGTATATCACCATTGATTTTAGGAACATGCTGCACAAAACCAGCAACAAACATAAAGGGATGAACTACAGTATAAGTAACATTTCAAGAAGCCAAAGGTTAAGTATAAGACCCAAACCACCACTTACTATGTCTAATTGCCTGTTTCATATATAGACCATATAAGGAAAATGTAGTATCACATTAGCAACATGTGCCATGGAGAGTATGTTAGCAATCGAAAAAATTGCAACAAAATTTATGAGTTACACTGCAGCAGTATCTGAAGTCTTCAACTAAAGTCTACATGCACAAATTTCGTAACAAGAAATCATAAAGGTTCTTCATATGACACAAATTTCGTAACAAGAAATCATAAAGGTTCTTCATATGACATAAGGTCCAGACAATTAGCATCACAACTTTCATATATACCAGAAAAGCATAAATGGTCCACCAAAGATAATCGAGGGAGAGAAATATTAAAATTTTTTGAGCTGATATTAAGTCTTGACCATCACCAATAATGGTGTACTTACAGGAACAGGAACCATCTGGTTCAACCTCTCTCCATCAAAAGTATATTCATTTGCCAGCTCCAGGGAATATGACCAATCGTCTCCATAGTATGACTTCTCATCCGGGCTAGAACATGAACTAGAAGGCCCAATTTCATCTGCCTCTGCCTGAACAATCTCATGTCCTACAAATTGCATACGAACTATACATTATAACCTAGCATTTACCAGACCATACAATGATTCCAAAACTCTTCGACTTAGAATTTACCAGAGCTGTAATTTTCAATAGACTGCTGCGACCAATCTTGTGGGAAGCCAGTTGCTTGCAAATGCTCAACTTGCTCAGGTGAAGATCGAGGCTCTTCCTCTATATCAAGTAATGATAGCTCCTCTTGAAGAGCATGAGCAATTAGTTCATCATTTTCCACATTTGTACAATCCATATCATACACATCTTCCTTGAAATACTGCCCCGGATAATAATTCGTGCAATCTTGGTTAACTGAGCCAGTGTACCCACAATTCGAATACGGATCACTTTCAAAGAGCTGGAGACCCCAGCGAACAACATCCGGGTCTTGCTCGTATGTAAGCATTGCTAAACAACACAACGTCAATGCATTAGTTTCAACCTGCAACTACCTGAACCAATCAAAACAACATCACCCCCCCCAAAAAAAATACCAAAAATGTGTGATTTCTCGCTGCAAAAATAAATATGCTCACTCAAAAATAAAAATGGGAACTTTATTGTTCTGGGTTAACCAACCAGACAAACAGAGCCACTAATCTGATCCAAACAAATAGACAAAACCCACTAATCTAGAGAAAAACCCAAAAGGGCAAGGGAATGCAGATAGAGGCAGATGTTTCACCTTGAGTGTTGAGGCCCAGATCAAGGAAAGCTTGGAGCTTTGAGTTTTAATTAGACTGAAAAGGGAGAATAACAATTGGGTATTTAGTTATGGAAGAAGAATACTTGGAATTATGTACTAGTTGGGATGTACAGGTGATAGCTGGGCGGGATCGAGACGCCACAGAAGAGAGAGAGAAGGGTAGATAGGCAACAGTGAAAAGGAATATAAAGGGGAGAGTGAGATTTCGTTAATTAATTAAGAAAAGATTATACCTTTTTTTTTAGATGAGAACGATAATCATTGCAAATAATACAATCCGTTTTTATGGATTACTCACAAACTCAATTATGTGAAACTACCTGAAGTCTAAGCCAGAACTTGTAGGCGTCTGCCAACTTATTAGATTTAAATTGGAATCATTTTACGCATAAGGGATCTCTCCAGACTTTGACACTGAATCACTAGAGCCAGCAGCAATAGCAGCTCCCTCTACAGCTTTTATCACCACCTTAGACTGATCCACCATCACAGAAGAGCAACCAGAACTCTCTCCCAACTCAAGAACACGTCGAGCTCCAAAGCTACACTTCTCTACTTTCTTAAGACCCTTAGGGTTCACTAGCTTCCCTGGTTGCACCTCCATTATTTTCTTCTTGGAACCATAAGGCCTTCCATAATTCTTCTTCTTCTTAGCCGGCGAGACTTGAATCATACCGTCTTTACGAGCTATATATATATACAACAAGAACTCCTTTTAAACATCTTTCAAGTATCCCAAAATTTAATCAAAATTATCCAGAAATACTTGAGGCATGCACATTATTTAAAACCAAAGTTCACTCACATTATACGGCCATGTCTGTCGTCGATCAGTAGACTCCTGAGCACGAGTTTGCTCACGTCCTGTGTTCAAGGAGATGCATGGTAAGCGTTTCCACTACCTATTGACGAAGTCATGGGTTCAAGTTGTTGGATCCAGAAGTAAAAAGCCCATTTATAGAAAGGTAAGTGGACCGATGCCTGCGGTCAAGAAGGTCAGAGGACGCTTGAAAAGTCAAAAGCGCTCGCAAGGAGCACAGTAACAAAGTACGCTCGCGAAGCGGGGCGTGTGTTAACAGAATACGTTCGCGGTTGGAAAAGCGTTCGCGAGGGTATTATAAGAAATTAGACACGTGGTTACAGGAGGTTAAGTTACCACTAGAATGGTTTTGGGCTTACATGATTGGGCTTTAAGAATTAGTCTTGCACTACAAGAAGGATTATTTGAGGCCATACCTTGATTCGCAAGGAAACATCTACCCTAGTATTCACTATATAAAGGGTTGAGGTGCAAGAGAAAAAAACACAACGACATCTATCAACAAACAGACAACAACTTCGCCACGCGAAAGTCTTCAAAGCCTCTCCGGAGCAACCAAGCCTGATCCGTCAGCAACCGTAGCCTGATCCGTCAAGCTGCACAAGGGACTTAATCCGTTAAGTCTGACAGGTTTCAATCCGTTGAAATCTCTCTACTCCCCTGTTCGATCCGTTGAGCAGTGCTTACTCCCACAAACAGTTCTGGAGAACCCGTTCGCCAGTCCATATCTTGCATATCTTGATACCCGCTGCTTAGTGTTCTTGCATACTAAGTAAGATTCGGCCATCCACAAGGGGTGGAGAAAAATCCTAGAGGGACTTTTCCCTTGTAGGTCTGAGAAGAGAACCCAGCACAGAGGAAGAAGATCGGCGTCTGTCACGGTCGCTGTGAGAAGAAGTCAGAAGAGGGAAGCAGACAGCATCCAGCTTCAAGGTTGTACCTAACCCAAAGGTACTGGCACGCCTAGCACAAACTTACAAGCCGGTTGTTTGAGGAACTGCAAATTCTAGACCAAACATCTGGCACGCCCAGTGGGACCGTGTCAAGATTACAGGCTTCAGCGAATACCGAAAGGAATATCCTTCGTGTTCCAAACCAGAACACATAACCGCAAGGCCACATAACTCGGCTCATTGTAGGAAACTATCCACAGAACAAGCCATTAGCAAGTTTGGTGTCATGGCTAACGAAGGTCAGTCACAGAACCTTATTGAGCACGTTGGAGCATTGAGCTCATCATTGGATAACCTGACTAAAGGTTTCCAGGAGGTCCGCGAGCGAGCCCGGCAACAGGACAAAAAGGCCGAGGTTCAAGACCTGAGATATACTGACCTAGCAACTAAGATGAACGAGAATCAGCAAGCGCTGAATAAGAGGATGGATATGTTCATGGAGGCTTTAAATGCCATAAGAACTGAACAACTTATCCGCCAACAGCCTCTAGAAGAAGAGTTGCTAGAAGAGGTTGATCACCAGGTGGATAGAAGAACCGTGCACCGAGAGGGATTTGGCCCACTTCGTTTGGGTGATGAACAATTAGCGGTGCACAATAATCAGAACCCTGGAGGGGTTAGAGGACGACAGAGGGCTCCAAGGCAACAACCACGTCGTTCGCCAACACCGAATCAAAGGAGACCTCAGCTGGACTGGGATGCGGTCCAGAATATGATACAGGAGGCAATAAGGGCAACTCCCGTCGTTGCTGTGAACACTGCATACGCACATCCGTATCCAGAATGGATGGCGGAGAGCCCATGGCCAGAACATTATCGACAGATAAGATTCACTTCGTTTTCAGGAGAAGGATCTGAAGACGCAACCACCCACATCGCAAGATTCACAGGCGAGTGTGGACCATATGGTGCGGACACTATTTTTAAGTTACGCACGTTTGGGGCCTCATTGTCAGGATCAGCACTGACATGGTATACCAAGTTGATACCAAGATCGGTCCCTGACTGGAACGTGATGGAAACCATGTTTAGAACCACATTTGGAACTGTGGAACCAGAGGTTGACTTGTCTTCTTTGACAGCCATGTATCAGCAACCTATGGAGTCATCTGTAGAGTTCCTCAAGAGGTTCAAGATTCAGCAGGCCAAGTGCAAAACTCCAATCCCGGAACCTGACTTGATCAAAATTGCAATTCGAGGGTTGGAGAAGAGGCAGAGAGCAAAACACCACGATGGAGTGTTCTCTAGCATGGCTGACCTAATGAACAGGGTTGGCAGTTACCAGTACTTCCTGAATGAGCTGAACGAAGACGCTAACAATTCCAGGAACAACTTGGCTCTCATCTCAGGAACGCTGAGGCCCAGAATGCCTCCAGCAAGGCACAAGACTGTGGGGGCAATATATTCCCATATGGATCCCTACTATTCGGCCCCACAAGCTATGCCTTATGTAGACCCATACATGATGGGCTATGAGGAAGAGGTCGCAGCAGTTGAGTTAGCAGGCAGACAGCCCATCAAGTCCCAAGTGTTGAAAATGTCTAAAGAGCCAGTAAAGATTTCGTTCGCCGCGTTTGCCAAACCGGAGTACGAGTCCTATACATATAATGCACACAAGGCACCGGAAATTTTGGAGGATTTGACGGCATTGGGGAAGGTAAGGAATGACTTTGGACCTCCCCCTACACAGGAACAGCTTAAAGGAAAGAAGTACTGCAGGTTCCATAATCTCTGGAACCATAACACATCGGAGTGCATTCGCTTGAAAGACACCATCCAGACTTGGATCAACGAGGGAAAGCTCGGAGCGAATGAAGAAAAGACTGCGGCTTGGGTGGACATTGATCCTTTCCCCACAATCAATATGGTTGACCTAGTGCCATATGAGGGGAAGAAGGAGAAGCCGCTACCAGCAAGACCAAAGTTCAAAGAGTACACTTACGACGCCAGTAGGGCTCATGTCATCCTGAACAAGCTAATTATGGCCAACGAGGTGGCCATCCCATGGGGAGTTTACCCCCCGGAAGAAGCCATAGCTGGTAAGATCTATTGTAAGTTTCATAACTTGTGGACTCACAAGACTTCTCAGTGCATGCAGCTCAAAGATCAGATACAACAGTGGATCGATGAGGGGTCAATCACCTTTTGTGATCCAGCGGTAGCAGATGTGGCTGTGGTCGATTTGGCTCGGGGTAACAGAAAACTGACGCTTGACCTGAACAATGTCGATGGAGAAACAGAAGTGGTCAAGCGGAAAGAGTCCAGAGCAGGTGCATCAGTAGTCATGTTGTGTGATAGGTGCAAAACTGAATGTGGCATTGCTAAAGAGCCACAACAGGAGCAGAAGAGTACTGTTACTACACCCCCTGAAGCGTATCAGCCACACAGTCCAAAGCAGATGAGAAGATCAGCAAGTCCTAGTCAGAGGGATTCCAACCTCTACCTGCGGTTACGCCAGGCGAGAATGGAGCAGAAGAAGCCAGTGGTCTACCCGCAGGACGTAGTAACTAAACCTTACATACCACCAGCTTCCCGGAATATCCTCAAAGACAACGTCTGGATGGTCCGAGAAAAAGGAAAGGTGGTAGAAGCTACGCCTACTCAGACTAGGAATGTGCAGCGAAGATATGGTAGAACCAAGAGGCTTTTGGAGGCTTTGGATAAGGGTCTAGTCAGCCCAGATCAAATCAGGGAGACTCCGGAGCAGTTAAGGCGGAAGCTGGATTTATTGTCAGCTAGACCTTTTTGTCCTATCAGGAACGTTCGCGAGACCTCTGAGACTTCTACCACCAAGCATAGCGGACAAAAGAGGGTCTCGCGAGAAGAGAATAGCGGCGAACGAAAGTCTGTATGGTCAAGGGTAGGCACTGACAAAAGTCAACATACGCGAGAATCAGTCTGGTCGCGGGTAGGTCAAAAGGGGATGGTTGAGATACCTACTTCCACCTGTACTAAGACTCCTGAGACGTTTCTGGCAAAAAGGGTTAGGATATCAGAAGGTCCTAAGAACAAAGACTTGAAGGAAACGTCGAAAACAAAATTCGAATGGAGACCAAAAGCAGTTCAGCGTCAGGATCAGGAGTCTCGAGACATAGATAAGGCTGAACCTATAATTGAGGTTGAGCAACAGAAACCTGTTCCAGAGGTTTCTCTGGTAAAACAGATGGCTGAAGCATTTGCCCGCGCAGAAGAAGAATCAGAAGTCGATACTCCTCGAGTCACAGAAGATGATATGGAGGAAGATGAAGAAGAAGCCGGGGGCATGGACGAAAGTTTGCCATGCAACGTGCTTTACGTGGAAAACGAGCATGGTGAGACGATCCCAGACCAATCTGAATCTGCTCAGGTTTACGTGACGACCAAAGCTGTGATACCCACTCCAGGGGCAAGCACTTATTGTAATATGGTGTATGTCTTGCCCTCTATGTACGCATTAGACGAGCCAATTTCGTCTGAAGTCTTCCTCAACACGTCAGGAGATGAGACTGGAGCGGAGTCATCTGTTCGCAGAGAAGAGCTTGCTGTAGAGAAGGATAAAGAAGACATGGACCCTGAGTTGAGAAGGAAATACGTTTTGTTCTCCAAGCCCACATTCGCCATGAAGCAACATTTGCGTCCATTGTACGTGTCTGCTGACATGATGGACAAAAGGGTCAGTAGGATATTGGTGGATACAGGGGCTGCTGTAAGTGTCCTTACCGTACAGACCATGAATTACCTTCAGGTTCCGAAGGAGAAAATTCTAGAAAGCAAGATGAAGGTAAAAAGTTTTGCTGGAAACATAGCTCAGACACTCGGTGTAGTGATACTAAAGATTAGGGTTGGTCCATCTGAGATGTATCAAACTTTCTTCGTAGCTGAGTGCACTGCTCCTTATACTATGATCCTGGGCAGAGATTGGCTTCATCAAGCCGGTTGTGTTCCATCATCACTCCATCAACAGCTCGCTATCTGGAACCCAGAGACTGATGAGTCTGAAATAATCAAGGCCGATCCTAGACCATTCTCAGTAGCAGCTTGCTTTGTTGATGCAAGTTATTACAGTGAAGACATGAGGCCTTTGAGAGTCAGTGGTATCACAAAGAAAGGACATCCGTATGGGGTGACCTCCACTGAGCTTACGCAATGGGGATTGGCGCAACTTCAAGCTGACGCCAGTAGACCAATCTCCATGGTTTTACCCCGAAACAATCAATGAAGCCACAACTCAGCAAGGAGGAGTTGGAAGCCTACGCTTCCCTGCACCAGAGATTATCTATTTTTAGGCAGGAGCAAGAGGCTTATCAACAGGTGGCAGCAGTAGAGTACGTTAATGATGATATTTTGGAATATGACGAGGAAGAGGAGGAGATTATCCAGGCAGCTCCGGCAGCTTTGGATGATACTCCACCTAAGGTCAAGGATCCAGTAGAGAAAGTCAACCTATGGACCCTAGAGGAACCAATAGAGGTTGGGATAAGTATGTATTTGGAGCCTGAACAAAAACAGAAGCTCATTGAGCTACTTCACGAGTACAAGGATTGCTTCGCAGAGAAATACGAAGACATGCCTGGGTTAGCACCAGAGTTAGTTTGTCACAAACTACCAATCATGGATGGTTACAGGCCAGTCAGGCAAGAACCTAGACGAATGCATGCCGATACAGCGGCTTCAGTTAAGGAAGAGGTGGAAAAGATGCTTAAGTCAGGAATTATTCGACCTGCAAAGTATGCCAAGTGGTTATCTAACATAGTACCAGTCAGGAAAAAGAATGGTAAGATGAGGGTGTGCGTGGATTACAGGAATTTAAATACTGCCACACCTAAGGACGTGTATCCTATGCCCATGGCAGACATGCTAGTAGACGCCGTGGCAGGGCATGAACTCTTGTCGTTCATGGATGGAACCGCAGGATATCACCAGATTCCTGTGGAGGAAGAAGACAAGCACAAGACGGCTTTCAGATGTCCAGGATTTACAGGAGCATTCGAGTACCAAGTCATGCCTTTTGGGCTTAAGAATGCTGGTGCCACATATCAAAGGGCGATGAACCTTATCTTCCATGACATATTAGGGAAGATATTAGAGGTTTATATTGACGATGTGGTAGTGAAGTCCAAGATTAAGGCAGATCACATAGAGGATTTGCGAAAGGTTTTCATAAGGATGCGAAAACATAAACTTAGGATGAACCCAGCTAAATGTGTCTTTGGGGTTCAGTCAGGCGATTTCTTAGGGTTTGTGGTTCATCAGCGTGGTATCGAGATTCCGGCGGACAAAGTCAAGTCGGTAATGGAAGCTCCAGCCCCAACTAACAAAAAGGGATTGCAGCAGTTACTAGGAAAGATTAACTTCTTACGCAGGTTCATCTCGAATTCGGCAGGAAAAATTCAACCCTTTACGTCTCTGTTAAAATTGAGGGCAGATGCAGAATTTCGTTGGGAAACAAGTCACCAGGAAGCGTTTGACAGGATAAAACAGTATCTTACTTCACCGCCAGTTCTAATGCCTCCACGGCCTGGACACCCTTTGAAGCTCTACATTTCAGCATGCGAAACCTCCATTGCTGCACTTTTAGCACAAGATGAACGCCAAGGTGATGATAAAGTGGTTGAGCATGCTGTGTATTACCTTAGCAGGACGTTGATAGATGCAGAAACCAGATATAGTGACATGGAACGGTTGTGCCTCGCTTTGTATTTCGCTGGTTGCAAATTACGCCATTATATGTTATCTTTCACAACGGTAGTGGTGGCACAGACGGACTTGGTGAAATACATGTTAACTAGACCCATTCTTAGGGGTCGAATTGGTAAATGGGTGTTAGCTTTGTCTGAGTTCTCACTACAATATACACCATTGAAGGCACAAACCGGACAGGCGGTTTCGGATTTCCTGCTTCATCATCCAGTAAAGCAAGACTTACAGTATAGAGAGTTAGACGTGGTGGCCATTCTTCTGCAGCCCTGGGAGCTATATTTCGATGGGAGCAGCACCGAGAATCTATCCGGCGCTGGGATTTCTCTGGTAAGTCCTTTGGGGGTTCGTCATGCGTATTCTTTCCAACTAGAGTGGAAATGCACCAACAATCAGGCTGAATACGAGGCACTCATAATCGGATTAGAAATGTTGCTCGCAATGGGGGCAACAGTGGTAAGTGTTTTCGGCGACTCTTTGTTGGTAATCAATCAGCTTAAGGGAGCATACAAGTGCGCAACCTTCACTTTGGTTCCATTTTGGGAAAGGGCTATAGAACTGCTGGAGCAATTCAGTGATGTCACTCGAGATTACATCCCAAGGGCACACAACTTTGCGGCGAATGAATTGGCACAAATTGCCACTGGCATAACTTTGGCTGATGGAGTCTGCGAGCGGATTTTGAAGGTGGAAAGGAGGACATTACCTTCTTTCATGGCTCGGAGGGTAGACGCGGATGAATGGTATGTCGCTACGATAGAGGCTATTGATACAGATTGGCGTCAACCACTTATTGATTATTTGGATAATCCATCTACTCCGGTGGATAGGCAAGTCAGATACTTTGCCACTAACTATGTGTTACGAGGTGGCGAACTCCTACGCAGAGGAGAGGATGGAGTTGATCTCAGGTGTATCTTTGGAAAGGAAGCTAAGCGAGTAATGAGAGAGGTACACTTAGGAGTGTGTGGTTCGCACCAGGCTGGACCAAAGTTGAGGTGGCTGATCCGTCGTTATGGTTACTTTTGGCCTTCGATCCTAAAAGATTGCATTGCCTTTGCTCGAGGATGTCAGGAGTGTCAAGCGCATGGACCAGTGCGGCATGTTCCAGATGTACCCATGCAACCCATTATTAAACCTTGGCCAGCAAGAGGGTGGGCGTTGGATTTTATAGGAATTATTCATCCAGCTTCGTCTCAGCAGCATAAGTTCATCCTGTTGGCAACCGATTATTTTACAAAATGGGTGGAGGCTGTACCCTTGAAGGATGCATCTGCTCGTACAGTTTGCAGCTTCATCTTCAGCAACATCATTAGCAGGTATGGTATCCCAGAATGTTTGGTCGAAGACAGGGGGGCAGCATTTCTCGCAAAGGAAACTGAAGACTTCATTACTAGCTATGGGATTAAGTTTCTGCATTCCACACCATATTATGCTCAGGCGAATGGACAAGCTGAGGCTAGTAACAAGGTCATAATCAATATCTTGCGAAAGATGCTAATTGATAATCCTAGAGATTGGCATAATGAGCTTGATCATACTCTGTGGGCGTATCGAACATCTAAGCGGTCACCTACAGGAACCACACCCTATGCCTTGATGTTTGGGCATGATGCAGTTTTACCCATGGAGATAAGTGTTAATTCTTTAAGGGTTCGCGAACAACATCAGTTAGTAGGAGAGGATTATGTTCAGGCCATGTTCCAAGAGCATGAACAGTTGGATACTACTCGTATGGAAGCCTTAGATCATATAATGGTTGAGAAACAACGAGTTGCTCGCGCGTATGATGCCAGGACACGTGGCAGAAGTTTTGGAGTTGGAGATTTGGTTTGGAAAGCAGTACTTCCCTTTGGCGAACACGTTCGCGGCAGGGGTAAGTGGTCGCCTACGTGGCAGGGGCCTTTTGTGGTTGACCAGATCGTGGGTAAAGGAGCTTATTATTTGCGAGATTTGGATGGAGAAGTCCATAATAACCCTATTAATGGGAGGCATCTGAAACAGTATTTTCCAAGTGTTTGGGCTTCTGACGATCCTTTGCCGCCACAGTCCACAGAGCAGCCTGTTTGCCAGCAAGGGGGCAGAGTTTAGAGCCTCAGGGTCTCGTTCGCAGAACTGGAATCTCGTCAGTTTCATTCATGTTGCTTAACGCCTAACCTGTTTGAGGTTTTTGGCTTTTTGTGCACATGATAAAACTGGGGGGCACCATAGATATACAAACCAATTAATGTGGTTTTTCGAACTTTTTAATGTGGTTTTTCGAACTTTTTCGAATTTTTGACAATTTTTGGGAAGAACAAGTTGTGTTTTTCAAGCCCTAATTTATTTTGAACCAACATCTGTGGTTTATACATTGAACATAAACAATGTGTGTTTATTGCATAATATTCATGGATAACAAATACAGTGTTGAACAAGAACTGGTTGCAACAAATACAGTGTTGAACAAGAACAAAGCTGCTTAAAGAAAGAGCTATTACGACTCCTTTCATAAAGTCTCTCTTCAAACTGTTGCAGGTTTTGCTTCATCTTCCACCTTGCGCGGCCAGCTTGTTGAAAGCAAGTCGACGGTGATGGGAGTAGAAGCAACTTGGTCTGACCTGGCGCGGAAGAGGCTCGGCAAGAGGAATCCTGTCGGCACAGAAGCCTTCTTCGGTCCAATACCAGAAGTCAATCCCCTCATCAAATGGAATTTGGTTCCAGTGATGCACTTTGATGCGACTTCAGGGCTGGGCGCATCAGATCTTATTCCTGAGGTTAGGTTGTGAAGCCTACCCAGGATTTGAGGTTTGGTTGTGAAGCCTAGAGGACAGAAAGGTTGAGGAAAGAGGTCTGGTGGAACTGCTTTGAGACTGAAAGGAGAATACATGTTCTTGGTTGTTGAAGGTGATGAAAGGAATTAATCGATATTTATAGGCGAAACGCTAGGTTTTCACCGAAGGGAACTGAATGGTTTGCTATTCGTTCATGGGTCAAGCATTTATCACGCGTGCTGTGTTAGTTGAATGCGGTAAATGCGCAAGTTAATGGTGCGACGTTGCAGTTAAAGTTGGGAACAGTTTTCGAGTGGTCAAGGATATGGAATTAATTTGAAAAGATCTTCTGCATTCAGAATAATATGCGCGAACAAAGTCAGAACAGATAAACAGTTAAATAAATTTACTAATGTGCTTAATGTTCGCTAAAGCAGTATCAAGGGCGTTTTGGATATTTTCTTCGTTGATCAGGGAATCTTCGATCCTGTCGTCCACCTGGTTGATCATTTGTTGAAGAGTCTGATAGGAATTCTTCTCTTGCTCCAAGGCGTTTAAGTTGTTCTGGGTTTCCTCTTCGACAATTGCTAGCTGGGCCTCAATCTCAGCTTTTTGACGTTTGAGCTCAGCAAGTCGGTTAGGAAACAACTGGGTCGCGTTATGGACAAGTTTGGCAAGATTGGTGGCTTTGGCAACCCGTTCGGCTTGGAACTTCTCTTTCTGTTGATGATACTGAGGAGCCTCCAACCGCGTGGTTCTGGCACGCTCAGACAAGGTTGTAGCATTGGTTGTGAATTCCCACAGACGCTGCAATTTCTTCAAGAGTCTTTCGTCAGCTTGAACTCGAAGAATACGAATGGCATCTTCAATTTGGAGCCTAGTATGTGGGTGGAGAAGATCCTCGTGCTCCAGGTTGCGGAGGAATAATGTCGCATCAGCGATGGATTGGTTGGCTTGAAAAGGATCCAGCATTAGTTGAACTTGCTCAATGAGGGAAGGCGTAGCATGATCAGATGGGGAGGTCATTGGAAGGTTCTCCGGAATCTGGCAAATAAAGAAATAATAAGTGTTTGTAAGAATACAAAAAAGAGCTGTAGAGTAAAAATTGTTACCTTTGGGTCAGTTTCAGTTGGGATTACCGGTTGAAGCACCGATTGAACAATATCATTCGCGCGATCGGCATTCGCGATAGCAGTTTCGTTCGCCAAAGAGACTGCGTTTGCGGGGGGAATTTCATTCGCGCGAATATCAGTCGCTTTTCTCTGAGGCGAACAGGAAATTGTCTCGCAGGGAATTGGCTCATTCGCAGCAACAGTTTGGATAGGAACAAGCTTAGCGCTTTCACTAAAAACCTCTCCCATCATAGTATCCAGGAGCGGAGAAGCAACTGACTCGGAGGAAGAGCTAACTTCAAATACAGGAGTCGGTCCCTGAAACGACAGAAGCACAATTGAGCTCAAGATCATTGAAATATTTCCAATTGAGTGGGTTATTGAAACAGTACCTCTGGATTTGCTTTAGTAGGAGCCCCAGGGTCCAGGTTAGCCGAGGGAGAAGCTGCCTTTTGGGCCTCAGCAGAGGTTACTTCAGCCAGGACAGTCAGGTTCGGAGCGCCAGAAGCAGTAGGATGTTGACTACATTCCTCGGGGGATTGCACGCCTTCAGGAATAGACTGCATAGGCTGATCTATCTGTAAAACAATCAGAAAGTCAGTTGACTTGACTACATAAGCAAATGCGCTTTCGAATTAAATGAACCCATACCTGGGGTTGAAGGACGGCTTCTTCTGTGGAGGGACTTGGTTTGGACCTTTTGAGAGGGCGAACACTAATTTTGTTCGCATGCTTCTTGGTTCTTTAGGGACGCTGCAGGGAAAGAAGTTGGTCAGAAGGGTATATAGATCAGGAAGTTGATCATTATAAAGGAGTTTCAAATACCTGGGGGGCAGGAGATACTTCTGTTCGCGTCTCAGGAGCCAAGGAAGGATCAGCGTTTTGGCGAGGGCCGTCAATGGCAAAAACAGCCAGGTCTTCGGCATGACGGAATTGTGTCTGATATGGCTGGAAGATCTGTCTAAACACAGATAGGTGGTTTGGGTTCCATTTGCCCTCGTTGATTGATGTCCACCACCTAGTGAACTCATTAGTAGCCGCGAAGCTCAGACGTACTCCGCCAAGGGGATAGGTGTTGACAGGCTGAATGATGTCTTTGAAGCTGGAGGGAATGGAATCAGGATCAATCCCGGCATTGTAGGTTTCTCGCCACGAAGTGAAATGGTTGCGGCTAGCCAATGGGGGATATGGGATGCTTTGGCACATTCCAAATTGCCTCGCGAAGAAGTTGGGGGCATAGATTTCTACTCCGGCTCTCCCTGGTAGTTTGAGGTCGCGATTGGAAAGGAGGCGTAGAAAGAAAAAGAGCTGCAGGACGTTGTGGCGGTTGCTGAAAATAAAACCTTCTTTTACAAGAGAAGGGTATGTGCGTCTGCAGATAACGGTAATAGAATCTGAAGGTAGGCTTTCCATACTATACAGATGGTGGAAACAACGCGAATAGCTAAGGGCTGGAGGATGTGGAGCAGATACGATGGTTTGGCCTAAAACCTTATCTTTTAGGAAGCTGGTGACAGAAGAAGAGCGGAAAACAGGAAAGTAGGTTTGAAGCCACAAGTCCAAAATCCAAAGAGGACCGCTAACAGATCTGTGTTTAAAGGGCTCTAAGGATAGAAAGTGTAGTGACCTATATAGTAATCCAGTGGCTAACTCCAAAAGATTGAGAGGGATACCATTGTAAAGTAGCTCAGCCGTTCTGGCCCAGGCGAAAGTGGGTTTGTTGGTGGCGCTACATTCAACATATTTGAGTAGCCAGAATTCCAGAAATGCTAGGCCACTTAGATCGTCGTCAGTACTCCCATAGTGACTGACCCACGCGGCGTATGAGTTGGGGCGAGGCTGATCAGAAGGGATTTGATGTTCCAGAGCAAGGTCGTTGAGAGGACTTGGTGCGTTGGCGAATGGAAACCCGGTAATTGTATACACATCCAGCAGGGTGATACCCATTGGGCCTGCGGGGAGATGGAAGGTGTTTGATGAAGTGTCCCAGAAACAGACTGCTGCTGCTAGGGGAGCTCTGTTGCAGCCAGACTTCAGGGAGAAGCAGAGGTCAATAGGATCGGCGATTCCAACGGCCTGCCATCGTTCAAGGTCTTTACTGCGGCGTTGTTGGTACCACTGGATCTCGGCGTCATTAGTGTTTGGCCACTGTCCAAATCTGGTCTGGGCGTCTGACTTCTGCCAGTCGACGAAGGAAGCTTCTTCTTTGCGAAAGATTAAAGGGGGAATTCGGGATGCATGTTGGCGGTAAGGCAGTTCAAGTGGGTTTGGGAAGACATCGACCCAAGGACCCAGGTCGCAGGTTTGATCAATCTTAACTTTCAACCAAGAACCCTTGTGTTTTGGAGCAGGTCGGAGGCCAGCCATGGCTTGGACAAAGTTTAGGGCTTCATGCTCAGAAGGGGTTCTGGGTGCGGTTTTCACAGCAGAGAAGGTGTGTTTGGGTGCCATTGATTTGGAAGTAGGAACGGCGGCGAATTATCTCAGGAAGGTTTGAAAAGAGTTGCAGAGGGAAATGATGGTTGAGTGTTCTGAGGAGTTTGACAATGAAAAGACGTTTGCTTTTGGTTAAATCAATGCTAAGGTATAGCTCTTTTCGATTTTCGCAAACGGGCTTAATCTCAAGAACTGGGGGGCAATGTTGGATCCAGAAGTAAAAAGCCCATTTATAGAAAGGCAAGTGGACCGATGCCTGCGGTCAAGAAGGTCAGAGGACGCTTGAAAAGTCAAAAGCGCTCGCAAGGAGCACAGTAACAAAGTACGCTCGCGAAGCGGGGCGTGTGTTAACAGAATACGTTCGCGGTTGGAAAAGCGTTCGCGAGGGTATTATAAGAAATTAGACACGTGGTTACAGGAGGTTTAGTTACCACTAGAATGGTTTTGGGCTTACATGATTGGGCTTTAAGAATTAGTCTTGCACTACAAGAAGGATTATTTGAGGCCATACCTTGATTCGCAAGGAAACATCTACCCTAGTATTCACTATATAAAGGGTTGAGGTGCAAGAGAAAAAAACACAACGACATCTATCAACAAACAGACAACAACTTCGCCACGCGAAAGTCTTCAAAGCCTCTCCGGAGCAACCAAGCCTGATCCGTCAGCAACCGTAGCCTGATCCGTCAAGCTGCACAAGGGACTTAATCCGTTAAGTCTGACAGGTTTCAATCCGTTGAAATCTCTCTACTCCCCTGTTCGATCCGTTGAGCAGTGCTTACTCCCACAAACAGTTCTGGAGAACCCGTTCGCCAGTCCATATCCTGCATATCTTGATACCCGCTGCTTAGTGTTCTTGCATACTAAGTAAGATTCGGCCATCCACAAGGGGTGGAGAAAAATCCTAGAGGGACTTTTCCCTTGTAGGTCTGAGAAGAGAACCCAGCACAGAGGAAGAAGATCGGCGTCTGTCACGGTCGCTGTGAGAAGAAGTCAGAAGAGGGAAGCAGACAGCATCCAGCTTCAAGGTTGTACCTAACCCAAAGGTACTGGCACGCCTAGCACAAATTTACAAGCCGGTTGTTTGAGGAACTGCAAATTCTAGACCAAACACAAGTCATCATGGAAGTAGGAGTGAAATCATTTGATCTTCTTAAAAAAGGAAAGAAAAAAAAAGTTCTCAACTTCAAAAACCATACTTAAATAAATGGGCCGAAATAAAATTGAGCGTACAACTTGCTCATCCTTGCCCAATTTTTCAATCCTCAACAAACTCACTCTCGTCCTTTAATACTAGCTTAGGAGTTCCCACATTAACTTTCTAAAGCTAGCGTTCCCAATAATTAATCCGAAAACCAATTATTAATTTAATCTCCGTACAAAATATTGATTCTCAAACATCCAAAACCAACCCAAAATTCCTCCAAAAATTATCAGCACTCTAATGGACTCCTTAAAATTTCTACAATTTAAATTACATGATAAACCGCCGAAAGAGAGGCAGCTAAATTATCATTTGAGGAACATCTATCAGCAAGTTTATGGATTGATTTTGTTTTCTGTAGTTGGTCTGACTTCTAACACCATTTGAGGAGCATTAGTCAACAAAGTATATTAATTATCTGAATTACAATGTTAACTCTCAGTTTTATCAACAGTGTCGGTGAATAGAAATATAGATTTTGTTGCTTGACCTTCCTACATCACTCTCTGTGTATCTGTTCTTCATCTCGGATTCTTGGCTACCAAGATGGAAGCAAACAAGAACAAATATGTATCTGTGTTTGTTGTGGTCATGTACGTTAATGGTCCACGTGATGGTCCAATCTTTCAGATAATTCTTCCTAAGGAATATGAAGAAGCAGCATGCACACTATGTCCTGAAAATTGTTCCTCTTTGACAGTAGTTGATCGTCCAATACTTGAGTTTTTTGACGAGAGTTTTGGACTCCCTAGAAGATGTTACTTTGGGGCAGCCAGGCTTGATAGCTCCAAGTTATATCTAACAGCTCAAGGGGGTTTCCGTGATGATAGCTCAAGTTATATCTAACAGCACAAGGCGCCCGACCGGCAGAAAAATTCCGGCCATCTCTAATTGTTACCAAAATTTAACAGCATATTCATCTCAACATTTTGAACAACTTTCTAGGATTCGAAGACCAATTCTAAGCCTAAACATGTCAATTAGATCGAAATGAAAAAATTCCCAATTTCAAACCCAAAAAACTTCAAATCTTCGATTCTCCTCACACACACTGAATCGATCTATGAAATTCTAGAAAAATGTAGTACTAATCAAACTTATCATATCCATATATAGAACTCACCAAATGGTGGCTTGTAGAAGGAGAAATTCGATCTACACCAAACCCGAACTGGCTGCACTTTGGAGCTCAATTTCTCCCACACGCGGCGCCACTCGATGAACCACATGTCCAGGAATGAAGTAGAGGCGATGACAAACGTTTTGGGACCGGTACTGCGGTCTTTAGTTGTCACGTCCCGACCCAAGTTTACCTTCCTAAACATGGGTTAGGACGTGCGGGACCCATCCTAAGAGAGATTTACTCGAAATCTCAGAAGGGATAACCCTTTTTCCCAAACCTTTTTCAAACGGTCCAAACGAAACCGGAATAGACCTCACAGCCGGAGGTTATCCCAATTTCCGCATTTGGATCTTAAACCAAACATTTTAGAGGACCTAGGGTTCTAATATTAATTGTAACTGCACCCAAATCCTGGTCAGGCTGCCTACGTACCTTGTCCTCAGAGATCAAGCCACACGTAGCTCTTATTTTAAAAAACGTCCTAACCGGGCGAATCCCGTTTTTCTATTTAACGGTCGATTTATTAATATGGATAGCAAACACCTATTGCATATCCGTAATTTAACATCTCCGCTAAGGTATCCACCGACCAACTAACTCTCTAGATTATGCCGAACATAACCTCAAACCTATAAAAACAACCATACATATACAAACGGGATATAACGACAATCACATAATTATAAACAACATTCACACCTGAAATATATAATATAGTGACATCCACGTAAATAATAAATCCCCTAGGGATATAAAAGTCAATCTAATCCCAAATGGCACTTTTGTAATTAGCCAAAACTGTCAGGGGCAGCATGGTCATTTTAACCTTAATGGCAGTTTGTAATTAATTTGAGTACCAAGGGCATTTTAGAAATTTAAGCCTTAGTGGTAGCCCGTGTAAATAGACAAAACAGCCAGGGGCAGTCTAGTCTTTTAACTTCAATGGCAGCCCAGTAAATATACCAATCTGAAAGGGGTATTTTAGGAATTTCAGCCCTAATGGCACCCCTGTAAATATCCTAAACTGTCAGGGGTATATCTGGCATTTCACAGTCTATAGTAAATCAGTAAAAGGTAAATCTGACACGGTCAAAACCAGGGTTTTTACCCTTGTCTTCTCTGATCACTGTTTCGCCGAAAAATCGAGCTTTTCTGACTAAACCGAGCTTCCACAGCTGCAAACCTAGCTTCTAGACATCCTAGGCAGTCTAACCACGTCTCAAACACCAGAAAAATCGAGGTTTACATACCTTGGAGTCACCCTCTGTGAACTCCGACGGATCTCCGCTGGCGTCCTCCTTCCTCCTCCCTTCCTCTGGCAGCTCCAGGAAGCTTCTTGAACGTCCACAGCTCCTCCTCTCGTCTAGTTTCGCCTCGAGGCAGAGAGGGCAGTCGCCCACCTTTCTCTCTCCTCTGCTAGACTGCAACCACGGCTGCGCTGGCTCAACTGGTGGTCAGGTCGTGGTCACTGGGGCAGGGCGAACCCGAAGGTGACAGCGGTGAGACGAGACGCGCGCCGGTAGTCTTGAGGGGCGGAGCTCGCAGTTGATCGAGGGAGAAGAGAAATAGAGAGTGTGATGATAAGTGCGTTTTACGCTATGTTTTTAATGTGTTTTTACCCTCATTTGTACCTTGTTTATTCCTTAGTAATGTTGTTTTTACTTATTTTGAGTCAAAAGGGTTTTTCTGTAGAGTAATGGTTAATATGTGTCTTTATACAGAAATTTGTGCTTAAGTGTTGCAAATTCGATTTGGAACAAACACTTGGTTATTTGTCTTATGATTCACCGTACCTTTACATTGTCATTTTTGATAAATTTGGTTTAATGTGTAGATGACATGTAAATGAACATATGAGAACAAGAATCATGAAGATTGGACTCATGGAGGACAACAAAAGAAGCCATAAAAAAGAAGAAACTCCGAAACATAAGGTTTTGATCCGAGCAGGAATTTCCAGAAACCATAACTCAACTTCAAAAATTTCCCTAGGACGATCCAGAAGGAACCAGGGAACGTGCCATATATGGATGGAAAGCTGTGGATGTCTAGTTTCTAAATCTTTTGGAATCGCAGCAATCCGAGTTCTGAGGAAGAAGTTATGCCGGAAACAATGGCCGGAGGTCAGTCTCGCGAATGAAACTCTCCCGCGAATGAAATCTTATTCGCGAGCAGAAATCTCTCCCGCGAACAGAAATCCTACATCAACTTCGGAAAATCATATCTAAATATCCAGGAGGAATCTGAGGACGAGCCATATATCATTGGAAAGCTACGGAAGTCTAGTTTTCAGATCTTCTTGAATCACAGCATTTGGAGTTCAGATGAAGGAGTTATGATCAAAACAATGGACGGAGGTCAAGCTGCAAAACTGGGCAGTTTCTGCCTAAGTTGTCACACGAGTTTGGGAGGATGTTTCTGTTTGGTCTAGAATTTGCAGTCCTTCAAACAACCGGCTTGTAAATTTGTGCTAGGCGTGCCAGTACCTTTGGGTCAGGTACAACCTTGAAGTTGGATGCTACTTGCGTCCCTCTCCTGACTTCTTCTCACAGCGACTGTGACAGACGCCGATCTTCTTCCTCTGTGCTAGGTTCTCTTCTTAGACCTACAAGGGAAAAGTCCCTCTAGGATTTTTCTCCAACCTTTGAGGATGGCCGAATCTTACTTAGTATGCAAAGAAACTAAGCAGCGGGTATCAAGATATAAACTGGCGAACGGATTCTCCAGAACTGGTTGCGGGAGTAAAACTGCTCAACGGATCGAACAGGGGAGTAGAGAGATTTCAACGGATTGAAACCTGTCAGACTTAACGGATTAAGTCCCTTTTGCAGCTTGACGGGTCAGGCTACGGTTGCTGACGGATCAGGCTTGGGTTGCTGACGGATCAGGCTTGGTTGCTCCGGAGAGGCTTGAAGACTTTCGCGTGGTGAAGTTGTTGTCTGTTTGTTGATAGATGTAGTTGTGTCTTTCTCTTGCACCTCAACCCTTTATATAGTGAATACTAGGGTAGATGTTTGATAGGAGCATTTTACGCTACGTTTTTAACATGTTTTTACCCTCATTTATGCTTTGTTTATCCATTATTTGATTAGTATTAGTAGTTATTTAGCATAAGGGGTTAATTGTAGAACATTGGCTAAAACATGTGTAAAATAGATAAAGTATGTGCAATATCGTTAAAAGCTGAACTTGGAAGTGTTCTTGATTTTCTTAAGTTTCTGTAAACCAATACATTGTCACTACTTGATTATATCTTTTGAATGTGTAGGTGACATGTATGTGGACATAACAAAACAAGAATCGTGAGGATCGGACTTATGGAAGGTAGCAAAAGAAGCATGGAAAGACAAGAGGCCAAAAGCATGAATTCGGAACAGAAACAGAGGATTTCCAGAAACCATAACTCAACTTCAAAGATTTCCCTAGGACGATCCAGGAGGAACTAGGGAACGTGCCATATATGGATGGAAAGCTGTGGATGTCTAGTTTCTAAATCTTTTGGAATCGCAGCAATCCAATGTCTGAGGAAGGAGTTATGCCGGAAACAATGGCCGGAGGTCAGTCTGCTGGAAACAGGACAGAATTTGCTGAAGTTGTCTACCGAGTTCGTGAGTGTGTTTCTTCACCAAAATCCTTCCCAAGCATGCCAAATGATTAATGAAGAGCTTAATGATGATATGGGAAGTTGTTTAGAAGAAGAAGAATCGAAGAAATCACCAAGGAGAAGCCGAAAATAACAACTACGAAAGTTATCCCGGTCAAAACAGGATAACTCGGTCTACCGAGATTATGGAACCTTTTCGGCTGTCCTAGGAGTCCATGAGCATAAAAGAGAGCCCAATGCCGACCCACACACATGAAGAAGAGTCCATGAAATCAGAAAAAGAAGTTTTTAAAGTATTTTCCAAGTCAGCAAATTAAAGAGAAGGAAGACAACTCCAACAAGGAAAGAAGAGAAACCTACCCGGTTTGGAACACAAGGGGCTGCCGAATTTTCATTAGGTTTTCTTAGGGTTTTGTCTCTATAAATACACATGTAATACAGTAGAAAAAGTGTCTTTCAATTGCTCAAAACATAGTATAGCCAAACTCTACCAAAAACCCTCCTTACACAGAAAAACATCAAGCCGCCGCCGCCGCCAACCCTTGCTGCCAACTGCCCATCTTCCGCCTATCATCTTCTCACCCTTTGCCGACCTATATAGGTAGGTTAAGGATGAATAAATCCATGGTTTGTGCATGTATTTTCTGTGTAAAAACAGTTTGTTATTATATATATGCAATTTGGTTTTCGGTTTTACATGATAAGCATGTTATGAACTCTTCTTGGTGATTTGCACATGAATATGTTTGTTGTGTAACGATTTAGATTGCATGTTAGGATTATGATTTAGTTTAAGTTCTGTATGTTTGTGTTTAATAGATGTTGAATTGATTAATCTTTCACCCGAGCATATAATCGAACCTTAGGTTAATTTGAATGATCACAAGTTAGCTATTAGGGGGGTGTTTCATGCGCCGTAGTATTTTAGGTTGAGTTCACCGGGTCGGGCTCTCAATTCTAGTTGCTGCCAAGGGATGGTAGGGTGAGAGATTTGCATGTTGAATAGGATGAGTGACGACATACCTAGGATCATGTCTCCAATGACTCATGAACGGTAAGTGTATTTTGTGTTAATGTGATGCGGGTCGTAAGCATTAAACAGGATGACACATAAACTTAGGATGATGCGTGTCGTAAGTTCTAAGTTACATGAGAAGTCTAAATAGTTGGAATTAATTTGCATCTGTGATAACATAAACATAATAACTTGATCTTTCATAAAACTTACATGTTTTCTAATCGGTGTTTGCTATATCTTGTGCTTGAGTATTGACTGACCAATGTATGTAAATATTTCTGTTTTATTTTCTTAATATTTCGAACCAACTTTCAACTCCCATCTATTTCGATGTAAATATGTTTATATTTGTGAATATTATCATGTGTGTTATACTTGTATAGTTGTGACAGAATTGTACTTGTATGTTTTATTTGTGAATGTTACTAACGATTTGTTTTGCAGACATAATCCTTCCCTAGTGTCCCCGGCTAGAACGATCCCTACTTACAGTTACTACAATGATAGGGTTTTAAATTGCAGGTTGTTAACAAACGGCCTCGTCAGTTTTTGGCGCCGTTGCCGGGGATACTAAAAAGGATTTTTGTGTTGTATATGTTTGTGAATTAACTTTGTTTTCTTTTGTAGGTGCCGAATTATGTTTATACATTGTAGATTTGTGTATGTGCCGAATTCTTTGGTGTGAAAGTTGTATATTTTGTGCCATAATTTTTGACTAACAATTCCTTTCTTATATTTTTGTGTAGGTGTCGAATTTATATGTGTATATTTTCATGTCATATGTGTTGTAACTTAGTAAATATTTAGGAGGTTGATTGTTTCATATGTGTTGAAGTTTATTGTGGTTTTTAAAGTGTAACATGTAGGGAGAAGCCGCATTTGTTAATCTTAGCCTAAACCCTTCATGTTATTTGCGGATTTCATGAGGTTGAGGGCGGCTTTGATTAACACTTGTCGAGTGGTCTAGTGACCCGAGTTTGTTCCTAGCTGAGTAAGGGGCCGTTCTGTCATAGATATGGAATTCAGGTTTGTCCAATTGGATCTCAAGATCATGACTGACCACTCTTCTCGGTGAAGGGGTCGATAGGGGTCCGCCTCCTTGATCACAAAACGAGTCCTGCCTGGTTCTTGTAGGGGGTTCGCTCCCCGTGACATTGACACTTGCCTTCTGAAACCACGGAATCCGCTCGAACTAGCCAAATGCTTGGGCCGAAGCATCACCACACTTTAAACGCTAGAATTTACTTAGACATGTATGACGCCATGAACTTCAAATTAACTTGGCTTTAATTTTTGAGGTATATCGGACGAAGCATAACACTACCTTGGGCTGTATCAGTCCATTGCACAGTGGTCTTCCCTGCTCCACGTACCTTGAAAATTAGGGGTTAATAAAATCAAGTAGAAACATTTTAGGGTGAGAAGTCATCACATTATGTTTTTGTCATGATTTTTGTCTATATGTAACTATGAATGCCGTATGTATACTTATGCCTTGTTGATAAATGTCAGTGTTTGCCGTGTGTATGTGTGAATGCCGAGCTCAATATATTGTTTGTCGTGTGTGTGAATATGTTTTTGTCCAATTTTCATGTTCGTTACAGTTTTGTGTGATGCCATGGTTAGTTTATATATTATGTGTTTCTAATATGTCATGTTTGTGTGTGTGTTATTTAAGTATGTTAATTTTATCTTAGATGCCGAAACCTATTCATAATTCTTGGTTAGTTTTGTTTTTCAAATTCCTTATGACTTACTAACTTGGTCTTGGCCAATTGTGCCATCCTGTTTTGTAGGTGAATGAGCGGTTCTGACATTTGGACACGAGACATCAACAACCGACTTATACGTGTCCAAGAGGAGCTTGCCATCAACATACCGTCAACATCTCATCACTCAACACCGAATTCATCACCACCACACTCAGTTGAATTAAGAATGACTTCACTCAGGGAAGAAAATGGGCAAGTTAATGGCACAGGAGTCAGGCCAGCCAATGTCACCTATCCAGCTGTGGAAACAGGGAAAACGGCTGACTTCGAACTAAGAGGTGGTTTCTTTCATCAACTGCCGAGATTTCATGGGTTAAGTGGAGAAGATCCGAACCGACACTTACAACAATTTGAGTTTAGTTGCGACATCATGTGCCCTAGAGGAGCTGACTTGCAACTTGTGAAAATGAAATCATTTCCGTTTTCACTAGAGGATAAAGCTAGGGAGTGGTTCTTTGCAGTGCCAGCTGGACGGATCACGTCATGGGCTACTATGATGAATGAGTTTCTCCTTAAGTATTTTCCATCGTCAAGGGTAACACAAATTCGAAAGGAGATCACTTCAATTAAGCAGGATGTGGATGAGTCTTTCGATGCATATTATGAGAGGTACAAGGCACTTGTGGCGTCATGCCCCAATCATGGCATCCGTGAGGGCCTGCTGCTTCAGTATTTTTATGAGGGTCTGCGCCCTATGGAAAGACAATTCTTAGATTCAGCAGCTGGTGGCTCACTTATGGAGAAAAGTAGAGAAGAGGCAAGCAACTTGTTGGAGATGAGAGCAACCAACAATCAACAATTCGGCTCATTTACAACAAGACGTGCCAACAAGATAAGTGATCATGACGAGTCAAGTGCCATACATGAGTTGAAGGAAGACTTGAACAAGTTGACATTGATGGTGTCGAAATTAGCAAAGGAGAAGAATGTGTCAGTTTGTGGTGTGTGCAGCTTAGAAGGACATACATCAGAGCAATGCAATCAGGTGAACTCATACATTGAAGATGTGAATGCCGTGGGTTACCAAGGAGGGTTCGGCAATGTCCAAGGTTCAGGAGGTCAGACACGTTTTCAAAACTTCAATCCAAGAGCCAACGATCCAAACTTCCGTTGGAGCAACAACAACAACGTGCTGAATCCACAACCAAACGCACAAGGGCAGCAACCAAGTACTTACATGGCACGGCCTCAAGGCAATTTCATGCCAAGGCCATACCAACCCTACCAACAAGGAGGACAGCCGAGTGGGCAGCAAAATTATGATGAAATCTTCAAGAACATTGCCACTTCGACACAATCTTTGTTGGCCACAACTCAAACCAACACCAAGGACATTGCCTTGATGTCGAAAGACATTATGGAATTAAAGAATCAAATGGGCCAAGTTGTGGACTTTATGGGGAAATTCAATGAACAAGGGAGGTTGCCAGGAGGTGTCATCAAGAATCCCAAGAACGAGCAAGCACAAGTTGTTGTCACAAGAAGTGGGAAAACCTTGTTGTCACCACCTTCAAAGCCTAAAACCACAAAAGGACTTGGAGTGTTGGACATGAGTGATGAAGAAGGTGATGCCGAGCTCATAATGCAAGAGAATGCCGAGCATAATGCCAATGCCGAAACACATGGGCAAGATCAAGGAAAAACCGTGCGAAACAAAGAAGCTGAGCCAAGCAAGGAAGACTTGGAGGCAATGAAAAAAAGGGATCTTGAAAAAGATCCGGCAACTTCAAAGAAGGAAGGTATGATTTCGAACCCTAGTGATTTAGTTAATACTAATCAATCTTCTTGTTTGCCTTTTCCTTCTAGGTTCACAAAGAATAGAAAGGATAAATCCGATGAAGAAGTGTTGGAGGTTTTTAGGAAGGTGAATGTGAACCTTCCCTTGTTGGAGTGCATTCGACAAATCCCAAAGTATGCTAAGTTCTTGAAGGAGCTTTGCACAACAAGAAGGCACACAAGGGAGACACAAGTTGTCAAGATGAGTGAGACGGTGTCTGCCGTTCTCCAAAGGAAAATGCCGCCAAAAATGAAGGATCCAGGGAGTTTTTCTATCCCTTGTGTTATTGGTTCAACACGTTTTGATAATGTCATGCTAGATCTAGGAGCTTCGATTAATGTCATGTCCCATAATGTTTATGCATCCTTAGATCTAGGACCTTTGAAAACTGATAACGTTGTGATCCAATTGGCGGATCATTCTAACAAATACCCTATGGGGTATGTTGAAGATGTTCTTGTGCAGGTGAATCAACTAATCTTTCCTGCAGATTTCTACATTTTGGAAATGGAGGAGTCACTTTCTAACTCAACACAACTGTTGTTGGGACGACCCTTCATGCGCACTGCAAGAACAAACATCGACGTTGCTGGAGGCAACCTAACAATGGAATTTGATGGCGAGATGATCAGCTTCAATATTTTTAATTCCATGAAGTTTCCAAGAGCTGAAATTGAGGATGAACTTGTTGGGGGCAGCAGGAATGTCGACATGCTTGGTGATGCCAGGTACGGATCCGAACAAAGATTTGGCATTGCACATTGTGCAATGACCACACACCAAGCATAGCAATTAACCATTGAGCAAGGGGTCGGTTTTGATAAGTTTGGAGAGCGAGATGAGGAGGCTTTGATTAATTTGGAGCCGTCCATACTTGAAGTTGTGAGGGAGCTTGACTCACGACCAATCTACAAAAGGTATACTCCCTTGTCAATTCCAATTTCCACTAATAAGTTGTTACCATCTGTGGAACAGGCCCCTGAGTTAGAGCTAAAAGCTCTTCCAAAGCACTTGAAGTATGTATTTCTTGGAGAAGATGATACTCTACCAGTTATTGTGTCATCAACGTTGACAAAGCAACAAGAGAACAAGCTAGTTGCAGTTTTAAAGAAGAACACAGCTGCCATTGGCTGGACTTTGGCAGACATCAAGGGAATAAGCCCTACAAAATGTGTTCACAGAATCTTACTTGAGGATGGCGCCAAACCTACCAGAGAGGCTCAGAGACGTTTGCATCCTCCAATGATGAAAGTTGTAAAGGACGAGGTGATTAAGTTGTTAGATTGCGGTGTAATCTATCCTATTTCGGATAGTCAGTGGATTTCACCCGTTCAGGTTGTGCCCAAGAAGAGTGGCGTGACTGTTGTAGAGAATGAGAAGAATGAGCTAGTGCCACAACGGTTGGTAACAGGTTATCGCATGTGTATTGATTACAGAAGGCTAAACGCCACAACCAGGAAGGATCACATGCCTTTGCCGTTTATGGACCAGATGTTGGAAAGATTAGCAGGTCACGAGTTCTACTGCTTCTTGGATGGATATAGTGGATACAACCAGATCATGATACACCCGGAAGATCAAGAGAAAACAACGTTTACATGTCCCTTTGGTACATTTGCTTATCGACGAATGCCTTTTGGATTGTGCAACGCCCCAGGTACATTTCAACGTTGTATGTATTCTATTTTCTCTGATTATATAGAAAATATCATTGAAGTTTTTATGGATGATTTTAGTGTATATGGCAAAAATTTCGATGCATGCTTAGAGAATTTAGAGAAGATTTTAAACCGGTGTGTAGAAACTAACCTTGTACTAAATTGGGAAAAATGTCATTTCATGGTAAATCAAGGTATAGTTTTAGGTCATATTGTTTCTGCTAAAGGATTAGAAGTTGATAAAGCCAAGATAGATATTATGCATCACTTACCCTCACCTTCAACGGTGAGAGAGGTTCGTTCGTTTCTTGGCCATGCAGGTTTTTACAGGAGGTTCATCAAGGACTTTTCTTTGGTGGCAAAACCACTTACTTCCTTGTTACAGAAAGATGTGCCGTTTTCATGGTCTAGGGAATGCGAGGATGCGTTCGTGCAATTGAAGGAATTGTTAACAACTGCACCTATCATGACGCCACCAGATTGGGATTTGCCATTTGAGTTGATGTGCGATGCTTCGGATTATGCAATGGGAGCTGTGCTCGGCCAACGCAAGGACAAGAAACCCTGCGTCATTTACTATGCGTCACGGACACTCAACGATGCCCAGCTGAATTATACTACCACTGAAAAAGAACTTTTAGCTGTTATTTTTGCTTTAGAAAAATTTCGATCTTATCTTTTGAATTCTAAAGTTGTTGTTTATTCTGATCATGCAGCTTTAAGGTATTTGTTGACAAAGAAGGATGCTAAGCCAAGGCTCATTCGATGGATCTTGCTACTCCAGGAGTTCGACATTGAGATAAAGGATAAGAAAGGATGCGAGAATGTTGTAGCAGACCATCTTAGCCGAATTGTGCATGAGGAGGATACCATTCCTATGTCCGAATCGTTCCCGGATGAACAACTGTTTCGAATGGAAGTTAAGGAACCATGGTATGCCGATTTGGTGAACTACATTGTGACAAGGAATTTTCCTTCATCTATGCCGAACCATACAAGGATCAAAATCAAGAAGGACGCTCGACATTACATATGGGATACGCCATATTTGTGGAGACAATGTGGGGACCAAGTCATTCGACGTTGTGTGCCAGAAGAAGAGCATCAATCCATCTTGAATTTTTGCCACAAGGAGGCGTGTGGAGGACACTTTGGACCGAAAAGAACAGCTAGAAAGGTGTTGGAAGCCGGTTTCTATTGGCCAACGTTATTCAAAGACGCTTATACAACATGTGCTTCATGTGATCGTTGCCAAAGAACAGGTAATTTAGGTAAGAGAGATCAAATGCCCTTAACCCCTATCATAGTTGTCGAAATATTTGATGTTTGGGGCATTGATTTCATGGGTCCTTTTCCTTCATCTAAAGGTTTTCTTTATATTTTATTGGCGGTTGATTATGTGTCGAAATGGGTGGAAGCAAAAGCCACCAGGACTAATGATTCTAAAGTTGTTGCAGAGTTTGTCAAAACTAACATTTTTGCTAGGTTTGGAACGCCAAGAATTTTGATAAGCGATGGTGGATCACATTTCTGCAATCGAACTATTGAGGCTTTGCTCAAGAAATATGGAGTCACCCACAAAGTATCAACGCCATATCATCCTCAAACAAGTGGCATGGCTGAGACTTCCAACAGAGAGATCAAGCAGATTTTGGAGAAGACTGTAGGACCAACAAGGAAAGATTGGAGTGATCGATTAGATGATGCACTATGGGCCTACAGGACTGCGTTCAAGACGCCGATAGGAACTTCGCCATTTAGGCTAGTGTATGGCAAAGCATGCCATCTTCCTGTGGAGTTGGAGCATAGAGCATGGTGGGCGGTAAAGAAGTTCAACATGGACAAGGACGAGGCTGGATTGCATAGGAAGCTACAAATTTGTGAGCTTGAAGAAATAAGGAATGATGCCTATGAATCCGCCATGACATATAAGGCGAAGACGAAGGCGTATCATGATAACATGATACGAGGGAAGCACTTTGAAATAGGACAACAAGTCCTTCTGTTCAATGCTAGACTTAGACTTTTCCCAGGTAAGCTTCGTTCCCGTTGGCAAGGACCCTTTATTGTTACTAATGTGTTTCCTTATGGTGCAGTTGAGATTCAAAGAGCTACTTCGGGAAATAAGTTTAAGGTCAATGGTCATCGACTTAAACCTTATTACAGCACATTCAGGGAACACGTAACCGAGGAGATTTGTGTGACAGAGCCACCAACAAATGCAGAATAACGCCATCTAGGAGCAAGAAGAGAAGAGTCTAGGCTGATAGACTATAAACATTAAGCGCTGCATGAGAGGCAACTCATTTCAACCGTAGCAGTGGAGGAGCCATCAACGAGAGTTTGCATTTTCTTATCCCTTCACTTTTATGGTTGATATTTTGTTTATTATGTGACTTAGACACAGGCTTAGGAAATTATGACATGATTCTGGGTTTACATTGAGGACAATGTAATTTTCTAAGTGTGGGGTAGAGGTTACATAGTAATTTGGTGTGTGTTTTTCAAATTTTCCGAAATTTTTATTTTTGTTTCAATTTTTGTCGAAATTTTTCAAATTTGTTTTTATTTTGTTTTGTGTCTTAGGATATACCCTTAAAAGTCTATGATGAACTATATCTGTGAATGCATGATTGATAGTTTGACATTTATTTTAAGAAATTGCGAGTTTCATGGATATTGTGAACTAGTATGAATATTTGAGACTTGATTGATAATGAAGTATGCATGTTTGATTAAATAGTTCCAAATAACCTATGTGAGCTTTTGAGCCCAAAAACTTTCTTTCATGAGTGAATTATGTGCCGATTTTTGCTTAAATTTTTTCGAAATTTTCACTAAATTTTCACTATCTTTCGAAACCTCATCATTCTTTGCAAATTCAATGACTATGTGCTATAGCTTTTTAATGGACTCTAGAATTTACTAGAACTTGCTTATGTGATTTTCGAAACTTTATAATCATAACATGTCTTGATTTTGAATATGATTGAATTAAATCTCATTAGGATCACCACCATTGCCAAATAAAACTTATTCCTATTTTGTGCCTGTCGTGGGACTCCTTAGTTAACCCCTTTGAGCCTACATTAAGCCTTTTCTTTCATCACCTTTAAACAGAATTCCTCAGCTTAGAATAGTTAATCCTTGACCTTGTTATCAAGACTTGGCCAAACATTTTTCGATGGAGCTGTAATGTGATGTCAAAGAACAAGTGTGGGGTAACGTTGAAGTGTGGGGTTAAACACCATTGTTTTGTATTGTATATGTGCCGAAAAAATTGTATGTCCGAAAAAAAAAAAAATGTGTTTAAGAAAAAAAATTCCGAAAAAAAAAAGAAATCGGAAAATAAAAGAGTTTCGGATCAAAAGTTCAAGGCATAAAGTTTTGGTGTTTTTTGTAATGTTTTGTGAATTTGGAGTTAGTAATTATTTGAAGGTCTAAAAGTGTTTATATGACCTTTGTCCTGTTCACAATATGGAGAGAAGTCAAGAATGACGTATGGGTCCAACATGAAGAAATTCGACCCGTGAAGTGAAGACATGAGGAGGAGCGAGATTTGCTATGTCTTGGTGACGTCTTAAAATCACCACTTATCCAAAAATTCCTACCTTATGAAACCAAGCCCCATTACAACCATATTATTGAGATTAATTCATGATTCTTAAGATAGCTAAATTTGATTTGTGGAGATCTTCTCATGAGTCAAGCATATGGTTTTGGTCCATTATTGTACATAGTTATTATATGAGGTTTTTCCATGAATTTCTATTCACAAAGTGCTTTTATTTGTTGAAATATGCAAGTTACTTGTTATCTTATCATCTTTTCTCTTGCATATACGATTGAGTGAATACCATGGATGAGTGAAAAGAAGAGAGTATGCCATTGTGAGGTGGAACGGTTATCATACATGTTTGTGCTATATGATCTCATATCTTAAGTGTTCATGCTATGATACATGCTTATGAAACTTTGCAATTACGTTTTTCATTCAAATGTTCAAACTTGAAAGTTATGCATGCTAAAGAATCTGAGACAAATCATTTAAGGGTATTAGTTGTTTTAAGTGTTAGTTGTTTTTGTGTCGTTAGTGTTAGTAGAGTCTTATATTTAGTTTGCTAGGGACTAGCAAAGGGTAAGTGTGGGGTAGTTGATAGGAGCATTTTACGCTACGTTTTTAACATGTTTTTACCCTCATTTATGCTTTGTTTATCCATTATTTGATTAGTATTAGTAGTTATTTAGCATAAGGGGTTAATTGTAGAACATTGGCTAAAACATGTGTAAAATAGATAAAGTATGTGCAATATCGTTAAAAGCTGAACTTGGAAGTGTTCTTGATTTTCTTAAGTTTCTGTAAACCAATACATTGTCACTACTTGATTATATCTTTTGAATGTGTAGGTGACATGTATGTGGACATAACAAAACAAGAATCGTGAGGATCGGACTTATGGAAGGTAGCAAAAGAAGCATGGAAAGACAAGAGGCCAAAAGCATGAATTCGGAACAGAAACAGAGGATTTCCAGAAACCATAACTCAACTTCAAAGATTTCCCTAGGACGATCCAGGAGGAACTAGGGAACGTGCCATATATGGATGGAAAGCTGTGGATGTCTAGTTTCTAAATCTTTTGGAATCGCAGCAATCCAATGTCTGAGGAAGGAGTTATGCCGGAAACAATGGCCGGAGGTCAGTCTGCTGGAAACAGGACAGAATTTGCTGAAGTTGTCTACCGAGTTCGTGAGTGTGTTTCTTCACCAAAATCCTTCCCAAGCATGCCAAATGATTAATGAAGAGCTTAATGATGATATGGGAAGTTGTTTAGAAGAAGAAGAATCGAAGAAATCACCAAGGAGAAGCCGAAAATAACAACTACGAAAGTTATCCCGGTCAAAACAGGATAACTCGGTCTACCGAGATTATGGAACCTTTTCGGCTGTCCTAGGAGTCCATGAGCATAAAAGAGAGCCCAATGCCGACCCACACACATGAAGAAGAGTCCATGAAATCAGAAAAAGAAGTTTTTAAAGTATTTTCCAAGTCAGCAAATTAAAGAGAAGGAAGACAACTCCAACAAGGAAAGAAGAGAAACCTACCCGGTTTGGAACACAAGGGGCTGCCGAATTTTCATTAGGTTTTCTTAGGGTTTTGTCTCTATAAATACACATGTAATACAGTAGAAAAAGTGTCTTTCAATTGCTCAAAACATAGTATAGCCAAACTCTACCAAAAACCCTCCTTACACAGAAAAACATCAAGCCGCCGCCGCCGCCAACCCTTGCTGCCAACTGCCCATCTTCCGCCTATCATCTTCTCACCCTTTGCCGACCTATATAGGTAGGTTAAGGATGAATAAATCCATGGTTTGTGCATGTATTTTCTGTGTAAAAACAGTTTGTTATTATATATATGCAATTTGGTTTTCGGTTTTACATGATAAGCATGTTATGAACTCTTCTTGGTGATTTGCACATGAATATGTTTGTTGTGTAACGATTTAGATTGCATGTTAGGATTATGATTTAGTTTAAGTTCTGTATGTTTGTGTTTAATAGATGTTGAATTGATTAATCTTTCACCCGAGCATATAATCGAACCTTAGGTTAATTTGAATGATCACAAGTTAGCTATTAGGGGGGTGTTTCATGCGCCGTAGTATTTTAGGTTGAGTTCACCGGGTCGGGCTCTCAATTCTAGTTGCTGCCAAGGGATGGTAGGGTGAGAGATTTGCATGTTGAATAGGATGAGTGACGACATACCTAGGATCATGTCTCCAATGACTCATGAACGGTAAGTGTATTTTGTGTTAATGTGATGCGGGTCGTAAGCATTAAACAGGATGACACATAAACTTAGGATGATGCGTGTCGTAAGTTCTAAGTTACATGAGAAGTCTAAATAGTTGGAATTAATTTGCATCTGTGATAACATAAACATAATAACTTGATCTTTCATAAAACTTACATGTTTTCTAATCGGTGTTTGCTATATCTTGTGCTTGAGTATTGACTGACCAATGTATGTAAATATTTCTGTTTTATTTTCTTAATATTTCGAACCAACTTTCAACTCCCATCTATTTCGATGTAAATATGTTTATATTTGTGAATATTATCATGTGTGTTATACTTGTATAGTTGTGACAGAATTGTACTTGTATGTTTTATTTGTGAATGTTACTAACGATTTGTTTTGCAGACATAATCCTTCCCTAGTGTCCCCGGCTAGAACGATCCCTACTTACAGTTACTACAATGATAGGGTTTTAAATTGCAGGTTGTTAACAAACGGCCTCGTCAATGTTTCCTTGCGAATCAAGGTATAGCCTCAAATAATCCTTCTTGTAGTGCAAGACTAATTCTTAAAGCCCAATCATGTAAGCCCAAAACCATTCTAGTGGTAACTTAACCTCCTGCAACCACGTGTCTAATTTCTTATAATACCCTCGCGAACGCTTTTCCAACCGCGAACGTATTCTGTTAACACACGTCCCGCTTCGCGAGCGCGTTTCCCCCTGTGAACAAATTATCTCCTTTCGCGAGCGTACTTTGTTACTGTGCTTCTTGCGAGCACTTTTGACTTTCCAAACGTCCTCTGACCCTCTTGACCGCAGGCATCGGTCCACTTGCCTTTCTATAAATGGGCTTTTTACTTCTGGATCCAACATTGCCCCCCAGTTCTTGAGATTAAGCCCGTTTGCGAAAATCGAAAAGAGCTATACCTTAGCATTGATTTAACCAAAAGCAAACGTCTTTTCATTGTCAAACTCCTCAGAACACTCAACCATCATTTCCCTCTGCAACTCTTTTCAAACCTTCCTGAGATAATCCGCCGCCGTTCCTACTTCCAAATCAATGGCACCCAAACACACCTTCTCTGCTGTGAAAACCACACCCAGAACCCCTTCTGAGCATGAAGCCCTAAACTTTGTCCAAGCCATGGTTGGCCTCCGACCTGCTCCAAAACCCAAGGGTTCTTGGTTGAGAGTTAAGATTGATCAAACCTGCGACCTAGGTCCCTGGGTTGATGTCTTCCCAAACCCACTTGAACTGCCTTACCGTCAACATGCATCTCGAATTTCCCCTTTAATCTTTCGCAAGGAAGAAGTTTCATTCGTCGACTGGCAGAAGTCAGACGCCCAGACCAGATTTGGGCAGTGGCCGAATACTAATGACGCCGAGATCCAGTGGTACCAACAACGCCGTAGTAAGGACCTTGAACGATGGCAAGCCGTTGGAATCGCCGATCCCATCGACCTCTGCTTCTCCTTGAAGTCTGGTTGTAACAGAGCTCCCCTGGCAGCAGCAATTTGCTTCTGGGACACTTCATCAAACACCTTTCATCTCCCCGCAGGCCCAATGGGTATCACCCTCCTGGATGTGTATACAATTACCGGATTTCCATTCGCCAACGCACCAAGTCCTCTCAACGACCTTGCTCTGGAACATCAAATCCCTTCTGATCAGCCTCGCCCCAACTCATACGCCGCGTGGGTCAGTCACTATGGGAGCACTGACGACGATCTAAGTGGCCTAGCATTTCTGGAATTCTGGCTACTCAAATACGTTGAATGTAGCGCCACCAACAAACCTACTTTCGCCTGGGCCAGAACGGCTGAGCTACTTTACAATGGTATCCCTCTCAATCTTTTGGAGTTAGCCACCGGATTACTATATAGGTCACTACACTTTCTATCCTTAGAGCCCTTTAAACACAGATCTGTTAGCGGTCCTCTTTGGATTTTGGACTTGTGGCTTCAAACCTATTTCCCTGCTTTCCGCTCTTCCTCTGTCACCAGCTTCCTAAAAGATAAGGTTTTAGGCCAAACCATCGTATCCGCTCCACATCCTCCAGCCCTTAGCTATTCGCGTTGTTTCCACCATCTGTATAGTATGGAAAGCCTACCTTCAGATTCTATTCTCGTTATCTGCAGACGCACATACCCTTCTCTTGTTAAAGAAGGTTTTATTTTCAGCAACAAACACAACGTCCTGCAGCTCCTTTTCTTTCTACGCCTCCTTTCCAATCGCGACCTCAAACTACCAGGGAGAGCCGGAGTAGAAATCTATGCCCCCAACTTCTTCACGAGGCAATTTGGAATGTGCCAAAAAATTCCATATCCCCCATTGGCTAGTCGCAACCATTTCACTTCGTGGCGAGAAACCTATAATGCTGGGATTGATCCTGATTCCATCCCCTCCAGTTTTAAAGACATCGCTCAGCCTGTCAACACCTATCCCCTCGGCGGAGTACGTCTGAGCTTCGAGGCCACTAATGAGTTTACTAGGTGGTGGACATCAATCAACGAAGGCAAATGGAAACCAAACCACCTATCTGTGTTTAGACAAATCTTCCAGCCATATCAGAAACAATTCCGCCATGCCGAAGACCTGGCTGTTTTTGCCATTGACGGCCCTCGCCAAAGCGTTGATTCTTCCTTGGTTCCTGAGGTGCGAACAGAAGTGCTTCCTGCCCCCCAGGTATTTAAAACTCTTTAACTATGTTTATCAATTTTCTGATCTGTATCCCTTTTTCCGACCATCTTCCTTCCTTGCAGCGTCCTCAAAGAACCAAGAAGCGCGCGAACAAGAATGGAGATCATCCACTCAAGAGGCTCAAACCAAATCTTCCTACAGAAGGAAATGCTCTCCAACCCCAGGTATGGGTTCATTTAATTTGAAAACTCGTATGCTCATGTAGCCAAGTCAATTAATCATATAATTGCCTTCTAGGTGGATCAGCTTATGCAGTCTAGCCCTGAAGCCGTACAATCCCTCGAAGAATGCAGTCAACATCCTGCTGTTTCTGGTGCCCCCAACCTAACTGCTCTAGCTGAAGTAACCTCTGCCGTGGCCCAAGAGGCGATTCCTCCCAGAGCTAACCTGGACACTGGGACTCCTGCTGAAACAGATCAAGAGGTATTATTTTGATAAACCATTCAATTGGCGATGTTTCAATGATCTTGAGCTCAATTGTGCTTCTGTCGTTTCAGGGACCAACTCCTGTATTTGAAGTTAGCTCTTCCTCCGAGTCAGTTGCTTCTCCGATCCTGGATACTATGATGGGAGAGATCTTTAGTGAAAGCGCCAAGCTCGTTCCACTTCAAACTGTTGCTGCGAATGAGCCTTTTCCCCGCGAGGCAACCTCCTGTTCGCCTCAGAGAAAAACGACTGATACTCGCGCGAATGAAATTCCCCCCGCGAACGCAGTCTCTCCGGCGAACGAAACTGCTGTCGCGAATGCCGATCGCGCGACTGATATTGTTCAACCAGTGCCTCAACCGGTAATCCCAACTGAAACTGACCCAAAGGTAACAATTTTTACTCTGCAGCTTCTGTTTGTACTCTTACAAACACTTATTGTTTCTTTACTTGCCAGGTTCCGAAAAACCTTCCAGTGACCTCCCCATCTGATCATGCTACGCCTTCCCTCATCGAGCAAGTTCAATTAATGCTGGATCCTTTTCAAGCAAACCAATCCATCGCTGATGCGACACTATTCCTCCGCAACCTAGAGCATGAAGATCTTCTCCACCCACACACTAGGGTCCAAATTGAAGATGCTGTTCGTCTCCTTCGAGTTCAAGCTGATGAAAGACTCTTGAAGAAATTGCAGCGTCTGTGGGAATTCACAACCAAAGCTGCGACTTTGTCTGAGCGTGCCAGAGCCACGCGATCGGAGGCTCCTCAGTATCATCAACAGAAAGAGAAGTTCCAAGCCGAACGGGTTGCCAAAGCCACCAATCTTGCCAAACTTGTCCATAACGCGACCCAGTTGTTTCCTAACCGACTTGCTGAGCTTAAACGTCAAAAAGCTGAGATTGAGGCCCAGCTGGCAATTGTCGAAGAGGAAACCCAGAACAACTTAAACGCCTTGGAGCAAGAGAAGAACTCCTATCAGACTCTTCAACAAATGATCAACCAGGTGGACGACAGGATCGAAGATTCCCTGATCAACGAAGAAAATATCCAAAACGCCCTTGATACTGCTTTAGCGAACATTAAGCACATTAGTAAATTTATTTAACTGTTTATCTGTTCTGACTTTGTTCGCGCATATTATTCTGAATGCAGAAGATCTTTTCAAATTAATTCCATATCCTTGACCACTCGAAAACTGTTCCCAACTTTAACTGCAACGTTGCACCATTAACTTGCGCATTTACCGTATTCAACTAACACAGCACGCGTGATAAATGCTTGACCAATGAACGAATAGCAATCCATTCAGTTCCTTTTGGTGAAAACCTAGCGTTTCGCCTATAAATATCGATTAATTCCTTTCATCACCTTCAACAACCAAGAACATGTATTCTCCTTTCAGTCTCAAAGCAGTTCCACCAGACCTCTTTCTTCAACCTTTCTGTCCTCTAGGCTTCACAACCAAACCTCAAATCCTGGGTAGGCTTCACAACCTAACCTCAGGAATAAGATCTGATGCGCCCAGCCCTGAAGTCGCATCGAAGTGCATCACTGGAACCAAATTCCACTTGATGAGGGGATTGACTTCTGGTATTGGACCGAAGAAGGCTTCTGTGCCGACAGGATTCCTCCTGCCGAGCCTCTTCCGCGCCAGGTCAGACCAAGTTGCTTCTACTCCCATCACCGTCGACTTGCTTTCAACAAGCTGGCCGCGCAAGGTGGAAGATGAAGCAAAACCTGCAACAGTTTGAAGAGAGACTTTATGAAAGGAGTCGTAATAGCTCTTTCTTTAAGCAGCTTTGTTCTTGTTCAACACTGTATTTGTTGCAACCAGTTCTTGTTCAACACTGTATTTGTTATCCATGAATATTATGCAATAAACACACATTGTTTATGTTCTATGTATAAACCACAGGCGTTGGTTCAAAATAAATTAGGGCTTGAAAAACACAATTTGTTCTTCCCAAAAATTGTCAAAAAATTTGCCAGATGTTTGGTCTAGAATTTGCAGTCCTTCAAACAACCGGCTTGTAAATTTGTGCTAGGCGTGCCAGTACCTTTGGGTCAGGTACAACCTTGAAGTTGGATGCTACTTGCGTCCCTCTCCTGACTTCTTCTCACAGCGACTGTGACAGACGCCGATCTTCTTCCTCTGTGCTAGGTTCTCTTCTTAGACCTACAAGGGAAAAGTCCCTCTAGGATTTTTCTCCAACCTTTGAGGATGGCCGAATCTTACTTAGTATGCAAAGAAACTAAGCAGCGGGTATCAAGATATAAACTGGCGAACGGATTCTCCAGAACTGGTTGCGGGAGTAAAACTGCTCAACGGATCGAACAGGGGAGTAGAGAGATTTCAACGGATTGAAACCTGTCAGACTTAACGGATTAAGTCCCTTTTGCAGCTTGACGGGTCAGGCTACGGTTGCTGACGGATCAGGCTTGGGTTGCTGACGGATCAGGCTTGGTTGCTCCGGAGAGGCTTGAAGACTTTTGCGTGGCGAAGTTGTTGTCTGTTTGTTGATAGATGTAGTTGTGTCTTTCTCTTGCACCTCAACCCTTTATATAGTGAATACTAGGGTAGATGTTTCCTTGCGAATCAAGGTATAGCCTCAAATAATCCTTCTTGTAGTGCAAGACTAATTCTTAAAGCCCAATCATGTAAGCCCAAAACCATTCTAGTGGTAACTTAACCTCCTGCAACCACGTGTCTAATTTCTTATAATACCCTCGCGAACGCTTTTCCAACCGCGAACGTATTCTGTTAACACACGTCCCGCTTCGCGAGCGCGTTTCCCCCTGTGAACAAATTATCTCCTTTCGCGAGCGTACTTTGTTACTGTGCTTCTTGCGAGCACTTTTGACTTTCCAAACGTCCTCTGACCCTCTTGACCGCAGGCATCGGTCCACTTGCCTTTCGAAAAACGGTCGAAAAACCACATTAATTGGTTTGTATATCTATGGTGCCCCCCAGTTTTATCATGTGCATAAAAAGCCGAAAACCTCAAACAGGTTAGGCGTTAAGCAACATGAATGAAACTGACAAGATCCCAGTTCTGCAAACAAGATCCTAAGGCTCTAAACTCTGCCCCCCTTGCTGGCAAACAGGCTGTTCTGTCATCTGTGGCGACGAAGGATCGTCAGAAGCCCAAACACTTGGAAAGTACTGTTTCAGATGCCTCCCATTAATAGGGTTATTATGGACTTCTCCATCCAAATCTCGCAAATAATAAGCACCTTTACCCACGATCTGGTCAATCACAAAAGGCCCCTGCCACGTAGGCGACCACTTACCCCTGCCGCGAACGTGTTCGCCAAAGGGAAGTACTGCTTTCCAAACCAAATCGCCAACTCCAAAACTTCTGCCACGTGTCCTGGCGTCATATGCGCGAGCGACTCGTTGTTTTTCAACCATTATATGATCTAAGGCTTCCACACGAGTAGTATCCAACTGTTCATGCTCCTGAAACATGGCCTGAACATAATCCTCTCCTACTAACTGATGTTGTTCGCGAACCCTTAAAGAATTAACACTTATTTCCATGGGTAAAACTGCATCATGCCCAAACATCAAGGCATAGGGTGTGGTTCCTGTAGGCGACCGCTTAGATGTTCGATATGCCCACAGAGTATGATCAAGCTCGTTATGCCAATCTCTAGGATTATCAATCAGCATCTTTCGCAAGATATTGATTATGACTTTGTTACTAGCCTCAGCTTGTCCATTCGCCTGAGCATAATATGGTGTGGAATGCAGAAACTTAATCCCATAGTCAGTAATGAAGTCTTCGGTTTCTTTCGCTAGAAATGCTGCCCCCCTGTCTGCAACTAAACACTCTGGGATACCATACCTGCTAATGATGTTGCTGAAGATGAAGCTGCAAACTGTTCGAGCGGATGCATCTTTTAAGGGTACAGCCTCCACCCATTTTGTGAAATAATCGGTCGCTAATAGGATGAACTTATGCTGCTGAGACGAAGCTGGATGAATAATTCCTATAAAATCCAACGCCCATCCTCTTGCTGGCCAAGGCTTAATAATGGGTTGCATGGGCACATCTGGAACATGCCGCACCGGTCCATGCGCTTGACACTCCTGACAACCTTGAGCAAAGGTGATGCAATCTTTCAAGATTGAAGGCCAAAAGTAACCATAACGACGGATAAGCCACCTCATCTTTGGTCCAGCCTGGTGCGAACCACACACTCCTAAGTGTACCTCTCTCATTACTCGCTTAGCTTCCTTATCAAAGATACACCTAAGATAAACTCCATCCTCTCCTCTGCGTAAGAGTTCGCCACCTCGTAGCACATAGTTAGTGGCAAAGTATCTGACTTGTCTATCAACTGGAGTAGATGGATTATCCAAGTAATCAATGAGTGGTTGACGCCAATCTGTATCGATAGCCTCTATCGTAGCGACGTACCATTCATCCGCGTCTACCCTTCGAGCCATGAAAGAAGGTAACGTCCTTCTTTCCACCTTCAAAATCCGCTCGCAGACTCCATCAGCCAAAGTGATGCCAGTGGCGATTTGGGCTAATTCATTCGCCGCGACGTTGTGTGCTCTTGGGATATAATCCAAAGTGACATCACTGAATTGCTCCAACAACTCTGTAGCCCTTTCCCAAAAAGGAACCAAAGTAAAGGTGGTACATTTGTATAACCCCTTAAGCTGATTGATCACCAACAAGGAGTCACCGAACACACTTACCACTGTTGCCCCCATTGCGAGCAACATTTCCAATCCAATTATGAGTGCTTCATATTCAGCCTGATTGTTGGTGCATTTCCACTCTAGTTGGAAAGAATATGCATGACGAACCCCGAGTGGACTTACTAGAGATATCCCTGCGCCAGATAAACTCTCAGTACTGCTCCCATCAAAGTATAATTCCCAGGGCTGCATCAGAATGGCCACCACATCTAACTCCCTGTATTGTAAATCTTGTTCCACAGGATGATGAAGCAAAAAATCTGAAACCGCTTGTCCGGTTTGTGCCTTCAAAGGTGTATATTGCAGTGAGAACTCCGACAAAGCTAACACCCATTTGCCAATTCGACCCCTAAGAATGGGTCTAGTTAACATGTATTTCACCAAGTCCGTCTGTGCCACCACTACCGTTGTGAAAGATAACATGTAATGGCGTAATTTGCAACCGGCGAAATACAACGCAAGGCACAACCGTTCCATGTCACTGTACCTGGTTTCTGCATCTATCAACGTCCTGCTAAGGTAATACACAGCATGCTCAACCACTTTATCATCCTCTTGGTGTTCATCTTGTGCTAAAAGTGCAGCAATGGATGTCTCGCATGCTGAAATGTAGAGCTTCAAAGGGTGACCCGGCCGTGGAGGCATCAGAACTGGCGGTGAAACTAGGTACTGCTTTATTCTGTCGAACGCTTCCTGGTGACTTGTCTCCCAACGAAACTCCGTATCTGCCCTCAATTTTAACAGAGATGTAAATGGTTGAATCTTTCCTGCTGAATTCGAGATGAACCTACGCAAGAAGTTAATCTTTCCTAGTAACTGCTGCAACTCCTTCTTGTTAGTTGGGGCAGGAGCTTCTATGACTGACTTGACCTTGTCCGCTGGAATCTCGATCCCCCGCTGATGGACCACAAACCCTAGGAAATCGCCTGACTGAACCCCAAAGACACATTTAGCTGGGTTCATTCTGAGTTTATGTTTTCGCATCCTTATGAAGACTTTTCGTAGATCCTCTATGTGGTCTGCCTTAATCTTGGACTTTACTACCACATCGTCAATATAAACCTCCAATATCTTCCCTAATATGTCATGGAAGATAAGGTTCATCGCCCTTTGATATGTGGCACCAGCATTCTTAAGCCCAAAAGGCATGACTTGGTATTCGAATGCTCCTGTAAATCCCGGACATCTGAAAGCCGTCTTGTGCTTGTCTTCCTCCTCCACAGGAATCTGGTGATATCCTGCGGTTCCATCCATGAACGATAACAACTCATGCCCTGCCACTGCATCTACCAGCATGTCCGCCATGGGCATAGGATACACGTCCTTTGGTGTGGCAGTATTTAGATTCCTGTAATCCACGCACACCCTCATCTTACCATTCTTTTTCCTGACTGGTACTATGTTAGACAACCACTTGGCATACTTTGTAGGTCGAATAATTCCTGACTTGAGCATCTTTTCCACCTCTTCCTTAACCGAAGCCGCTGTGTCGGCATGCATTCGCCTAGGTTCTTGTCTGACTGGCCTGTAACCATCCATGATTGGTAGCTTGTGACAAACTAACTCTGGTGCTAAACCAGGCATGTCCTCGTATTTCTCTGCGAAGCAATCCTTGTACTCGTGAAGTAGCTCAATGAGCTTCTGTTTTTGTTCAGGCTCCAAATACACACTTATTCCAACCTCTATTGGTTCCTCTAGGGTCCCCAGGTTGACTTTCTCTACTGGATCCTTGACCTTAGGTGGAGTATCATCCAAGGCTGCCGGAGCTGCCTGGATAATCTCCTCCTCTTCCTCGTAATACTCCAACACATCATCGTTAACGCACTCTACTGCCGCCACCTGTTGGAAAGCCTCTTGCTCCTGCCTAAAAATAGATAATCTCTGATGCAGGGAAGCGTAGGCTTCCAACTCCTCCTTGCTGAGTTGTGGCTTCATTGATTGTTTCGGGGTAAAACCATGGAGATTGGTCTACTGGCGTCTACTTGAAGTTGCGCCAATCCCCATTGCGTAAGCTCAGTGGAGGTCACCCCATATGGATGTCCTTTCTTTGTGATGCCACTGACTCTTAAAGGCCTCATGTCTTCACTGTAATAACTTGCATCAACAAAGCAAGCTGCTACTGAGAACGGTCTAGGATCGGCCTTGATTATTTCAGATTCATCAGTTTCTGGGTTCCAGATAGCGAGCTCTTGATGGAGCGATGATGGAACACAACCGGCCTGATGAAGCCAATCTCTGCCCAGAATCATAGTATAAGGAGCAGTACACTCAGCTACGAAGAAAGTTTGATACATCTCTGATGGGCCAACCCTAATTTTTAGTATCACTACACCGAGTGTCTGAGCTATGTTTCCAGCAAAACTTTTCACCTTCATCTTGCTATCTAGAATTTTCTCCTTCGGAACCTGAAGGAAATTCATGGTCTGTACGGTAAGGACACTTACAGCAGCCCCTGTATCCACCAATATCCTACTGACCCTTTTGTCCATCATATCAGCAGATACGTACAATGGACGCAAATGCTGCCTCATGGCGAATGTGGGCTTGGAGAACAAAACGTACTTCCTTCTCAAATCAGGGTCCATGTCCTCTTTATCCTTCTTTACAGCCAACTCCTCTCTGCGAACGGATGACTCCACTCCAGTCTCATCTTCTGACATGTTGAGGAAGACTTCAGACGAAATTGGCTCATCCAATGCATACATAGAAGGTAAGACATACACCATATTGCAATAAGTGTTTGTCTCTGGAACTGGTATCACAGCTTCGGTCGTCACGTACACCTGAGCAGATTCAGATTGGTCTGAAATCATCTCACCATGCTCGTTTTCCATATAAAGCACGCTACACAGCAAACTTTCGTCCATACCCCCGGTTTCATCTTCCTCAGTTTCCTCTATATCTTCTTCTATGACTCGAGGTATATCGACTTCTGACTCTTCTTCTACGCGGGCAAATGCTTCAGCCATCTGCTTTACCAAAGAAACCTCTGGAACAGGTCTCTGTTGCTCAACCTCAATCATAGGTCCTGTTTTATCTGTTTCTTGGGACCCCGGATCCTGACGCTGAACTACTTTTGGTCTCCATTCGAACTTTGTTTTCGACGTCTTGATATTGTCTCCGTTCTTAGGGACTTCTGATATCCTAACCCTTTTCGCCGGAGACGTCTCAGGTGTCTTACTAAAGGTGGAAATAGATATTTCACCCACCACCTTTTTACCTACCCGTGACCAGACTGGTTCTCGCGTATGTTGACTTTTGTCAATGCTCACCCTTGACCATACAGACTTTCGTTCGCCGCTATTTTCTTCTCGCGAGACTCTCTTCTGTCCGCTATGTTTCGTGGTAGAAGTCTCGGTGGTATCGCGAACGTGTCTGATAGGGCAATAAGGTCTAGCTGACAATAAATCCAGCTTTCGCCTTAATTGTTCCGGAGTCTCCCTGATCTGGTCTGGGCTGACTAGGCCTTTATCCAATGCCTCCAAAAGCCTCTTGGTTTTGCCATATCTTCGCTGCACGTTCCTAGTCTGAGTAGGTGTGGCTTCTACCACCTTTCCTCTCTCTCTGACCATCCAGACGTTGTCTTTGAGGATATTCCGTGAAGCTGGTGGTATATAAGGCTTAGTTATTACGTCCTGCGGGTAGACCACTGGCTTCTTCTGCTCCATTCTTGCCTGGCGTAAACGCAAGTAGAGGTTGGAATCCCTCTGACTAGGGCTTGCTGATCTCCTCATCTGCTTCGGGCTGTGTGGCTGATATGCTTCAGGGGGTGTAGCAACCGCACTCTTCTGCTCGTGTTGTGGCTCTTTAGCAATGCCACATTCAGTTTTGCACCTATCACACAACATGACTGCTGATGTACCTGCCATTGGTTCTTTCCGTTTGACAACTTCTGTTTCTCCAACTATAGTGCTCAGGTCAAGCGTCAGTTTTCTGCTACCCCGAGCCAAATCAACCACAGCCACATCTGCTACCGCTGGATCACAAAAGGCGATTGACCCCTCATTGACCCATTGTTGTATCTGATCTTTGAGCTGCATGCACTGAGAAGTCTTGTGAGTCCACAAGTTATGAAACTTACAATAGGTCTTACCAGCTATTGCCTCTTCTGGGGGAAAGACTCCCCAAGGGATGGCCACCTCGTTGGCCATGATCAGCTTGTTCAAGATAATATGAGCCCTACTTGCATCATAAGTGTATTCTTTGAACTTTGGCCTTACTGGCGGTGTCTTTTCCTTCTTCCCTTCGCATGACACTAAATCAATCATATTGATGGTGGGAAAAGGATCGATGTCTACCCAAGCCGCAGTCTTTTCTTCGTTCGCTCCGAGCTTTCCCTCGTTGATCCAAGTCTGGATAGTGTCTTTCAAGCGAATGCACTCCGATGTGTTATGGTTCCAAAGATTATGGAACCTGCAGTACTTCTTTCCTTTGAGCTGTTCCTGTGTAGGGGGAGGTCCAAAGTCATTCCTTACCTTCCCTAATGCCGTCAGATCTTCCAAAATTTCCGGTGCCTTGTGTGCATTATATGTATAGGATTCGTACTCCGGCTTGGCGAACGCGGCGAACGAGATCTTTACTGGCTCTTTAGACATTTTCAACACCTGGGACTTGATAGGCTGTCTGCCTGCTAACTCTACTGCTGCGACTTCTTCCTCATAACCCATCATGTATGGGTCTGCATAGGGCATAGCTTGTGGGGCCGAATAGTAGGGATCCATATGGGAATATATTGCCCCCACAGTCTTGTGCCTTGCTGGAGGCATTCTGGGCCTCAGCGTTCCTGGGATGAGAGCTAAGTTGTTCCTGGAATTGTTAGCATCTTCGTCCAGCTCATTCAGGAAGTACTGGTAACTGCCAACCCTGTTCATTAAGTCAGCCATGCTAGAGAACACTCCATCGTGGTGTTTTGCTCTCTGTCTCTTCTCCAACCCACGAATTGCGATTTTGATCAAGTCAGGCTCCGGGATTGGAGTTTTGCACTTGGCCTGTTGAATCTTGAACCGCTTGAGGAATTCTACAGATGACTCCATAGGTTGCTGATACATCGCTGTCAAAGAAGACAAGTCAACCTCTGGTTCCACTGTTCCAAATGTGGTTCTAAACATGGTCTCCATCACGTTCCAGTCAGGGACCGATCTTGGTATCAACTTGGTATACCATGTCAGTGCTGACCCTGACAATGAGGCACCGAATGTGCGTAACTTGAAAACATTGTCCGCACCATATGGTCCATACTCGCCTGTGAATCTTGCGATGTGGGTGGCTGCGTCTTCAGATCCTTCTCCTGAGAACGAAGTGAATCTTATCTGCCGATAATGTTCCGGCCATGGGCTTTCAGCCACCCATTCTGGATACGGGTGTGCGTATGCAGTGTTCACAGCAACAACGGGAGTTGCCCTTATTGCCTCCTGTATCATATTCTGGACTGCATCCCAGTCCAGCTGAGGTCTCCTTTGATTAGGTGTTGGCGAACGACGTGGTTGCTGCCTTGGAGCCCTCTGTCGTCCTCTAGCCCCTACAGGGTTCTGATTATTGTGCACCGCTAATTGGTCATCACCCACACGAAGTGGACCAAATCCCTCCCGGTGCACGGTTCTTCTATCCACCTGGTGATCGACCTCTTCTAGCAACTCTTCTTCTGGAGGCTGTTGGCGGATAAGCTGCTCAGTTCTCATGGCATTTAAAGCCTCCATGAACATATCCATCCTCTTATTCAGCGCTTGCTGATTTTCATTCATCTTAGTTGCTAGGTCTGCATACCTTAGGTCCTGAATCTCGGCCTTTTTGTCTTGTTGCCGGGCTCGGTCGCGGACCTCCTGGAAACCTTTAGTCAGGTTATCCAATGATGAGCTTAATGCTCCTACGTGTTCAGCAAGGTTCTATGACTGTCCTTCGTTAGTCATGGCACCAAACTTGCTAATAGCTTGTTCTGCAGATAGCTTCCTACAGTAAGCCGAATTATGTGGTCTTGCGACTACGTGTTCTGGTTTGGAACACGAAGGATATTCTTTTTGATATTCGCCGAAGCCTGTAATCTTGACACAGTCCCACTGGGCGTGCCAGATGTTTGGTCTAGAATTTGCAGTCCTTCAAACAACCGGCTTGTAAATTTGTGCTAGGCGTGCCAGTACCTTTGGGTCAGGTACAACCTTGAAGTTGGATGCTACTTGCGTCCCTCTCCTGACTTCTTCTCACAGCGACTGTGACAGACGCCGATCTTCTTCCTCTGTGCTAGGTTCTCTTCTTAGACCTACAAGGGAAAAGTCCCTCTAGGATTTTTCTCCAACCTTTGAGGATGGCCGAATCTTACTTAGTATGCAAAGAAACTAAGCAGCGGGTATCAAGATATAAACTGGCGAACGGATTCTCCAGAACTGGTTGCGGGAGTAAAACTGCTCAACGGATCGAACAGGGGAGTAGAGAGATTTCAACGGATTGAAACCTGTCAGACTTAACGGATTAAGTCCCTTTTGCAGCTTGACGGGTCAGGCTACGGTTGCTGACGGATCAGGCTTGGGTTGCTGACGGATCAGGCTTGGTTGCTCCGGAGAGGCTTGAAGACTTTCGCGTGGCGAAGTTGTTGTCTGTTTGTTGATAGATGTAGTTGTGTCTTTCTCTTGCACCTCAACCCTTTATATAGTGAATACTAGGGTAGATGTTTCCTTGCGAATCAAGGTATAGCCTCAAATAATCCTTCTTGTAGTGCAAGACTAATTCTTAAAGCCCAATCATGTAAGCCCAAAACCATTCTAGTGGTAACTTAACCTCCTGCAACCACGTGTCTAATTTCTTATAATACCCTCGCGAACGCTTTTCCAACCGCGAACGTATTCTGTTAACACACGTCCCGCTTCGCGAGCGCGTTTCCCCCTGTGAACAAATTATCTCCTTTCGCGAGCGTACTTTGTTACTGTGCTTCTTGCGAGCACTTTTGACTTTCCAAACGTCCTCTGACCCTCTTGACCGCAGGCATCGGTCCACTTGCCTTTCTATAAATGGGCTTTTTACTTCTGGATCCAACAGTTTCTTCACCAAAATTCTCCCCAAGCATGTCAAAGGACTTAAGAGAAGCTTAATGAAGTCATGGGAAGCTGCATTGAAGAAGGAGATTTGAAGAATGCATCATGGCAGCCGAAACAACCAAGTATGGAGCTTTTCTGGTCAAACCGGGAAAGTCTGTCCTTGCCGAGTTTGTCCATGATTTCGGCTGCCTATGAGCCCAAGAACTTGTGTATAAGGCCTACATGGATCCAATAACATGTAGAGGAGTCCAAGAAATCAGAAATCCAAGGTCCAAGTCGAAATCTTTGTCCAAAGATAAAAGGAGGAAACCCAGCTCAACAAGGAAGGTGTCTCCTTGAAGTTCCTGAATTCTCTAGAGTTTCTCTTCGAAATTTTCTGTATAAATAGGACCTATGTACATCAAATTTCGTGTCTTTCAATTGCTCTAAGCCTTAGTATAGCCAAACTCTACTTAAAAACCCTCCCTACACAGAAATACCATAGCCTTGCCGCCGCCAACCCCTTGCTGCCGACTGCATCCTTGCTGCCGATTGCATAGCTTTGCCGCCACCAATCCATTCTTCAATCCTTGCCAACTCTTAGGGTAGGTTTAGGTATGAATACAATCAAGCTTTATGTGTGTATCTACTGTATGGATGATGGTTATTTATATATGTTTGTATTGGTTTTTGGTTTTACGTTATAAACATGTTTACTTGTTCTTCTTTGTGATTTTCATGTGATTGTGTTTATAATTGTAACGATTTAGATTGCATGTTAGGATTTTGATTTAGTTTAAGTTGTTTATGTTTGTGTTTAGTAGATGTTGAATTGATTTATTGCTTACCTGATCACGTAATCGAACCTGAAGATAGTCTAGGCCTGGATGTTTCTAAGGGGGGAGTTTAATCTGCCGTAGTATTCTAGGTTGAGTTCACCGGGTCGGGCTCTCAATTTTAGTTGCTGCATAGGGTGGTAGGGTAAGTGATTTACATGCTAATAGGATGAGTGACGACATACCTAGGATCATGTCTCCAATGACTCATGAACGGTAAGTGTATTTTGTGTTAATGTGATGCGGGTCGTAAGCATTAAACAGGATGACACATAAACTTAGGATGATGCGTGTCGTAAGTTCTAAGTTACATGAGAAGTCTAAATAGTTGGAATTAATTTGCATCTATGATAACATAAACATAATAACTTGATCTTTCATAAAACTTATATGTTCTCTAATCGGTGTTTGCTATATCTTGTGCTTGAGTATTGATTGACCAATGTATGTAAATATTTCTGTTTGTTTTATTTATATTTCGAACCAACTCTCAACTCCCATATATATTTTGATGTAAATATGTTTATATTTGTGAATATTATCATGTGTGTTATACTTGTATAGTTGTGACAGAATTGTACTTGTATGTTTATATTATATTTGTGAATATTACTAACTTGTTTTGATGTAGATATAATCCTTCCCTAGTGTCCCCGGCTTGAACGATCCCTACTTACAGTTACTACAATGATAGGGTTTTTTAAATTGCATGTCATGTTATGACAGGTCAGTTTTTGGCGCCGTTGCCGGGGATGCTAAAAAGGATTTTTGTTTTGTGTATATATATGTTTGTGAATTAACCTTGTTTTCTTGTAGGTGCCGAAGCATGTGTGTGCCAAAACACATATGTTTTGAATGTATATTGTGTATTGCCAATTTGTACATTGTATATTTTTGTGCCGAATTTGTATATTTTTGTGCCATATGTGTTTTGTTGTAATTATTGTAACTTAGTAAATATTTAGGAGGTTTATTGTTTCATATGTGTTTGGAGTTTATTGTGGTTTTTAAAGTGTAACATGTAGGGAGAAGCCGCATTTGTTAATCTTAGCCTAAACCCTTCATGTTATTTGCGGATTTCATGAGGTTGAGGGCGGCTTTGATTAACACTTGTCGAGTGGTCTAGTGACCCGAGTTTGTTCCTAGCTGAGTAAGGGGCCGTTCTGTCATAGATATGGAATTCAGGTTTGTCCAATTGGATCTCAAGATCATGACTGACCACTCTTCTCGGTGAAGGGGTCGATAGGGGTCCGCCTCCTTGATCACAAAACGAGTCCTGCCTGGTTCTTGTAGGGGGTTCGCCCCCCGTGACATTGACACTTGCCTTCTGAAACCACGGAATCCGCTCGAACTAGCCAAATGCTTGGGCCGAAGCATCACCACACTTTAAACGCTAGAATTTACTTAGACATGTATGACGCCATGAACTTCAAATTCATTTGACTTTAATGTTTGAGGTATATCGGACAAAGCATAACACTACCTTGGGCTGTATCAGTCCATTGCACAGTGGTCTTCCCTGCTCCACGTACCTTAAAAATTAAAGTTTACTAAAATCAAGTAGAAACATTTTAGGGTGAGACGTCATCACATTATGTTTTTGTCATGATTTTTGTCTATATGTACCTATAAGTGCCGAGCTCGAAATTTGTTTGCCGTGTGTGTATGTGTTTTTGTTCAATTTTCATGTTCGTTACAATTTTGTATGATGCCATGGTTAGTTTATATGTTATGTGTGTTTCTGATATGTCATGTTTGTGTGTGTGTGTTATTTAAGTATGTTAATTTTATCTTATTCATAATTCTTAGTTAGTGTCGTTTTGTTTTTCGAAATTTTTTATGACTTACTAACTTGGTCTTGGCCAATTGTGCCATCCTGTTTTGTAGGTGAATGAGCGGTTCTGACACTTGGACACGAGACATCAACAACCGACTTATACGTGTCCGAGAGGAGCTTGCCATCAACATACCATCAACATCTCATCACTCAACACCGAATTCATCACCACCACACTCATTTGAATTGAGAATGACTTCACTCAGGGAAGAAAACGGCCAAGTTAATGGAACAGGGGTCAAGCCAGCAAATGTCACTTATCCTGCTGTGGAAACAGGGAAAACGGCTGACTTTGAACTCAGAGGTGGTTTCTTCCACCAACTGCCGAAATTTCATGGACTGAGTGGAGAGGATCCGAACCGACACTTGCAACAGTTTGAATATTGTTGTGACATTATGTGCCCTAGAGGAGCTGATATGCAACTTGTCAAAATGAAAGCATTTCCGTTTTCATTAGAGGATAAAGCTAGGGAATGGTTCTTTGCAGTGCCAGCTGGACGAATTGTGTCATGGGCCACTATGATGAAAGAGTTTCTCCTCAAGTATTTTCCTTCGTCGAGGGTGACACAAATTAGAAAGGAGATAACTTCTATCAAGCAAGACATTGATGAGTCTTTCGAAGTGTATTATGAGAGATATAAGGCATTGGTTGCTTCGTGTCCAAACCATGGGATACGTGAGGGATTATTGCTACAGTACTTTTATGAGGGCCTTCGCCCTATGGAAAGACAGTTTCTAGATTCAGCAGCTGGAGGTTCTTTGATGGAGAAAAGTAGAGAAGAGGCCAGTAACTTGTTGGAAATGCGAGCTACAAACAATCAGCAATTTGGTTCATTTTCATCAAGGCGTGTGAATGAGACAAACATTCATGGGGAGTCTAGTACCATTGCCGAACTAAAAGATGATTTGAGTAAGTTGACTCTCATGGTTTCGAACCTGGCCAAGAATAGAGGGATACAAGTCTGTGGAGTGTGTAGCATGGAAGGACATACATCCGATCAGTGCACTCAAGTAAATCCGAACTTTGAAGATGTCAATGCCATCGGTTTTCAAGGACAATTCGGAAACTTCCAAGGTCAAGGGGCTCAAACACGTTTTCAGAATTTCAATCCAAGGGCCAACGATCCGAACTTTCGTTGGAACAACAATAGTAACGTGCTGAATCCACAACCAAACGCACAAGGGCAGCAACCAAGTACTTACATGGCACGGCCTCAAGGCAATTGCATGCCAAGGCCATACCAACCCTACCAACAAGGAGGACAGCCGAGTAGTGGAAATAACTACGATGAAATCTTCAAGAACATTGCCACTTCGACACAATCTTTGTTGGCCACAACTCAAACCAACACCAAGGACATTGCCTTGATGTCGAAAGACATTATGGAATTAAAGAATCAAATGGGGCAAGTTGTGGACTTCATGGGGAAATTCAATGAACAAGGGAGGTTGCCAGGAGGTGTCATCAAGAATCCCAAGAACGAGCAAGCACAAGTTGTTGTCACAAGAAGTGGGAGAACCTTGTTGTCGCCACCTTCAAAGCCTAAAACCACGAAAAGACTTGGAGTGTTGGACATGAGTGATGAAGAAGGAGACGCCGAGCTACACATGAATGATGCCGAGCATGGGATGAATGCCGAGCATAATGCCAATGCCGAAACACATGGACAAGATCAAGGAAAAACCGTGCGAAACAAAGAAGCTGAGCCAAGCAAGGAAGACTTGGAGGCAATGAAAAAGAGGGATCTTGAAAAAGATCCGGCAACTTCAAAGAAGGAAGGTATGATTTCGAACCCTAGTGATTTAGTTAATACTAATCAATCTTCTTCTCTACCTTTTCCTTCTAGGTTCACTCAGAGCAAAAAGGATAAATCCGACGAAGAAGTGTTGGATGTCTTTCGAAAAGTGAATGTCAACCTACCCTTGTTGGAGTGCATTCGACAAATCCCAAAGTATGCTAAGTTCTTGAAGGAGCTTTGCACAACAAGAAGGCACACAAGGGAGAAACAAGTTGTCAAGATGAGTGAGACGGTTTCTGCCGTTCTCCAAAGGAAAATGCCGCCAAAAATGAAGGATCCAGGGAGTTTCTCTATCCCTTGTGTTATTGGTTCTACTCGTTTTGAGAATGTCATGCTAGATCTAGGAGCCTCAATTAATGTTATGTCACTAAACCTTTATAAGTCTCTAGATCTAGGATCTCTTAAAACTGATAATGTTGTGATCCAATTGGCGGATCATTCTAACAAGTACCCTGAGGGGTATGTTGAAGATGTTCTTGTGCAGGTTAATCAACTGATATTCCCTGCTGACTTTTACGTGCTAGAAATGGAGGAGTCATCTACAAACTCTACACAGTTGTTGTTGGGACGACCCTTCATGCGAACAGCAAGAACGAATATCGACGTTGCTGGAGGAAATTTGACAATGGAGAGTTCGATGGTGAGATCATCAAATTCAACATTTTCGATGCCATGAAGCACCCTAGTGCCGAACTCAACTATGAAGAAAGCAACAATGCCGAAGCATATGGGGAAGGATTCGGCAGTGAATGGAGGTATGGTGGTGTTGCACCGTGTGCAATGACCACCCATCAAGCATAGCAATTAGCCATCGAGCGAGGGGTCGGATTTGACAAGTTTGGAGAACGGGATGAGGAGGCTTTGAAAGATTTGGAGCCGTCCATACTTGAAGTTGTGAAGGAGCTTGATTCACAACCACTTTACGATAAGTATTCTCCTTTGTCAATTCCAATTTCTACTAATAAGTTGTTACCATCTGTGAAACAGGCCCCTAAGTTAGAGCTCAAAGCTCTACCCCCACATTTGAAGTACGTTTTTCTTGGAAAAGATGACACTCTACCGGTTATTGTGTCATCAACGTTGAAAAAGCAACAAGAAGACAAGCTAATTGAGGTTTTGAAAAGGAACACAGCTGCCATTGGCTGGACTTTGGCAGACATCAAGGGAATTAGCCCGACAAAATGTGTTCATCGAATTCTACTTGAGGATGGCGCCAAGCCTACAAGGGAGGCTCAAAGACGTTTGCATCCACCAATGATGAAGGTTGTAAAGGACGAGGTGATCAAGTTATTAGATTGTGGTGTCATATACCCAATTTCGGATAGTCAGTGGATATCACCAGTTCAAGTTGTGCCAAAGAAGAGTGGAGTGACGGTGGTAGAAAATGACAAGAACGAATTAGTGCCACAACGTTTGGTGACAAGACATCGCATGTGCATTGATTATAGAAGACTTAATGCAACAACACGCAAGGATCACATGCCATTGCCTTTCATGGACCAAATGTTGGAGAGACTTGCTGGTCATGAGTTCTACTGCTTCTTAGATGGCTACAGTGGTTACAACCAGATCATGATACACCCGGATGATCAAGAAAAGACAACGTTTACATGTCCCTTTGGTACGTTTGCTTATCGCCGAATGCCTTTTGGATTATGCAACGCTCCAGGTACGTTCCAACGTTGTATGTATTCTATTTTCTCCGATTACATCGAAAATATCATTGAAGTTTTCATGGATGATTTTAGTGTTTATGGCAAAGATTTCGATGCATGTCTTGAGAATTTAGAAAAGATTTTAAACCGGTGTGTAGAAACTAACCTTGTACTCAATTGGGAAAAATGTCATTTCATGGTAAATCAAGGTATAGTTTTAGGCCATATTGTCTCTGCTAGAGGAATAGAAGTTGATAAAGCCAAGATTGATATTATGCATCACTTACCCTCACCTTCAACGGTGAGAGAGGTTCGTTCTTTTCTTGGCCATGCAGGTTTTTATAGGAGATTCATCAAGGACTTTTCTTTGGTGGCAAAACCACTTACTTCCTTGTTGCAGAAAGATGTGCCATTTTCATGGTCTCAAGAGTGCGAGGATGCGTTCGTGCAATTGAAGGAATTGTTGACAACTGCACCTATCATGACGCCACCAGATTGGGATTTGTCATTTGAGTTGATGTGCGATGCTTCGGACTATGCCATGGGAGCCGTGCTCGGCCAACGCAAGGACAAGAAGCCATGCGTCATTTACTATGCATCACGGACACTCAATGATGCTCAGCTGAATTATACTACCACTGAAAAAGAACTTTTAGCTGTTATTTTTGCTTTAGAAAAATTTCGATCTTATCTTTTGAATTCTAAAGTTGTTGTTTATTCTGATCATGCAGCTTTAAGGTACTTGATGACAAAGAAGGATGCTAAGCCAAGGCTCATTCGATGGATCTTGCTACTCCAAGAGTTCGACATTGAGATAAAGGATAAGAAAGGATGCGAGAATGTTGTAGCAGACCATCTTAGCCGAATTGTGCATGAGGAGGATACCATTCCTATGTCCGAATCGTTCCCGGATGAACAACTGTTTCGAATGGAAGTTAAGGAACCATGGTATGCCGATTTGGTGAATTACATTGTGACAAGGAATTTTCCTTCATCTATGCCGAACCATACAAGGATAAAAATCAAGAAGGAAGCTCGACATTACGTATGGGATGCGCCATATTTGTGGAGACAATGTGGGGACCAAGTCATTCGTCGTTGTGTGCCAGAAGAAGAGCATCAATCCATCTTGAATTTTTGCCACAAGGAGGCATGTGGAGGACACTTTGGACCGAAAAGAACAGCTAGAAAGGTGTTGGAAGCCGGTTTCTATTGGCCAACATTATTCAAAGACGCTTATACAACATGTGCTTCATGTGATCGTTGCCAAAGAACAGGTAATTTAGGTAAGAGAGATCAAATGCCCTTAACCCCTATCATAGTTGTCGAAATTTTTGATGTTTGGGGCATTGATTTCATGGGTCCTTTTCCTTCATCTAAAGGCTTTCTTTATATCTTATTGGCGGTTGATTATGTGTCGAAATGGGTGGAAGCAAAAGCCACCAGGACTAATGATTCTAAAGTTGTTGCAGAGTTTGTCAAAACTAACATTTTTGCTAGGTTTGGAACACCAAGAGTTTTGATAAGCGATGGTGGATCACATTTCTGTAATCGAACTATTGAGGCTTTGCTCAAGAAATATGGAGTCACCCACAAAGTATCAACGCCATATCATCCTCAAACAAGTGGCATGGCAGAAACTTCCAACAGAGAGATCAAGCAGATTTTGGAGAAGACTGTAGGACCAACAAGGAAAGATTGGAGTGATCGATTAGACGATGCACTATGGGCCTATAGGACTGCGTTCAAGACGCCGATAGGAACTTCGCCATTTAGGCTAGTGTATGGCAAAGCATGCCATCTTCCAGTGGAGTTGGAGCATAAAGCATGGTGGGCGGTCAAGAAGTTCAACATGGACAAAGACGAGGCTGGATTACATAGGAAGTTACAAATTTGTGAGCTTGAAGAAATCAGAAACGACGCCTATGAATCTGCCATGACATATAAGGCGAAGACGAAGGCGTATCATGATAACATGATACGAGGGAAGAACTTTGAAATAGGACAACAAGTCCTTCTGTTCAATGCTAGACTTAGACTTTTTCCAGGTAAGCTTCGTTCTCGTTGGCAAGGACCCTTTATTGTTACTAATGTGTTTCCTTATGGTGCAGTTGAGATTCAAAGAGCTACTTCGGGAAATAAGTTTAAGGTCAATGGTCATCGACTTAAACCTTATTACAGCACATTCAGGGAACATGTAACCGAGGAGATTTGTGTGACAGAGCCACCAACAAATGCAGAATGACGCCATCTAGGAGCAAGAAGAGAAGAGTCTAGGCTGATAGACTATAAACATTAAGCGCTGCATGAGAGGCAACTCATTTCAACCATAGCAGTGGAGGAGTCATCAACGAGAGTTTGCATTTTTCTAATCCCTTCACTCTTATGGTTGATATTTTGATTTATTTATGTGTTTATTATGTGACTTAGACACATGCTTAGGAAGTTATGACATGATTTTGGTTTTACATTGAGGACAATGTAATTTTCTAAGTGTAGGGTAGAGGTTACATAGTAACATATTTTTATTTGTGTGTTTTTCAATTTATGTCGAAATTTTCTTCCAAATTTTAATATTTCCCGTAATTTGCATAAAAAAAATTCGAAATTTAATTTTTGTTTTGAGTCTTAGGATATACCCTTAAAAGTCTATGATGAACTATATCTTTGAATGCATGATTGACGGTTTAACATTTATCTTAAGAAATTGTGAGTTTCATGGATATTGTGAATTAGTATGAATATTTGAGACTTGATTGATAATGAAGTATGCATGTTTGATTAGATTGTTCCAACATAACCTATGTGAGCTTTTGAGCCTAAAAACTTTCTTTCATGAGTGATGTACCGATTTTGTCTTTCGAAATTTTCACTACTTTTTCACTATCTTTTGAAACCTCATCATTCTTTGCATATTCAATAACTATGTGCTATAGCTTTTTAATGGACTCTAGAATTTACTAGAACTTGCTTATGTAATTTTCGAAGCTTTATAATCATAACTTGTCTTGATTTTGAATATGATTGAATTTAATCTCATTAGGATCACCACCATAGCCAAATAAAGCATATGCCTATTTTGTGCCCGTCGTGGGACTCCTTAGTTAACCCCTTTGAGCTTACATTGAGCCTTTTATTTCATCACCTTTAAACAGAATTCCTTTGCTTAGAATAGCTAAACCTTTACCTTGTTATCAAGACTTGGCAAAGTATTTTAATGGAGCTGTATTGCGTGATGCTGTGAAGCAAGTGTGGGGTGAACAATGTAATAAAGAGCAAGTGTGGGGTAAAACACCATATGATTATAAATGTATGTGCCATGTATGAACAAAAAGAAAGAAATATGTCCGAAACAAAAGAAAAAAAAAGAAAAGAAAAAAATTCGGATAGAATTAAAGTTCAAGGCACAAATTCTTTCATGGTGTGTTGTAATGTTTTGTGAATTTGGAGTTAGTAATTATTTGAAGGTCTAAAAGTGTTTATATGACCTTTGTCCTGTTCACAATATGGGGAGAAGTCAAGATTGACGTATGGGTCCAACATGAAGAAATTCGACCCTTGAAGTAAAGACATGAGGAGGAGCGAGATTTGCTAAAGTCTTGATGATTTCTTATAGCACCACTTAGCTAAAAATTCCTACCTTATGAAACCAAGCCCCATTACAACCATATTATTGAGATTAATTCATGATTCTTAAGAGAGCTAACTTTGATTTGTGGAGATTTTCTCATAAGTCAAGCATATGGTTTTGGTCCATTATTGCACATAGTTGTTATATGAGGTTTTTCCATGAATTTCTATTCACAAAGAGCTTTTATTTGTTGAAATATGCAAGTTATTTGTTATCTTATCATCTTTCCCCTTGCATATACGATTGAGTGAATACCATGGATGAGTGATTAGAAGAGAGTATGCCATTGTGAGGTGGAACGGTTATCATACATGTTAGTGCTATATGATCTCATATCTTAATTGTTCATGCTATGATACATGCTTATGAAGCTTTGCAATTATGTTTTTCATTCCAATGTTCAAACTTGAAAGTTATGTATGCTAAAGAATCTGAGACAAATCATTTAAGGGTATTAGTTGTTTAAGTATTAGAAGTTTTTGAGTCGTTTTGTTTTTGTTTTAGAGTCAGTTTGCTAAGGGACAAGCAAAGGGTAAGTGTGGGGTAGTTTGATAAGTGCGTTTTACGCTATGTTTTTAATGTGTTTTTACCCTCATTTGTACCTTGTTTATTCCTTAGTAATGTTGTTTTTACTTATTTTGAGTCAAAAGGGTTTTTCTGTAGAGTAATGGTTAATATGTGTCTTTATACAGAAATTTGTGCTTAAGTGTTGCAAATTCGATTTGGAACAAACACTTGGTTATTTGTCTTATGATTCACCGTACCTTTACATTGTCATTTTTGATAAATTTGGTTTAATGTGTAGATGACATGTAAATGAACATATGAGAACAAGAATCATGAAGATTGGACTCATGGAGGACAACAAAAGAAGCCATGAAAAAGAAGAAACTCCGAAACATAAGGTTTTGATCCGAGCAGGAATTTCCAGAAACCATAACTCAACTTCAAAAATTTTCCTAGGACGATCCAGAAGGAACCAGGGAACGTGCCATATATGGATGGAAAGCTGTGGATGTCTAGTTTCTAAATCTTTTGGAATCGCAGCAATCCGAGTTCTGAGGAAGAAGTTATGCCGGAAACAATGGCCGGAGGTCAGTCTCGCGAATGAAACTCTCCCGCGAATGAAATCTTATTCGCGAGCAGAAATCTCTCCCGCGAACAGAAATCCTACATCAACTTCGGAAAATCATATCTAAATATCCAGGAGGAATCTGAGGACGAGCCATATATCATTGGAAAGCTACGGAAGTCTAGTTTTCAGATCTTCTTGAATCACAGAATTTGGAGTTCAGATGAAGGAGTTATGATCAAAACAATGGACGGAGGTCAAGCTGCAAAACTGGGCAGTTTCTGCCTAAGTTGTCACACGAGTTTGGGAGGATGTTTCTTCACCAAAATTCTCCCCAAGCATGTCAAAGGACTTAAGAGAAGCTTAATGAAGTCATGGGAAGCTGCATTGAAGAAGGAGATTTGAAGAATGCATCATGGCAGCCGAAACAACCAAGTATGGAGCTTTTCCGGTCAAACCGGGAAAGTCTGTCCTTGCCGAGTTTGTCCATGATTTCGGCTGCCTATGAGCCCAAGAACTTGTGTATAAGGCCTACATGGATCCAATAACATGTAGAGGAGTCCAAGAAATCAGAAATCCAAGGTCCAAGTCGAAATCTTTGTCCAAAGATAAAAGGAGGAAACCCAGCTCAACAAGGAAGGTGTCTCCTTGAAGTTCCTGAATTCTCTAGGGTTTCTCTTCGAAATTTTCTGTATAAATAGGACCTATGTACATCAAATTTCGTGTCTTTCAATTGCTCTAAGCCTTAGTATAGCCAAACTCTACTTAAAAACCCTCCCTACACAGAAATACCATAGCCTTGCCGCCGCCAACCCCTTGCTGCCGACTGCATCCTTGCTGCCGATTGCATAGCTTTGCCGCCACCAATCCATTCTTCAATCCTTGCCAACTCTTAGGGTAGGTTTAGGTATGAATACAATCAAGGTTTATGTGTGTATCTACTGTATGGATGATGGTTATTTATATATGTTTGTATTGGTTTTTGGTTTTACGTTATAAACATGTTTACTTGTTCTTCTTTGTGATTTTCATGTGATTGTGTTTATAATTGTAACGATTTAGATTGCATGTTAGGATTTTGATTTAGTTTAAGTTGTTTATGTTTGTGTTTAGTAGATGTTGAATTGATTTATTGCTTACCTGATCACGTAATCGAACCTGAAGATAGTCTAGGCCTGGATGTTTCTAAGGGGGGAGTTTAATCTGCCGTAGTATTCTAGGTTGAGTTCACCGGGTCGGGCTCTCAATTTTAGTTGCTGCATAGGGTGGTAGGGTAAGTGATTTACATGCTAATAGGATGAGTGACGACATACCTAGGATCATGTCTCCAATGACTCATGAACGGTAAGTGTATTTTGTGTTAATGTGATGCGGGTCGTAAGCATTAAACAGGATGACACATAAACTTAGGATGATGCGTGTCGTAAGTTCTAAGTTACATGAGAAGTCTAAATAGTTGGAATTAATTTGCATCTATGATAACATAAACATAATAACTTGATCTTTCATAAAACTTATATGTTCTCTAATCGGTGTTTGCTATATCTTGTGCTTGAGTATTGATTGACCAATGTATGTAAATATTTCTGTTTGTTTTATTTATATTTCGAACCAACTCTCAACTCCCATATATATTTTGATATAAATATGTTTATATTTGTGAATATTATCATGTGTGTTATACTTGTATAGTTGTGACAGAATTGTACTTGTATGTTTATATTATATTTGTGAATATTACTAACTTGTTTTGATGTAGATATAATCCTTCCCTAGTGTCCCCGGCTTGAACGATCCCTACTTACAGTTACTACAATGATAGGGTTTTTTAAATTGCATGTCATGTTATGACAGGTCATGTGATCGAGGGAGGAGAGACAGAGAGTGTGCGTGTCCGGTCAACCCCTTTTTATTAAATACCAAAAATCAACGTCTGATTGATCTGACGGCTCAGATTAAATGGTGAAAAGTTACCATGGACAGTAAATACATATTTTGCTATTTACTTTTACCGCACGGTAAAAACACTTTATCCCACATAAATTTAGTATACGAACTCCGATTAAAGCGTAGGACATACCCATGGGTTCATATTAACGTCATCTACAACTTTCCCGAAGGAACTTCCTCAAATTCTCGACTTATCGCAAAGTCATCTTTGACGGTAAAGTAATTAACATTTATTAGTTTCGTAAATTAGATAAATTCATAATAAACAGTTCATAGCTCCGGAAAATATTCCGGACATATCGGAGGACTAGTATTAACATAATCTATCCCTCGAGACATTAATTCTATTTTCCTTCAGAACCGAGAATATCTCGATATTAAACTCGAATATTAATTCGGAAAAAATAACAGCGCGGTTACAACCCTTTGTAACCCGGTCTAATCCCGGTAAAAAGATAAATTTTGAGACATTTTGCTATCTCTAAACCACTAATTTGGCATAACCATATTTCTGTGAATTAGCTTAACTCCATTTACGAATGAAACGAGTATTATCTAAGCTATTATTCTTACGCCAGTGTTTTAACTCTTGCCAAAGATGCTTAAACCACTATGAACAAAATTAATACTCACTAGTGATTTCATTCACATAATGGAAGACCAAATTCATAAAACGTTATATGTGAACCCACAAGTACATAACATAAATTGTCAAATACATAACGTTGTTTGATAATTGAAATACATAATCAGTACTTATACAACGAACAACAAAAAGATGGATTTACGTATGTGTGGTCTTAACACTTAGCCGCCTACCACCCCTATTCTTTATCTAAGACTGCCTTCTCACTCAGCAGCTCCTTCCTGGCCCTTCTCCGTCGCAACCTGCAGTGGGAGAAGACATTTCAGGGTTAGAATCTGATCTACCACTATCAAATGACAATACAACAAGGTGAACTTTTTTGCCTTCATTTCCTAGAGGGGATTGTAAACCGTTGTCTGCTGTCAACTCGTCGCCTCGCCGCCCAGGAAGTTCACCCCCACCCTTATGTACGCTTTGAGCCTGCTTCCATACCAGATATTTGTCGTAATTAATACAACCAATATCCATCAGCTCTTGCATGTTGGCAGCAGCAACATCATTAATTGCCTTCTGAAGGCGAGTTAACTGCTCCACCTCTGTTTGCATTGACTCCACCCTGGTGTCATCTTTTAGAGCCTTGGCCCGCACACTATTCAGCTTCTGCTCTCAATCCATGAGATCAATAGACAACTTGGCATTTCTGGCCTTTAATAGCGTCAGCTCCCTCTTGGTTGCCACGAACACATGTTCCATGCACCTCTCTCAAACGGTGGGCTTGCGTGGACTCCGCTCTTCCAGTAGAGTGTACCGCCTTGAAGGAGTTAGCTAGAACTTCTATTAACCCCTTATTCTCAGCAGCAACAATCTCATTTTCAGGCTGATCAGGCCGGTCTAACTATCTCACTCCGGCGAATTGGGAAAAGCCTTAAACCAGCAACTTCTCTAAGAGCGGACCCTAGGACAATGCTTCCACTATAAGGAAATATGATCCCTCTGCCAAGGACATCGATGTCTGCTCTCTATCGTCGCAAGCCTTATCTGCTGATTCACCGGTTCTTACTTGAACAGACTTCACCTTCGACTGGGAAGGGCGTACAATGGCGGTGGAGCCACTACCCCTTTCTGACATGATCTTTCGAGCTCACTTCTTTCTGCCATCGGTAACAGCGACATCTTATGCCCTTCTTTTCCTTGTTTTGGGGTTACTAGGCTCGTTGTTAAGAGATTCATCGACACTCACCTCTCAGACAACAGGAGGATGGGGTGGAAGATGATGCCTACTTTCTCCTTACTGATGAGTATGCAACAGGGGAGCAGGAATTGTCACTTCCTCAAGCGTCTTCTTCGCATTATTTCCCTCTATCACTCTCATTTTTGCCAACTAACTCGCTCTTGCAAGACACGTTGCGACGTTCATTATTTCTGTAAAATGAAAATTCATCAATGGAGGGTGCTTCTTCTGTGTCAGGAGAGGGTTGCAAGAACATGAACTCGAGAAACAACTTGAATAAAGAATGCCTCGAAACACACCCAAGTTGGAAACCGCCAACTATGACACAATAGCAAACGTCAGACATCGTAGTCTCAAAAAGTCACAATTTTCAAAGAGCGACAATTAACAGTAGCTCTACTGAGTCAGCAGGCAATTAGGCAGGGCTGGGACGAAACAATATGTTGATCAGTAGTTCACCTTCCGATCCACAGTACTTTCACCCGACGCAGTCTCTCTCCTTCTACGATGGATAGCGGAAACACTATGTTCTCTATAAAGCAAAGAGAATATGTCATTCATTTATCACAAGTGGGCACACAAAGGACATCTAATGATATTAGTACCCACCCCACACTGCCTGGAGGAGCGACTTTAATCTATACGGCGATGTTTGAACAACGTCACCCAGCCGCCCAAATTCCTAACTCTCGGTGGCAACGAACGAATTTGTGTACCACTCGCTCTCAGAATCCGGCAACCCATCAATACACAGATTGGAATTTGTCCCACGCTTCCCGCTTTGCTTGGAGTATCTTATGTCATAGAAGTGGGTGATCTCTTCGACTGTAGGGTATTCACACCCACACATCTCCCAGATTACAACTATCACCATCAGGATCTTGAACATGATCAGACTCATCTGTCCAAGATTTATGCCCAGAATAACCAAACAATGAACATCCCAAACTCGAAATCCTAAAATCTCAACTGACATGCATAAACCAAACTACAATCTATAAAGGGTTGAAAACAAACTTGTCGATCTAATGCCGGCTGCTAAATCTCCACCTTATCTCTCCGTTTTGCTTGGGAGACTGGAATTTGGAGGTCTGTCGTAATTTTGGCAGAGCTTCGATAGGGAAATGAAAAAGTGACCAAACCTTACCACCAAATGCTCCTCTTATAGCGTACTCGAAGCAATGCCAACCGTTGCGTGAATTTCGCCTCAGCCGTTGGATGCATGTCATGTGTCCACCCTCTGCAATAAATGACGCAGTAATCAAAAAGCCATATCGGTTACCATGCACGTCACAAAAACTGTCAACCGAACAGTCACCAAGTAGACACGTGACACCTGGCAATAACTTTCCTCTAATTTCTTTCTTACCAGGTCATGTTACACACTGACAGGCTTCCTTATCGCCATAAACGTGTAACTACCTTACGTGATAAGTCTCCGGTAATCTCCAGTTTCTTTATCACCGTAAGCGTGCATCTACCTTACGGGATAAGTCTCCGGTAATCTCCAGTTTCCTTATCGCCGTAAGCGTTCATCTACCTTACGAGGTAAGTCTCTGATAATCTCCAGTTTCTTTATTGCCGTAAGCGTACAACTACCTTACGAGATAAGTCTCAAGTAATCTCCAGTTTCCTTATTGTCGTAAGCGTGCGTCTACCTTACAGGGTAAGTCTCCCATAATCTCCAGTTTCCTTATCGCCACAAGCGTGCAACTACCTTACGGGATAAGTCTACGGTAATCTCCAATTTTCTTACCGTCGTAAACGTGGATATACCTTACGGGATAAGTCTCCGGTAATCTCATGTTTCCTTATCTCCATAAGCGTGCATCTACCTTACGGGATAAGTCTCCGATAATCTCTAATTACCCTACCGCTGTATCAGATAAAACCTTGCAGCGGTAGGAGAACTACAAAATCTCCAGATTCTTTATCGCCGTAAGCGTTCATCTACCTTACGTGATAAATCTCCGGTATAATCTCTAAATTCCTTATCGCCGTAAGCGTTTATCTAACTTACAAGATAAGTCTCTGGAACAATCTCAAGTTTTCTTTTCACCGTAAGAGTCCACGAATCAATCTCCGGATCTTCTAGTCAGGAGAGTTGGGGAACTCCGAGGTATGCCACCAGCGGATTCACCACTTATGGTTGGCATAAAATGATTTAACTACCCAACCAAGAAGCCCCTCTTATCTAGGAACTTGGGAGACTTGTAGGCACATATGCCTAATTAGCACACTTTGGCTGCACTTTAATCGACCATAACAATTAAATTTGCTACAACCATAACATGTAACAGACAAATGACAATGTCAGCTATTATTAACCATAACCCGTCACCCAAATCGTACAGTGATGCATCTTCACTCGCGGTCTGGATATCACCATCTGGTAACAGAATGTGCTAAAGCATCCACATCGAACAATACGTCAAAGTCTTCTCAATAGTAGGCTATAAATTGTAACTTTTTCTCTCTCTTCATTTACTACGGAATCACTTCTTACCTACTGTTATTATGTCAACACCAATACTGACTTACACGCTGGAGAGTCGAAGATCACCCTTTGACTGTCTAGACCTCTAAGTGATTTGTGTTCTTTTTGATAGGCTGACAGATTAGGGAAAGAGGGAGTTGTGAGTCATAAGGTATCAGTGATCATACATCGCTATCTGAAAATACGTAACACTAGTCTTGGCTCCCAGGTGAACAATTCGACCTAAAGAAGGAGAGGAGGGAAGCCGAGAAGCCTCGACGGCGTCATTAGCGATGGCTCGTCGGAAATCCAAAATTAGGCAGAAAATAGGATTTTCAAGTTAAGGCTCAAATTAAGAAAACAAAGACACATAAAGGAAGAACAGTGCCCATCAAGACTCGAGACGTGGCCAGAATCATCGTGTGACGCCGAACAACAGCCGCATCTCTTCTAAGTAGGGTTTGAGGCAGCGGGAACAAAGGTACGACGATGACTTGCTCTCGCAGGACCTGGTCAAGGCATGCAACGTCGTGAAATGTTGTAGCGATGGAGATCGGGTGTTTGTGTTTTTAAGGTAGCTTCCTGTTCAACAAGTTTGTAGTGGGATCCATATCTGAGTTGGAGTTTGTATTGGTTTGGGGGAGAGTTCACCACACCGTGGTTTGTTGAGGCGTGGACAAGCCAAGGAGAGATCAAGGTCTATGTTTGAACGACAACTGAGGATGTGGAAGAGACGCCCGCCAGAGCTGGCGACGAACGAGCTGCAGTACAGCGTTGCTGAAGCACGGTGCCTATACCTCTTCTGCATTAAGTCAAGGTTGGGTCTAGGCCTTTGGGCATAGGTCCAATCTTAGACTGATGTGATGGCTGTAGGGTTATCAGATGACAGCTTGGGTTTGGGACGACGAATTTGGATTCAAGTTTAGGCTGACGAAGCCCTAGGATACTACATTTTTAGTCTAATTCGAAACATCGAATTTACTTTGTAAGTGAGAACTATTGATGATAATAGTTGTCAACTACTATTTCAAAAAAAATCTCTCATATATAAACCAAAATGGCGCGTCTTCCAAGTCCCAAAGTCCAACAAACTTCTTTCTCTCCCCCTAATCTTTCTCCTCGCCATTTCTTCCTCCGCAATATCCTCCTCCTCTCTCCCTTTCTTTCTTTCTCTCATGGCCTCTCCTCCCTCCCCCAAAATCCCTAAACCCAATTCAAATCCTCCACACCAAACCACCCCAATCCTCATCGCACTCTCGTCATGGTCAACAGAGAGCACCTCTTTCTCTCTGTTAGGGTTCTTGTCCATGTCCTCGTTCTCAGCCTCGTCTGGCCTTCCACGCCGCCTGTTTCCAGCCAGGGCACCGGGTATGCCGAATACGCCACGCAAGCCATATTGAATCAATTCAACAACGTCACCCCCATTCTCAAAGATGAGCTCAAGGATAAGTTTAGCTACTGCATCATTGACGTGTTAGTTTTTTTACTGTGGTTTGGTTTGATTTGATTTGATTTTTCAGAATCAAAATGTAGGGTTCTGTTTAATTTTATTTTTATAATGCAGAGACCAGGATTGGAATGGGGCTTTCAATTTCTCAGACGATTCAAAATTCATCAGCAACTGCGCCAAAAATTTTGGTACGGTCTCGTTGAATTTGTCATTATCATCATTGTTATTTTTCGGAGAAACCGGTTTAGGTTGTGAGTGTGGTATAAATTTCATGTCAAATACTTCTATTACAATGGTAGATGAGAAAGGCTTTGAATTTAGTTTTGTAAGGTTATAGATAGAAAGCGGAAAACTCTAATCATATGGGATACCATGTAAAACTGACAACAGAGGCCACCTAGTGCACATATTTTTAACTGACTTTATTAATATTCTTAGATTGTTCGAAACTGTACTTTGGCATCACTTTTTAAGGAACAAAGGATAAAAATTAGAGGTCCTAGTAGTGCAAACCCCCATTTGAACGTTCTCCTTCGGTATTGTTTTTATGTATCCTGCTTGCAATAATTCAATCATCAGTTCAGCTAGTTTCATCTAAATCCAGTTTCTGATGTTGTTTTAAGGTGGATCAATGGAAGAGATTATGCAGCGGTTGTGCACTTTCAAAGAAATAGAGCTGTATGCTGAAAGTTTAACAGATGTCACGCAATCGAATAATTTGAAACTGAATAAGAACTGTAATCTGTCTACATGGAATCCTGGATGCGAACCTGGGTGGGCTTGTAGAACTGTTGAGAAAGTTGATATGAAAAATAAAACATATATTCCTGGTAGAAGTAATAAATGTGCACCTTGTTGTGAGGGTTTTTTCTGCCCTTATGGTCTTACTTGCATGATCCGTAAGTCCTTGATACCTGTTAAATATTTACCTTAACATGTTTCTTGATTTCTTGTTGTGTTAATAATTTCTCTGAAGTTCCTATGACTTTTATCAATATTTAATTAGGACTATGGTAAAATAATATTCGTACATTTGGTCCACCATATAAGCCTTTCCATCAATTTATATGGCGTCCGTCACACTTCAAGAATTTAATTGAGTGCAGATGCACCTGACGTTGGGAGCTAAGCATCAAAGTTGTCAGTATTTAGTAGTTAAAGATAACACTTTTGAGAGACCACAGTTGCCACCAAAGTGTTGTTTAATCAATTATTTCTGAAATGGAAATTATTCTGTAATTGTATTTGATGGCAAATATATTGAAAAAAAACATGGATGATACAGGGGACAAGATGTCCAGTGAGAATGCTAGCTAAAAGATCTGGACTACAAATCAAGATAGCATAAAAAACACCAGAAAAACCAAGATAACTTAAACAAAACAGTTCTTTAATTATCATTAACAGCATCTAAAGAATTATGTCTGAAAAATGAGGACAGTGATGTGGCATTAATTCTGTAATAAGATGAATTTTATATGTATGCTTCTATATTTATACATTTTATTTATTTTATTCATAGAAGCTGTAATGCTCATTTATATATGTTCATTTCGTGCATACGGTAGAAAAATATATAATACAGAAGCCTATATTAGTCCTTGACATAGTATGGTTTTCCTGACTCCATTTTGTTGTTGTTAACTATTCTGTGAAGCTTGCCCAAAAGGTGCTTACTGCCCACTTGGAAAGCTCAATACGACTACTGGTACATGCAAGCCGTGAGTTCATATTCATTTTGGAGCTTTTGGTGTTTTTTTTAAATTCTCTTTTTTGGCATTCATCTTATGCGTAGCATACATTAATATTTATCAGCAGAAATATTCTACAGATACCATTATCAGGTACCTCCAGGGAAGAACCATAGTTGTGGAGGAGCAGATAGGTGGGCTGATGTCTTGAGTTCTAAAGAGATATTCTGTTCTGGTGGATCGTACTGTCCGTCCAGCATCCAAACAAATCCTTGCAGTAGTGGGTATTGATATTTATCCCAAACTTTTGTCCTTAAATTTGCAAGTTGTGGTTTTTTTGTGCTCTTTCATTGTCAAAAACATGGGTTTCTTATTTTGGACTGTTGTTTAATGAATGCGTAGGTGGCATGTAGTCCCTATATGTGCAATTTTTTTAAGTTTGTGACGTTTGTTAACCAACATAAGAAGCCATCTATTGCTAACTTAATTTATATCGATGCTAAAGTTTCTGCATATCATTGCAGATATTTTTGCAGGGTGGGTTCCACATCTCAGGAAGGTATGTTTTTCTTTGCACATATTTTTTTTTCTGGAAGACATGCATTTTTCTTGGCGCTCTTGTTTTGAATAGATAGCCAGGATCTCAACTTGTCTATTTGCTTCTTCTAAGTGTAAAAAACTCAATTAGGGAGATCTAATTTTGAGACTGTCCATCTGAAATTTGATTCCAAGTGTTATTATAGTTTTAGACATGGAAAACTTGAATATATAACTACACAGTTACTCCATAAGGTAGGCATCAAGGTAAAAGTGTTGTATCAGATATGTGAAAGAAGTGTACTTTCTTACTAGGGTCTAGGATATTATTGGCATCCATTTCCTATGACCCCTACCCTGCACTGATATTGCCTTCAACTTAATCATCTTGTGGACTTGTGTCATAGATAGTCTTGATGCAACTGGGAAAGATATTCCTAATGCCAGTCTTACACTTGTGACAGTAATATTTGATTTTGGCTTCCTAAAACTATTATCTTTAGGTGAGTTCAGGATGGGTGTCCTTCCATATATACCACAAGGTGAGGCTTAGTGGTGAAATCAGCTACCAATTGCATGCCTAATGCATAATTAGGTCGGTGTGGTGTCCAAAGATAGAAAGGAGGGCTGATTCTCTTCTGGGGAAGTGGTTTAGGCTTAGGGGGTCAAATCAGCTACAAATTTTATGCCTTATGCCTAATTAGGTGGGTGTGGTGTCCAAAGAAAGAAAGAAGGGTGTAGATTCAGGAATGTAGGGAGCAAGGATTGATTCTCTTCTGGGGAAGTGGTTTTCGGATTTCCATCTGAGAGCAAGGGTTCCCCTTGCTACTAGTCCCGAAACCCAACCTCCTAGAAGTATCAACAGCTTTGGTACTGAGATATTGCACTGTTTTAGTCCATATTGTATGATATTGCACTGTTTGATGTAATTCTTAAGTTTTAGTTTTAAAAAAGTTTGTTAATTCCAAACAAATAAAGTGTCTCAAACTTGCACTCTGGGAATATCTTAAGTCAGGATTATTGAACGGAACACCTAATACCTTAAATTTTATGATTTCTTTCTTATTTTGGATTTGTTTTGTTATTAGGGAATCTTTTAAGTTCTAGAATATTAGGGTTACTTGATCCTAATTGATCTAGGGTTTTAACCTCTCTCTATATAGAGGCCTGTTGTAGTCTTTTGATTTCAGAGTTGAATTGATAAAAGTTTGAGAGCTTTCTTTCTGTCCAGGTTTGTTTAGATATCCTTAGAACACAGGTCACTAGAACTAGGGCTTAAGGACAGAAAAGAAAGTTTGTTTAGAGAGCTTTGCTTCTATCCAGGTTTGTGATGTGGCCTAACCTTAGGTGTGATGCCTAAGATCTCTAGGTGTGATGCCTATAAACCTACTGGTGTGATGCCTATAAACCTAGTGTGATGCCTATAAACCTAGTGTGATGCTAGTAGACCTAACCCTTTCTTAATTCTGTCCTTAAGCCCTAGTTCTAGTGTCCTGTGTTCTAAGGATATCTAAACTAACCTTTACTTTCAGTTCTTACTATACTTGTCCTGCATCACAGATAGTTTTGCTCTGTTCAGTTTTTTTACTTCTCTTTTTTGACATTCTTTTCCCTGGTAGTTAGCATTTTTTTGATACTTATTATTTTAGTTATTACAGTAGTAAAAGTCAGTTATATTGACTGTGTCCGTGAGTCAAAAGCGTTAAATCTTAGGGAGAGTGGATTTACTATGGTGCAAGAACCAAGGGTTGCAAGTTTACGACTCACTAAAAGAGAGACCGGGAACTTGAGTGTAAGGGGAACAGGAGCAGTGTGGAAAATTTGAGGTTGGGTGTACTTTGGGATGGGGTTGTGAGTCGCAATAGTCTTTTTATTGTTTGGTTAACATTAAAAACAGTTTCTTGTGGTAGCGGGCAGGTTTTACATCTAACTGCCTATAGGGCTGGAGGTCAAAGTTATATGGTGTTGAGTCTTGAACTCTTGGCTGTCATCTGGGTGCTCTGAATGAAAAGAGAAGGATTTTGGAAGACTGCATAGGTACAGGGCTTTAAGAAGATAGTAGGTTCCCCTGTTCGTCTGCTTTTGCGGGTTATAAGATACGCGTTGTTGAATGATGATAGGTTGGAAGGCAGCATTGTCTAGGTGTCTTGTTTCTTTGTTGTGTCATTCCTAGCAAAGTTGCAGTTGATGCAATCCTCTGCTCTGATGCTGTTTTCGCTTGGGGAACTCTTGTCAACTTTTTTTTATTTTTTTTAATTTAGTTATTTTATAACTTTTCTATCAATTTGTTTATAATCACATCAGTAAATTTTCAAAATAAATGAATTGCCAGTTTGCAAGTGCTATAGCAAATGTTAACCACAGACATGACAAAAGATGTTTTTGTAAGTCAGTATCGTGCCAGATCTCTGCTTTTGAATTTATTATTATTATTATTATTATTTTTATTTTTTATTTTTTTGAGGTATTGAATTTAGTTAGTAGATGGTAACCATTATTGTTTAACTTGCAGGATGTTTCAAAATGGCAAGTTGTAAGGCAAAATCAGAAAATCAAAATATTACTGCGTATGGTATCATGCTATTTGTGAGTGGTCTCACTTGCCTCTTTAAAGTGTTTGATGAACATAATTTTTGCATTACTATATTTCAAAAGCTTAACAGTGTATCTCTTATGTTTTCCAAAATGTTTTGAAGGAGATAAATTAAATCCTTCTGTATCCATGCTATGACTTTTGAACTAATTGCATATGCAACCATCATAATTGTTACCTTCACTTGTCAATGCAGGCTGCAATAATAGTCATTCTTCTCATTATATATAACTGTACTGATCAAGTACTTTCCACCCGAGAGAAAAGACAAGCAAAATCTAGGGAAAAGGCTGTTCAAAGTGTGAGAGAAACAGCACAAGCACGTGAAAAATGGAAATCTGCAAAGGACATTGCTAAGAAGCATGCTGTTGGACTGTCAACACAGTTTTCACGTACATTTTCTCGCAGAAAATCCACCAGGCATTCGGGCCTGATGAAAGGAACAGGACAATCTAAACCTGGAACAGATGGTATCTTGCCACCTATGCCTCCAAATTTTGTAGGTGCATCTGAAGCTGCAACATCTAAAGGGAAAAAAAAGGAAAAAAACCTCACAGAAATGTTACATGCTATTGAGAATGATCCAGAGAGTAATGAAGGCTTCAATCTAGAGATAGGTGATAAAAATATTAAAAAGCACACACCAAAAGGTAAGCAGTTGCATACCCAAAGTCAGATTTTCACGTACGCATATGGTAAAATTGAGAAGGAAAAGGCTTTACAGGAGCAGACTGCAAACCTAACCTTCTCTGGGGTTATAAAAATGGCTGGTGAAATTGAAATCCAAAAGAGGCCCCCAATTGAGGTTGCTTTTAAAGATCTAACACTCACATTGAAAGGGAAAAACATACATCTTTTAAGAAGTGTGACTGGGAAAATATCACCTGGCAGGGTTTCAGCTGTCATGGGTCCATCTGGTGCAGGAAAAACAACTTTTCTTTCTGCTTTGTTAGGAAAAGTGAGAGGGTGCACCATGACTGGTATGGTTCTTGTAAATGGAAAGATGGAACCTATCCACTCATATAAGAAGATTATAGGATTTGTTCCGCAAGATGATATTGTGCATGGCAATTTGACAGTGGAAGAAAATCTCTGGTTCAGTGCAAGATGCAGGTATGCTCATTTAGTACCATCTTTCTGTACACTTTTTGGGCGTTGTTGTCAGATTTACATATGTTAGTGTGATCTGTTAGTTTAAGTTTTGGGGTCCAATGGTTGTCAACATAGTTCAGTGCACCAATTGCAGAAGGCCTTGGACTCAAATATCTCCAGTGCATATTTTCCATTTATTTGTTGCAAGGTGATGAACAGAACTATGCCTTTTGTTGTCTATCTTTGCATGTAACTACCTCTTCATATGCAAGATGGGGCTGCACATGTTGGATTGATTCATGTTTCACCTTAATGCTTAGGCTTTCAGAGTTCAATGGTTTTTCCAACCTTTACTTCTGTGTTGATTACAGAACAATCTTGTGACAACCTACTACCAATTAGCATTTAATGTGTGGGAAAATTGGTTTCTGTTTCATTAGTTGATTACTTTTAGTAGCAATATTCACTACTCCAAATAACTAGCTATCTGTCTAGTGGCATTTCCGTTTTGTGATCCATGTCCCCTCAGCAAGATTGAAAATATTTCAGGACTTCAATATCAAAAACCAGCAATCTTTGCATCTAGCAATAGATCCTATTTCCTATTTTCCTTGAGCAATATTATAACTCAAGGAAAAGAACTCTTGATTTGCTAGCAATGAATTTTACTGCTAGCACCCTAACAATGACTTTAAGAAAGTTGAACACTTTTGTTTCCTAGGACTAGGTAAAGAACCTTACTTATTAGTTCTTAATCTTCTGAAATATATATATATATATATATATATATATATATTGCTACTATTTAAGCTTCCAATGGTTAAAATGTTGTATTCTGTACTGCTACTTTTCTTCTCTTTTTTGTTTTTTTTCTCTCTCCTAACGTGTGCTGCATGCTATGTTCTATAATTGGGGGTCACCCACCGAAAAATTTCTTACCTGATATTGGCTCTTTCCTTTCCTTTGTCTCTGGAAAATCTGTGTTTCCTGGATTTATTGAGATATTTGAAGTCTGCTTTATATCATATAATTTACCCAACCTGCATCTTAATTTATGTCCTTTAATATCAATGGATATGAGAAACGTGATCATGTATACTCACAACTTCATTGCGCATTTGGATGAATTTTAAACCAAGTTATATATATAAAAGGTTTATTATTATTGGTGTAAATCCTCCCCAACCCCGGCTCCCGGACCCGAACAAAACATAGTCAACTCCTTAAAGAATTAAGACACTGATAAGTTATGATGTTGATCCTCTCTTTGCTGTGTTTCATCTTTTGGAATTTTGGTTTTAGTTTATTTATTAATTATTTAATTTCTTTTCTCTATGCTTACCTCATTGCCCACAACCATTTACTGGTACTGACATGAGTTCTTCTACCATCTGTCTCTTCCTGGATTTCCATTATTGCAGACTCTCGTCCAATCTGCCTCAACCAGAAAAGGTCCTGGTTGTTGAAAGAGTTATCGAATCCTTGGGCTTGCAGGCAGTGCGGGATTCCATGGTAGGGACGGTTGAGAAGCGAGGAATCTCTGGTGGTCAAAGAAAAAGAGTAAACGTTGGGCTGGAAATGGTCATGGAACCATCACTTCTAATTTTAGATGAACCCACATCTGGTTTGGATAGTTCATCGTCTAATCTGCTACTCAGAGCTCTTAGACGTGAGGCTCTAGAAGGGGTTAACATTTGCATGGTTGTCCACCAGCCCAGGTAATTTAACTTCTATTAAATCCTAAAATGCACATTGTTAAGTACTTGGGTAATTATTTAATTTCTTTTCTCTATGCTTACCTCATTTTTTTGTCCGTTTGTGGGGATAATGTCCTTTTTCACATGGTCTGTATGCTTCAGTATTCTGAATATTCCACTTTCTATCCTAAAGCACAGAGCCATGTTCTTAATCCACGTTCAATGTATTTGTGGTTAAACTTGAATACAATTTGTTTTGGAAATCATTTTATAAAAGCTGAATTTCTGGTTTTTAAGGTTATCTCTAGTGGTTGAGAAAAGATAACTACTAAAAGCCTTGGGGGCCTCAGTTTGTATTTTTCATTCTACCTTAACTTTGCTTCTTTTTTGTACTCCTATGGTTTAGAAAGGAATGGAAAGTGCAAATCCATAACATTTACATGAAAGAAATATTCTTGAATTGGGATTCTTTTACTTCTGTTGAACTTTTTGGATCTTTGGAGTACTTGATTACTGGGACGCACAAAGAAATATATGAATTTCACTCAATTCAAGATCTCAAATTTCCATCTGATTGTAATCTATGAAGTAGATTCTTCCTAATTTCAATACTTTTGGTGTTCCAGCTACACCTTGTTTAGGATGTTTGATGATTTGATACTTCTCGCTAAAGGTGGGCTTACGGTGTATCATGGATCAGTGAAGAAAGTTGAAGAGTACTTTGCGAGCCTGGGGATGGCTGTTCCTGATCGTGTCAATCCGCCTGACTACTTCATTGACATTTTGGAAGGATTAGTAAAACCGAGCACAAGCTCAGCGGTGACCTATAAACAACTACCCATTAGATGGATGCTTCATAATGGGTACCCAGTTCCTATGGATATGCTTCAGAGTTCTGAGGGAATGGCTGCATCATCAAGTGACAATTCAGGTCATGGAGAAAATGTTCCTAATTCTGGAGGGGAGGGTTTTTGGCAGGATGTCAAGTGTAATGTCGAGGTGAAAAAGGATAATATACAGCACAATCTTTTAAAGAAGAGTGACTTATCGGAACGAAAAACCCCTGGCATGTTCCTGCAATATAGATACTTCCTTGGCAGGTGGATATCCCCTATTTTATATAATCGTTGAAAGAAAACTTTCTAATTTCTAGAGACATAAAGATATAATGAGTATCGTATCATATATGTATATATTTATGCCGAAGTCATTATAACTTTGGGACTTTTAGATGTAGGAGTATTTGGTTCCAAAAAAATTCAGTTCTTGTTACCCATCACTGTTTTGTGACAACACATCATATAACTGGTTCCAGTACAGTAACATGGATACTGGAACAAGTAGATCTTGGAACATTTATCTTTACATATTTTGCAATGGACAAGCATCCCAATGAATCTATTATGCATTATTCACTGTCGATCTAATGTGATGTTTCACAAACTCTGCATTGCAATTCTTGAGTTGTGTTTATTGATTCATTATATGCCTTAATTTTTCAGGGTTGGTAAGCAGCGATTACGAGAATCAAGGACACAAGCAATAGATTTTCTGATTTTATTGCTTGCTGGATTATGCTTGGGAGTTCTTGCTAAAGTAAGCGAGGAGACCTTCGGTTATCAAGGTTATATGTACACCGTCATAGCAGTTTGTAAGTGCAATGTTTTTTATTTTATAACTATGCAATACTTCCTTTGGAATTATACTGTGGGAATTTCACTTTATGAATGTGCATGTTTCATTATTTTCTGCTTTTGAAAATAATTCTAAGCAATACAAAACTGTATCGATTAACTTCCACAGTGAAGAGAGACTTGAAATAGAAACATTACTGCCAGTGAATTGCCACCCACGGGATGTGGTACTGGTCAACAGTACTGGATGCAGACTAATAAAAAAAGGCAATGGATACAAGTTTTTATTTGGAATGGATCTGAAATGCTCCTATTTGAGCCTGGGGTCTAGGAGATATAGGGCTGATGCAAATCCCAAATAGTAAACCCTTAAATGTCACTGATTATACTAGGATGGTCTCTTAGACCTACTACTGAACGATTTCTGATAAACAATTAGGGATGAAAAATATTGAAAAGAAGGGCTGCTGAATGGTTGGCCCTTATAATTGATCCACCAGCATCCCCCCATCAAGGCACACTGTCGCCTCTTTATTTCTGTGTGAAAACAACATAATAAGTTCTTGTCTTGAATGATAGTTTTTCCGGGATCTCTGTGTTTCTCTCTTTCCCACATCTCACTTTGTTTCAATTTCAGCTCTCCTTGCCATGATCGCAGCTTTGAGAACTTTTGGACTGGATAAGTTGCACTACTGGAGAGAGAGCTCTGCTGGCATGAGTAGCTTGGCTTACTTTCTTGCAAAAGATACAGTTGACCATTTTAATACACTCATCAAGCCTCTCGTTTACCTTTCCATGTTCTATTTCTTCAACAATCCAAGATCATCTGTCACAGATAATTTTGTTGTTTTGTTATGTTTGGTTTACTGCGTAACTGGTATCGCGTATGCCTTGTCCATATACCTGAATCCTGGTCCAGCCCAACTGGTAAGATGATTTTAGAGAAATTATTAGCTTCAGGATTGTAACACATGTTTGTGTGTATTCCAATTTTAAACCACTTTTCTGATATACAGTGGTCCGTGCTTCTCCCTGTCGTTTTGACTCTAATAGCAACCAATACAATTCAAAGCGAGCTTGTGGAAAAAATGACTCGCTTTTGCTTTACTAAGTGGGCTATGGAATCTTTTGTCATAGCAAATGCCCAAAGGTTTGAGTTCACCATCTTTATTTACATGCAATCACTGCCTGCCATTGTTGGTCATGTGGATGTTATAGTGCTTCTTGCATTCTTTTACTTTCAGGTACTCTGGAGTATGGATAATAACAAGATGTGGTACACTTAGGACGAGTCACTATGATCTCAAGAATTGGTACCCTAATCTAGGCTTGCTCCTTGTTACTGGTGTATTAACAAGAGTCTTCGCATACATTATTTTGGTCTTCAAAAAGAAGTAGAATCAGTCTTTCACCATTCCTTCTGTACATGGCGGAAAATGAACTACCAAGAGACTTGGCTCACTAGTTACTCTTGTAACCTCTAAAATATTGAAGATGATAAAAGATGTACCCTACTGTGCATACCTAAAGACTTTTAAGTGACAATCTGTAAGTAATACATGTGGTATTTCCTTTAGGTAGCTCTTTGTTACGTAGGCTAGATAACAGTGGCTCTTATTTATAAAATATAGCTCTTCTTACCAAGGCTTTGTTTTGTACCTGTTGTGTTATCATTTTTCTTGATGAATGAGATAAACAATTTCAATACCAAAATTAAGGGGTCTTACCAACACTACTCGCTCCGGAGCTGCCAATCGGCCACCGTACAAATTGGAACAAAAAAATTTATGACCTGTTATAGTGCTAGTCCTTCATCAATTTTGTTAAGTTAGCTGTACAACATAAGATATGGTAAATTCGACGTTATCATACGTCTTGGTTGATTATAGGTGGGAAATGCTAGATCAAAAATTCAAATCTTATATAGTACGTTCGTAAAAAGTAAAGCTTCTCCTTATCATAGTGATGAGATTAATCAGATGATTGATACATAATTTTGCCTTACTAAACTAAACTACAAGCACCTTTAGGAGTCTTGTTTGTAAGGTATAAAGTGTTTACGTACCCTCAAAGCCAGAATTGCAAGCTACGCCACTATGATGTCTCACCCACACTAAACGATTTCACTTCACTACCAAAACCAACGTCCTCTTCACCCTGAAAGCTCTCCCTCATCTTCCTCATCCCCAAAACATGGTTAGTTTCCAATACAATCCAAATATATCATCAAAATATTATTAACACATTCAAACGTCAACGACATCAGCAATCACCAGCATTAGCCAGGAGAGAAGAGCAGTAGTTGCCCCCCTTCCTTTGCCACCAAGCTAATTGAGGTCTTTCTCCCACCAAGACTCGTTTGAACAAGTTCAAAGCTCGTTATTAAAACGTGTAATACCACCTATCTTGGTTTTATGCTTCGAGATGGTGCAGAGGGCTGGAGCTTAGCTGCAGTGAGGTTTTGATAATGGCTAGCCCCAAAGGCTTTTCTGTTCGTACACCATCCCATGGGATTGTGAGTTGTTTGAGAACTATCAGATATCTTGATGTTATAATGTTCTATAGTGTATCTCATTGATTTTTCATGCACTTATGCATGAGTTTATTTGATTTGTAATGCAGATAAAGAAGAAGGCTGGTGGGCAGAGCAACAAAGAGGAGCTTGAGACAGAGGTATGATGGTTTCTTAACACTGATTAGTCTTACTAGGAAAAACTAAAATCCAGAGAAATGAGCATTTTATGTGAGGCTAGGAAATTGGCTTAAGTATATACTGAGCTAGCTATTTACACAACATCAACTCAGTTAGAAGCTTTCTCAGTTAGAAGCCTTCTTATGATAAGAAAATTAAAAGGATCACTTCACCTTATTTTGTACCAAAAACTAGGCAGTCTCAGCAACTGCTTCATGTTCTCATTGATTTCTTGTTGTATCGTTGAAGGTATTCATTGAGCAAAGAATGAAATGGAAATATGAACACGTCTACTCGGCCTGTAAATGAGATTGGTATATGAGAGTTGCATTAACAAGCTTGTCTCTATTTGGTAGGTCACTTTGCTTCAGACAAAGTTAAATCAAGAAGAGAAAGTACATGAGGTTTTGGACCATGCTTACAATCAGAAAAGTTCCGAGTCTGCTTCTGCTATTCAAATTCCAAGATTCCTTCCCCAAAAGGTATTCTTCTCAATTTGCCACAAGACAAAAGTTTATTCCACATATTTCTAGTCTTGTGGTAAGAACACTGTAATCAAAATTGATAGTTAAAATTTCATCATATGCATTAGTCCTTACTAGAATGGTGTTTGAACTTTGAAATTCAACTTTTCAAATGTACAAAGTAGATTTTGGATAAATAAACTTTAAGTTAAAGAACTTATCGAGGACCTCATTAAGTCTCTCAGTCATTACAGATCAGACTTATAAATGAGGTTACATTTCTGTGTTTCAACTTTTGTGCAGACGAAGGAACTATTAGCAGAGTTGGCTATGGTTGAAGGAGAAATTTCTCGACTTGAAGACCAAATCAGAAAACTTAAACTTGGTTTGAAACAGGAAGAACAAGCTACTAAAGAATCAAAGGCTCGACAATTGAAACATGATGAAAACCTACGCCTCATAAACAAAGTTGTTCATCATGAGAGGAAAGGATATGAAACCAAGGCATTGCATTTCATAAGTAAAGCTATGAAGGGTGATTTTGAACTTTATAATGAACTCAGTTTACATCAGAAAATGGAAAACTTGAGAGCTTTTTCTGATCAGAAAGAAAATTACTCCAATGAGGTTAGAGTTCAGTCGAAGGTTCCCCGAAAAGGTGGATTGTTAAGTGCGCCATCACCCTCACCCTTGCGAGCTCCAAGATATCCATCAGCTCCAAAGGTTTGCCCCAAGTACTTTAGTTGATCAGTTGAGTTTTATCATTTGGAAAAATTATTCAGAAAATTTCAATTATTTGTTATGGATGAACAAAGAACAAAATAACTATAATACTATATCATAGTGAGTAACTCAAGCCTTAGTCGTCAAGTCTTTGATTAGCCAAATTGATACTTTGGATCAGTTATTTATCTGTATTATATCATGCCTTAATAATGAAACTAAATTTGAGCTGGTGAATATCACCAATTAAAGGAGATTTCTGTTTTCTTTTTCTTTCTCAGCTGAGAGAACTTAAACCAGGCATTTCTTCAGATCATCTGTCACCAAAAACTGTTCCAAATTCAACACAACTAGAAGAGAACAACCAGATATGGCAACCAAACAAGCTATCTGAGGAGATTTTGAAGTGTCTGAACCTCATTTATGTTAGGCTGCTTAGAACAACCAGAACAATGGAATTGGAGAAATCAGGCCCCGTTTCCAGGTCTTTACACTCTTCTGCTGTAACCTCAAGAAGCTTCAGGGATGATTCCAGCCTAAGCTCCAAGTCAAGCCTTCTGTTACATAAGGAATCAAGGCAACAAGACCCTTATGGTATCTTCAATGTGGAAGACTCTATTCCAAGGGATATCGGCCCTTACAAGAACTTGGTTATTTTTACCTCAATTTCTATGGACCATAGATCTATTTCAGCATCGAACTCCATTCCTTTTCTAAAGAAGTTGAGGTATGTTAAAACCTTGAATAGAGCATGTATGGTCTATTGCACAGTTCAAGCATATTATGTTTTGATCGTTGTGACTACTTTCTTTGCAGGGTGTTGCTGAACAATCTCTTGGTTGTGGATTTGGGGTCCTTGACATACCAGCAGAAGTTAGCATTCTGGATCAACATGTACAATGCTTGTATCATGAATGTATATATACTTCTTTATAACTTTCATTTAGAGATCTTGGCTAGCTGAAGTGTGCATAACCAAATTTTGGAGTAGTTGTCACTCTAAAACAACGTTAAACACACATGCACAGGATGATAATGCAGTTGATTAATCCATGAATACTGTTGAAGCTCTAATACTGTATATACTTAACTAATTCTTCAGGGCTTTCTTGAATTTGGCGCGCATCCTTCTGCAGAAAAATTATTTACTGTACTCAACAAGGTAAGTCCAATCTTTCAATAAAATCCATTCAAGTTTTTATACAGGACACAAGCCTTTGCTTGGAAAAGATTTTACATATTGGTTCTCCATATAATTTTAGTACTGATTGACTTGCTGAAATTAATTATTTTCTCTTAGTACCAAGAAGGAGAATTAGAGTATGAGAACTTTTATCCTTCTAACAAATCCTTCATGGTTTGATTCAGGCAACACTGAACATAGGAGGTAAGATTTTAAATCCTCAGTCTATGGAGCATCATATACTGAGGAAATCAGCACCTTCGGTTTTGTTGAAAGAGGTAGGTACATATATGATTGATCTTATGAATCATAGATAAGGATCATCAGTAGCATGAATTCATATTATTCCATTTTTATAGGCTTTTCAGAAGGGTGAGATTGATGATAAATCTGCTGTTCGCCAAATATATGGTCTCGAGTCCATGGATCCTAATGTCACATTTGCTATGTGTTATGGAACCCGTTCTTCTCCAGCAGTAAGTAACTGATATAGAATTATAGATGTTCTGAAACATAGCATGCCATTTAATCAATTAGTATTTCAATGTTCTATTTTTTGTCTAATGAAATGTTCCTTAATTTATATTCAGGTGAAGATATACACAGCTGATAATGTTATAGCAGAATTGGAGAAATCAAAGTTGGAGTACTTGCAAGCATCAATTGTAGTGACCAGCACAAAGAAAATTGCATTGCCGGAACTGTTGCTCGGAAACATGCTTGATTTTGCTGTAGATGTCGACTCACTAGTTCAGTGGGTATGCCACCAGTTACCTACGTCTGGAACATTGAAGAGGTCGATGGTGGAATGCTTCAGGAGACATACTGGCAAGATTTCGACCACTGTTGAGAAAATGCCTTATGATTTTGAGTTTCATTATCTATTGGCAATGTGATCTGGTTTATACTAGTTTGTGGAATTGTGTCAACCATAGAGGATGCAAATGTGCATATGAATGGGGTTGGAGTGTACGATAATAAGGCTTTTATTAGATTCAGATAGGAAAAAAATCCAGCTAGGCTAGGGGTCGTCAAAAGCTCGGCCCGGCCCTATGGGCTTGGACAAGGTCAGGCCTCAACCACATTTGTAAATTTTAGGATCGAGCTAGGCTGGACTCTTTAAAAAAATCAATCCAAGGGCATGGGCCTTACAGACCTTTTAGCGTCGAACCGGGCCGGATTTTTTGGATGAGCCAGACTCATTATATGCATATATCTAATAAAATTTCATCAAAATAATATTAAAAAGTTAAGATTTGTTAATGAATGAACTAAATATAATAGAATTTTAAGAAAAATATGACCTAATGTGTTAATTAGTTCACATATTTAACTAATAATTCTATAAAAAAAAATTAATAAAACAATTGAAAGGGCTTTTGACGGGCTTTTTAAGGCCGGACCAAACGGGCATGTAATGGGCCAGGCCACGGGCCGGGATGAGGCTTTGAACCCTCTGCCCTAACCTGGCTTCATGCCCTATAGGCCGGGCCGGGATAAAATTTTTACTAGTCGGGTCAGGCTTTGGCCCTTTGGGCCTACGGGCCGCCCACAGGGTTTTTGGCCCGCTGGCCAAATGATGACCCATAGATCAGGTAAACATCAAGAGACCTTGTTGGAGTAGAAAATGTCAAAGTTGTTCGACAATTGTAACCTGCAACTGCAACAATTGGTATAAAAATCGTTGTTAAAACAATATAATTATATTTCTAAATTTATTACAGTAATTCTACAAGTTTGGCCAAAACGTACTACTCGTAGACTATTTTCGTAAATGTAAAAAGCGAAAATTAACAAAATCACGTCTCGAGCAGAACTGGCCATATCATCAAACATATAATTAATAACATCAGGATCGGTAAAATTTATTAATTTAGCGAGGTATTAATTAATCGATAAATTATTTATTTATTAATTTATCGATAATGTGATAACTTATTAATTTATTAAATATTTTTAAATTTCTTAAATATTACTGATGTGGTATTTGACAATTTTTGAACAATAAATAAACAAAATTCTATTTAGTATAAAATATAATAGTCAAATACCAAATCAGAAAAAAAGACTTTCCATCTTACAGGAGTAAAAAGTCGTCATTGAAAATTGAAATATAATGGGCAATACATTGTGCTAATACAACATAAAAATCCAAGTAGCACTCAGAGGCATTTGCAACAAAGGATTTTAGAAAAGTTCTACTTGCAAGTGAGTTAAGGGACGATATAAAATTGATCATGTATTCAACGTAACCTCAATTTTAAAGATGAAACAAGTCATAATTGGCTCATTCTTTATGAAATCCATATAAATGAATAACTAATTTGATGTATTAAGAGATTATTAATTTATATATTCGTTGGGGTCTACGTACATATTCTCGAATTTGTATTATTTTATAAATTTAGTGAATTATATATTTAGCACATTGTCCCTAACTCAAAGATTATTATTTTAACGAGATTATTAATTAATCGAGGTTATACTGTATCATTTTCAACATACAATATTTGTTCTTGTTTATATATTTCGGGCAGGGCATCATATCTAGGGATGACAATAATCTCCAACGGGTAGGGTACCCACGAGTATTCTACCCTAACGGGGGAGATATACAGGATAAAAGGGTAATGAGTACGGGGATCCTCAGTATTTGGATTTTCAAATTGGGTACGTACGGGGCGGGTATGGTATTTTGATATTCGTCTCCATCACCACCCATTTGGGATGAAAATATTAATATATATATATAAGGGTAGGATGTGAGGCAGACGTCCGTAGTCTGCTTAAAGTCCTCTGTTTTCTTTCGTCCTGTGCTGGCGACGACTCTCATCCACACAAGAGTGCAAAAGTGGACACTAGAGATGTCCTCGATCACTTTCTCTTCCCTGTGAGTCCGCTGAATTCCAGTTTGCCGGCCAGACAGACTGTGTCTGAAATTTTGGGTGGAGGTTGCTGTTGGGATGTCGGAGATGCTACTGGGATGTCGGAGATGCTGCTGTGATATCAGAGATGTTGCTAGGATGCCGCTACTGTCCTCTCGGATGGAGGAGAGCTGTCGTCGGTGTCGGACGGAACAGAATAGAGGGATGTCCACACTTTAAACAGATTGCGGACGTCCGCCTCACATCCTCCCTTTATATATATATATATATATATATATATATATATATATATATATATATCCACTTGAGAGCGGACGTCCGCACACTGGCTTAAAATGCGACCGTCGGCCGTTCCCCGTCATTTCACTCCGGCAACGACTTCTCACTTTCTCTGACGACAACACAGCCTCCGAGTACCGCTTCCCTCCTTTCAAGACTCGTCGGCGACGAGTTTTCCGTCCGGAATGAAGCTCTAGACAGAAAACACCATGTTGGCAGGAAAACTCATCGCTGACGAGTTCTAGAAGGAGAGAAACGGTCCTGGGAGGATGTGCTGTCATCCTGGAAGGAAAGAAGTCGTCGCCGGTGTGAAAAGGCCGAGAATGGCCGACGTTCGCACTTTAAGCCAGAATGCGGACGTCCGCCTCTGATTCGGCATGTGCATGTGTGCGTGTGTATATATATATATAGGGTTTAGGGTGGTGGTATTAACACACCGTATGCATGATGATAGTCAATCATAAAACATATAAAAGTGATAAATTTTTAAATAAATTTGACATGTGTGGATAGGATTATACATATGGTGTTTTAGCAAAAAAAGATGTGTTAATAGCAACACCCATAATTTATTATAGGATATGAAATTCACACACCCCAAATACACACTCACTTTCTATTTTTAGCAAACTCTCTTATATGAAGACAAAATTTAAAGGGCTAATGACTATTAACTATAAAAACAAAAAAAGTGTCCATTAGGTTTAAAAGACTTTTACTGTTTCACATTCCAACTGTTTGTAGAAAAAAGACGAAAATACCTAAATCTAATCAAAGCCAACTCACTTCTTCACCTCTACTCTCTCTCTCTCTCTGAGTTCCAAGCCGATGACATCAACCTCGTCGCCACCATCTCCAACGACGTGATCCTAGCACCGCCCTCTTCCTCTGCACTAGTGTCCTCCTTGCTCGCCGCTTTGCTCGACGACAAAGCCGGACCCAGCCTCGAAATTGAAGTCTCAGCCTCAACAACGGACTCACAACATCGACAACAAAGTGTCTGCCTCTTCCTCTGGTAGGTTAAGGCCAGATCTAATCTCTCTATCCCAGCATCGTCACTCCGCCTTCGTGCACCACACCTCCAGCCTCCACGGCTACCCCAATGCACGATGGTGAAACCCTAGCCTCGACGACGATCCTCGATGGTGAAGCCACTACCTCTGGATCTACTCTCTCTCACCAAATTCAAATCAGAGTCGTCTCCACGACAGTAAAGGTCCGGTCAGCCAGCTCTGGGTGCACAAATCAATTGTGTTGGGTGCCTAGATAAATTATGTTGGTTAAAATTAGATGTTTTACTTGTTCATTAATTTATAACTGAGGGCAGTAATTTATTATTAAGGTTGAATACATGTTTATTGAGTTTAGTAAATTAATATCATGGTCAATAACATGTTTACTAAGGTTAGTAATTTATTATTAGAAGTCAATAACAAGTTTATTAAGGTTAGGAATTCAGCCACCAGATTCCGGTGATCGAACATGTTTACTAGGGACAATAATTTATTATTCAGGGTCAATAACATGTTTACTAGGGTTAGTAAATTAATATTAATGTCAATAACATGTTTACTGAGGTTAGTAATTTATTATTAGAGGTTAATGACAAGTTTATTAAGGTTAGTAATTCATCCACTAGATTATGGCGATTAAATTCCGGTGACCAGACTTGTTTACTAGGGTCAGTAATTTATTATTTAAGGTCAATAACATGTTTACTATAGTCAGTAATTTCGGCCACAGGTTTTCAATGTCCGGAGTCCGGCGAACGATGACCGGAATCCAGAAATCCAGCGATCGGTGACCAGAGTTGATGAGGTTTCGGTCAACCCTTCTCGCTCTGGTATTTTCTCTCTCTAAGCAAATTTAAGGAGTGAGGGGTGTAATGGTACTAAAATAATATAGGTTCTTAAGAGTTTAGTCCTAATAAGCACAAATTCTATTTTGAAAAGTTCAGATGAACAATTTTTTTAAAAAAAAAAAGTTAGAATGGGAGGTAGGGTGCCAAATTTTGTAACAAATGAAAATTTTCTCAAATTTAAATTGCTTAAGGACAAAATTTAAGTTAAGAAAAATGGAAAGTGAGTGTGTGGATTATAATTTAGGATGTGTAGATTTTAATTCCCTTTATTATATATATTTGCTATATTTATTATTATATATAATTTTTAATAGATATTTATGTAATAAATATTTAACGAAACTTCTTTTTTACTGTTATTGTTATTTTTAAATGAGACTTGGATTTGTTTTTATTGGATTAAAGCATGAAACTTATTTATTTTTGATATTAAATTTTAATTTCATACTATTATATTTCGTATTTTTTTTAAAAAAATAATACATAATTAATGATCCCGGCATGTATGAGAACGTAATCTCCAAAACATACTGGTACGAAAAATCTCCATTATCCAATTACGGGTACAAAGACGAGAATGAAAAATGTTAAAGGATATATGTATGCTTATTTGATTCTTGACCCTAATCTCCCATTACCATCCTTAATCACATCAAAATCAAAAATTCAGAAAATCCATCCTAGTCTTTGCAAAGCTTAATCATGACTCATCATATAACTACAAAAACAATATTCAAATCTTGTTCCGTACTCCTTCCAATTTAATCCATGTTTTGATGTTATATTCTATTGCCTATTGATTGATCAACTAAAATCAACATCCAGAATTTCCAGCTCCTTTCATTATCAAATCACAGTATCGATCAGTGTCTGTAATCTGTATGTGGAATAACTAGTTATGTCACTCTCAAATTTAGAACCCTAACATTTAATTAATTACAGAAATTAACTAAAAATAACCAAAATTACTGTGATCATCTCGGACCCAGGGACATTGAAATTCCGGTGGGAACACTAAACTTCTCCGACCAAGTCCAGGATTCCAAGTAAAACTTGGAGATCTTCCCCGCCACGCGTGCCATGTTGGGTCGCTTATCCGGGTCCACGTTGACGCACTCCAGCGCCAGCCGTGTCAGCTTCTCCGCAACCTCCACCGGAAACGAGTCCTTCAGCCTCCTATCCACCCAAGTCCTCAACCCACCGCCGGCCACGGCGGCTTGGGCAGAGTCGACTACGGTGGTGCTGATAAAATCACCTCGGGTCTTATCGAACTTGTACTTCAACGGCTCCTGACCCGACAACAGCTCCAGAATCACCACACCAAATGCGTACACGTCGGACTTTTGGGTGGCGACGCCGCTGGTCTGAAACTCCGGCGACATGTAGCCTGTCTGTCCCTCGAATTCGGTGGCCGGTTTTGACTTCAGTCTCCGACCTATTTCTTCACTGAGCTCAATGATCTCACCGGAACCCACAGATTTAGTCTTCTTGGAACCAATCTGGGTATCGAAATCGGCCTCGCCGCACAACTGGGCCGTCCCGAAATGGCAGATTCTGGCGTTGCAATTAGGCTCGGTGACCAAGACACTGCTGCTCTTGATGCGATTGTGTACGATGGTGACATTCAGCCCCGTGTTGTTGTGAACGTAGTCGAGTCCCTGTGCCAGGTCGGCGGCGACCTGCATTCTGGAGACCCAAGTCGAAAGGACGGTGAAGCCGGGGTTCGTCTTGTTGCGCAAGACGGTGGCGAGGCTGGCGCTAGTGGGCACGAATTCGTAAACCAAGAATAGGTTGTCGCCGGAGACGGAGGCCCCGAGCAGCTTGATGATGGAGGTGTGGTGGCTGCGGCAGAGCATGGAGAGGCGGTTCTTGAGTTCTTGGGTTGGTAGCTTGCGGCGGAACTTGCGTTGGAAGACGACGGTGTCTTTGCCGCGGAGGGTGCAGCGCCAGGAGGGTGTGGAGGAGGAGGAGGTGAGGCGCTTGGCGAGGAAGTTGTTGGTGACGGCGCGGATTTCGGAGAAGTCGTAGAGGTTCGGGTTTTCAGGGAGGGAGAGGCGGAAGCTGCCGAGGGAGGTTTGGCTGGAGGTGGAGGCGGTGGAGGAGAGCTTGTAGCTTGTGTTTGAGGAGGTGGTGGAGGGCTCCGAGGAGGAGGAGGTGAAGGTGGGTCGGGTGGATTCGGGGGTTTGGGTTGTGGGTCGAGGAGAGGAGGTGGGCTGGGCGGCGTCGACGGCCATTTTGGATTTGCACATATGGACGCAGGTAGCGGTAGTTTTATTGGGTGGAGAATGTTGGTGAGGCCTTTGATGTTTGATTGTTACTGCTGCCGTGGGTTGCTGGCAACGGCGGCGGCGCATTTTAGCAGGCTAATGGGAATCTCAGTGGCCCTTCTGACCTGTCCCATTTTTGATTAAAGTTTTTTGTTTTGGAGTTCTAAAGTTCCACGGCTTTCCGGTGGCCTAGCAAAGGAATCTTTCTTTCTTCTAGCTCCAACCTTCTATGCTGGCATTGTTTCCAAATTGGGGTGACTGCTCATTGTTTTGGATCATTGATATTGCTTTTAGGTGTGGGAGGAGATTGTGGGTCACTTTTTTGTTATAATTCATAACTCGGAAAGATAAATGCGGGTGGGTAAGCTACGTAAATTCAACACATCGACGTACTCTTGCCCCGTCAATATGAAAGGAAAGTTGATTGCACATGTCAAGATAGAATAAATGCTAGATATCTTCATTTTCTTTCTAAACTTCTTATTTTTGATCCTATATAATTAAAAGCCTATAATGAGAGAACCTCCTCATGAGTCCTCAAAACCTAAAACTTGTACCATTTTTCCGTTTTCAATTTTGTTAAAAATTATTTGTATATAGGCATCAAGGTTGTACACGGATGACTAAATCAAATAATGCATATTAGTTATTCGGTTCACTTGTATTCTGATGCATAAAAGACTGAAAAAATGAGGATTTTCGCAATCCCAAATACAGTTAAGCAAGTTATCTTACGTCATGTGCATGATTGGTGTATGTCTGTCTTGAGGTTAATACCGATGGACGGTACATTTGATCAGATCAAGTGTGTCCCTTGGATAGGTGAAGAAAGAGCGAAAGTTGCGCTCCTTCGATCTATCCTCGGCTACGGATCACTTTTCATTAGCGATTCAAGGTGTAATGATTGAAAGCTGCTTATTTAACAAACTCACTTCGTTAAAGAATTCTCATAATGTTACAAAATGAGTATGTTTCTCTCATTAAATGATGAAACAAGTTTGATTTATAGGTTAATTTTTTCATATGTACATGAAAAC